>JACGCM010001155.1:1200000-1658111 GCA_014058105.1 Kingdonia uniflora
CGAGAGCGTCTCAGGGGGAGTCGTTCGACGACCCATAAACCACGTCAAAAGCAACAAACCAACAAGAATACTTTGACAGACCCACATGGAAAGGTAAAGCCTAAAACCCCGCAGGGGTAATCTAGACTTTACAAAATTCACGTGAGCCCGAGCACCTCTAGGTCTAAAACACTCCCTAAGGGAGACCCTAGAGAGGACCTTTTTCCAGAATATCTGCCTCCATTTACTAAACCCTAACAGTTCTAGAGGAAGAAAGAAGAGAGACCCAAAGAGAGTTGAGTGGTCCCTCCTCTGATGACAAGTGTCAAGCCCCAAACTAAGAACGACTTATTGTCGTCCCTGAGAAGATCTGTGGGGCCACAATGATAAAGATGCTTCTATAAAAAGGCTTACGTTATGTCTCATTAGAGAGACGCTTGAGATCCCCAAATATCTATTCCAACCACAAACCAAACCACCTGACAAAACCCAACTCCATTGGACCTTAATCCAATCTACCTTAATGCATCTCAACTATGTTGTTTGTTATGAAATACTATCTTATGCTGGATTCTCATATCAAAGATATCTAACGAAACCGCCTCAACTAAACAAGTATCCATAAGCTACTTACTATATACAAACTTAAGCAAAGTTCAGTCCAACCACTCCTTCCCATATAACTTGAAAATGATATCGACCATATCACAATGAACCCATATCACTATATGTGTAGATCACCTATGACTCGTAATAAGATAACCAACCCCTCGATAAAAGAAAACACCTGACAAGAGCTCCATGTACCAACATCTTTCTAATGCATTTACACCTTTATGATTTAACACAAAGACACGCCAATTCCGAAAGCCAACGAATAACCTAAAGCAAAACTAACCCAGAGGTACCATAGAACACCAGCTTACCCATAATATCAACAATAAGACCCTTATAGTTCCTTTATACTTTCAATACCCAAGTGATTCTCAACCCCACATACAATCAATCAGACTATTAAGAACCAATGCCTAACTAACTAGAGAGATCAACAGTTGTATACCTAAAGAAACCTTATGCAATAAACCATTAGAGTATATATATGACAGATTTATATCAATGCAAATGACCTCAGATAGATGCACTTGCCTCAATTCGAATGCGACGACGAGGAATAATTTAATAACCAATGTGCATCGCGGTTCTCTTGTGCTTTTATCCACCACCAAGATCTATCTCTCATGGAATTGAATTAACAATAGAGAAGAGAGGAGAAGGTTTTGCAAATTAAAGATATTTGGGTGCAGGGCTTTTCAAGCCAAGTAGTGGAGTTCCAAGGCTGGGTATTTGCAGCAAGGAGAGGAGAAAAAAAATAGGGTATAATGTGGCTGATATTTTGGGAGAAGTATTAAGGGGAGTTGGAGAAGAAAGAGGCTCTTTGGTGTTTTAAGAGCATCTACAGCAGCCTCCTAAACTTATTTTAGAGTGGTAAAAAGTAATAAAATGGCATTTAAATTCTATGATTTACTCGTATCATATCAATGCAAATGACCTCAGATAAATGCACTCGAACATATATAAAAAAACTCACAAGCACTAGCTGAAAATGCGGGTAGCTACATAATATATATTTTTAACTCTAAGGCTCAATTTGGTTCGAGGCAAACTGGATGCAATTGCAACAGTTTGTATTTTCAACCGAATTTGCATTTGGACCTTGATGTAACACCCTGCTACAAGTTGGGTATCTATCATCTTGTTGTTTATTTTGTTTTTCTTCAATTTGGGTAACATGAGTTGCAAAATATAGAACATTCAAGAAGATTCTGACAAATTGATTCATAAGAGTATGAGTTACATGACAATGAAGATGATAAATGATACGAATCACTACGAAATGATGACTGTATCTCAAGGGAACTATATTTGATAACATAGTTTATGTTGGATATCATGACCTTAAAAAAATTTGACAACGGAAGGAAATTACGATAGGAATATGAGCCACGGCGGGCCATTAATTGCTTACCAGCATGTACAATTATAACCGCCATCAACATTCATATTGTTGCCACTATACGAATAACTCAATTTTATGACGGGCCAAAACCGTCGTTAACGCTCATTTGTGACGGTGTTAGACCGTCGCGATTCCTGTCGCTAACGAGCCATCGTTTATATATTTCGACAGAAAAGTCCCGTCGCAAATACATAAATTTTGTGACGGTCTCTCCCCGTCGATAATTTACGTTAGTTCAGAACCTTCGCAAACTTGCTTAAATGTAGTATCCCAAAATAACTATTACAACAGCTTTGGTTGGTTGGAAATTTTGTTGTTTATTTATGACTAATTCTCCTGGAAAGTCTATTTATGAAACAACTAAAATAAATTTGTCGTATTCACTGTCCTTGATTTGCGACAATTGCATTGTATAAAACTGAATAACATAAAAAGAAAACACCATATGAAAGAAAATAAATTTCATTTTACTATAAAAATGATGAAGTACATACAATAGGCCGATCACATTGTACAGCTATCAACAATAGATTATACAATTTTAGTCTAACACCCCAAGAACCAAGTACATTCTTAATTGCAACCATGTCGGTTACCTGCATTGAATGCAACAATGCCCTCAACTGCTCATTTTCCGCCATGAGCTCTTGCTTCTTAACCTCATAAGCGTTCACCTGCAGTTGCAAAAGGTATAAATACATTAAATAGCAATCTAAGGAATTTTTCATACATTAATGAAATGTTAAAACATGAATAAGATATTCGTCCTTCTTACAATCATTTTGTAGAAGTCACTGTCAGCTTTCTTTCCATTCCAGGTTCCACGCGGGCGCCCTTCTTTCTATTTTTATATATCATTTCATTATTAGGAAATATACATTTAAATGTCTTCCACTATGTACGAAAAAAAACGCAAGTTAACTAATGAATACCTGAAATAAATTTAGTATCTCCATGCCTGACTTGGACTCCTTTTTCTCCATCAACACTTGATTTAGTTTCTCCTATAATGCATGAAATCATGGATCCTTACTTTTAATATCATCACAACAAGTACAACACCTCTATGTTCTTCACTTAATCCAAACCCAAACTAATATTTCCAAAATGAAAAGTAAATTCCACTTTGATCACAAAAGCTAAAAGTGATGTTTTTAGATAAGATTATATAGGACAGTAAAATAATAAAATGATTACCAATATGAAAATAACAGCAATGTATACATGAGAAGCATGCTCGTTGAAGACTGATAGCAGATTTTCCTTTGTGATTTTCCCAATATCTTCAGCTCTATATGGCTACTCGTTGAGAAACACCTTAACAGCAAGGATAGGATTAGAAGACGCATGACTAGTAATGACAAAGATATGCACAACTCCACATCAGACAAAGATTTCTATTGTGCAATTGCCTCCTGCGGTTCATTCCAAGCTTTATGGCAAGCACAATAGCTACTAGACGGGCATTCTACAATCTGTTTATTGTAATTTGTTGCAGTTATTACTGCTTTCTTCGATTCTGCCATTATAACAACTGTTGAAGAACAAACAAATGCGGCTGAGCTTGACAATCTAGATCCCGTTGGAACTGTTTCATCAACTAGACCATCAAGGCCAACTGATACACCAATATTTATTTCTTTTGATTTAACAAACTTGTGGTATCTATCCTTTGTACCCAGCAAAAGGAGTAATGGCCCCATTTGTGATTCTTCAAATCAATATCCTGATGAGGGTCCGTAGGATAAGTACACATGCTATACTTCTGACCATTAACATTAGCAATTCTAAGAAGCTTAAGAGACTCCGCGACATCATGTTTCCTAATCGCAACAATAGTATCTTGTCTTATAGCCATTGGCAACACCGAATACCCCTCGTAATCAATATGCTCCCCAATCAAATTCACTCTACCCGGTGATCTCACGTAGAGCTCAAGTTGGTGCCCAAAGACCTCGAGAAACTTCGATTTAATGTTATCGAAACGAAGCTGATCAGCTTCTTCGTGCTGCGATCCGTTGCCGTAGAATGGTTCAAGGGAGGTGAACACTGGTAATGGCAAATCTTCACATTTTGCCATCATGTACGAAGAAGAAGAGACAAGAGAGGGTGTTGGAAGATTACTATCAATGGAAAGTTATATATAAATTTTATTCATCTCATATAGAAGCATTTATAGGAAAGAAACTTGCAATTCAAGTCAGACTAGGATTTGTAGCTCAAGTCATATATCATGTAATCACAATAATATAATGATTCTAGAACTTGTAATTATACAAATCACAGTTTAAGTTTAAAGATTCAATGTCTACGTATCATAACATTAAGCTTTAAACAGTACCTGCATTATAGCTAGACATCCTATGTATCCACGGATATCGCAGTTTTTATAACCCCATCCTTCAAGATCCACGATGCTGACAAACAACTCATTTGGTCTTGACATACTGCAAAGATCTCCCAGTTTTATCGACTTTTGAAAGAAACTGCAAAGATGGCCGTCATATACAGTAGTAGAGAAATATTTACCTAGCACATATTTTGTCTAGAGAATAGACCATAAGACCTGCAATACAAAAAATCGACAAGTTAACTAAGATTGTAAGTCCTCCATCTAGCATAGTAGTATCTATCTGTTAATATATAAGAAGAACATACGCCTAAGATCCTCAATTCCCTCTGTGCCTTTGGTAGGGACATGTCTGCCACCAAGGACAACCGATATAGGTCGCCTTGTCTTATCCCATCCTGATAGAAACACCTTATTCTGCCCAAGTTCAGATGATATTTATGATTCGGAAATTGAGCCATTGGGGACAAATCTTGCTCTCCATTCAAGGTACTTAAGAAAATGGGTAGAAGTTTTCTCAATGTCTAGCTTACGGGAACGCAAAAACCTCCTTATCAGAAGGTCATCGACATCCTGCATGAATGGCTACATCTAGAATTACTTGCTTATTACAGTAGAGGATATTCAACTGAGAGTCAAAGGTCAGAAAAATAAGAAAAACTAAAAAATAAGAAAAATAAAAAGAGTACATTTGCAGAAGGATCCTGTTTCTCCACATTAGCTCTCATAAGACAAACTTTAGTCTGCTCCGTCTCATTGTTATCTTGTGCACATTTTGCAGCTACTTCATCTCTAAGCGAATTCATTTTCTGTGCAAACTGAAATTTCAATCATCAAAAGCAGTTTTGATCATATTCAAAGTTCAAACAATGAAATGGTGGGCAGTGCTTACCCTAACATCCTGACAATCTTCCTCAAGCTCATCGAGACATGTCCTAATCATATCAAATGCTATACACACACACACTTTAAAATGAAAAAATCTACGCACTCCAATATAGGGGGGAACCTAATACATGTACTCCATATACATAGAACACAAACCAATTCAAACAATAAATTAATGGCAATAAACTAACATAAGATTCCATATCCAAAAGACGCACTCTAGAGTTTCATATTGACATAATCAAACAATATAGAAGAATTCCATGCATAGAAGAATCACACAAAGTGCATCTTCAAAATGAAAAAAGATCATAAATTAACGCGGTCTAAAATGCCAATTGTTTCAGAAGGTAAATTTGAATAAGCAAGTCAATCCTGCAAAAGAAATAATGAACATGACTACTTTGAAACTCTAATTTTCTTAAAATGAAAATAAAATTAAAAACGAATAGAATTTGTACCTCATCAATGATTTTCAAAAGGAAAGAGGGGTACTTAAACCACTCGCCCACTGGAATATCGCGAAAGAGCATTCCTCGCCTACCAGAAACCTCAGCATCTTCATCAATAATAAGGTCCACCAAAACATCATACTCATTGGGATTATTTGTTTGATTACGAGGAAATATTGCCCTACCCACGGCAACTACTTCGTCCCGGTGAAAGTTAAAAAAATGAATACCAACCTCCCGTTCATGTCTACAAACATGACTTGACGTCTACAATAATTGCATTAATGTACCTTATTAATTTAAAAATTGTAAAAAGAAAAAGTAGCTAAAAGAGATATTTGGTGCAAATGCTTACCTCTGAGGTGTAATATGGACTTGCATTTTGCGTTCTCTGACCTTTTCTAGTTGCATTCTCTTTAAGGGTTTTAACCTCATCAATAACGACATTAAGCTTATTATTGATTTCATTATATGCTAGCTTCCCCTCCTTAATGATTGTCCTTGCAAGTTTCATGTGTTTTAGCATAGATTTTGTTACAAGAATACCCTCTCCAAGTACACGACCCTTTTTTTCAGGGCCATATGCTTGTCCTACCGGGTCATCGTCCACATCGTAATGTTTAGGCTCGGGATTCTTCTCAACGTTAGATTTGATTTTGGCCTGCAAATACAAAATACGGATGTAACTGTAACATGTATATTTATATATCAAAGTATTATCTTTGGGAAACACGAATTGGAAATGAAACGAAGCTCATTAGTTTATATGAAAATATTTATGTAATAAGAAAATCTAAATATGTCAATTTTTAATTATAATCTACCACTTTAGCCTTGAGAAATGGCGTAAGGAAAGATCCATCAGAGTACGTGTGACCAGCAAGGAAATAATTTGTTCTAGCGGTCTCAGGATCTTCGCTTCTCTGTTGAAAAAATATCACAAGTTAACTAAGATGATTTATTCATAATTAAACACTTGAAAAAAAAACATACCATATAATGAGTTAGTCTATATATTCCCGTTCTCCCTGTTGTGTGTGGGCTTTACATTTTACTTCTATTTACTTTATTCCTAGCTCGCATAGCTACAACCTTTGGATCAGAACTCAAATCAACAAACCGTTCCCAATCTTCCTGAATTATTCTCGTTGGGCAATTTTTTTTTCTTACATCGTCTGTAGGATACTTGTCGTAAATTTTCCTCAACTCACATTTTTTATTTTTCCAAGCGATATTAGCACCTATCAAGACCTGATCCTTTGTTGCTAGCAGGAGCTTATACTCGTTCTGTAATGTTAAAAATAAATAAAACTTAAATCAGTAATTACAATAAGAATGAGACGTACCATGACATTAATAATAACAACTTACACTAAGGCTGTTCCAAATTAACATTTTCGTACCATTTGAAACACCTTTCCAGGTTGGAATATGTTCCCTGGCTATCTCCCCAATACGAGTAGAGAACTTTGTTGATTTATCACCGACAGCTTGTCCAACCTCGTTCAACGTGATAGCCTTCCTCTTTCGTAACAGACCTACAATATACTCAAGAAGGCGTACAAGGATTATTAATTTAACTACTAAAATGTCAAAAACATGCAATTGATACCTGGTAATGTGGATGCCCTTTGGGGCACAAGATTATAAAAGTCTTCCATTTGGTCTGATGACATGGAACGTCTTCCTGATGATATCAACATCCTGATACATAGAAATTTTTTAAAGATTATATTAATAAGTATAAAATACAACTTTTTTATTCAAAATGTAAATAAATAATGAAAATTAACTTAGAAATGCATCATTTGAAGAATTGTACATACCTTAAATTTGGTATATAACAAAGTCAACAATATAATAAAATGAATAATCTCATTCTGTAAAACATTGCATTTAATAAGAAGAATGCGTAAATCAAAGGAAATAACATCTTATTCCATAAAATCAGACACATCATAATAATAAATGAGAAAACCAATTTTCTTTTACACCCATGTTCCTTCATCAATTTCTTCATCTTCATCTACGAGATCATTTAATAACATTGACGTTGCCGTAGAAGCTGGGGTTCTTGCCTCAAAAACTAGTGGGCCTTCGTAAGCGTCAATGTCCTTATTTAATCTTTGTGGAGCATCAATAACGACATAGCAATCATCCTTACTTGGATCTTTGCAATATAAGACCTGTGAAGCTTGAGATGTAAGACAAAATGGTTCATCCTGTTGATTTGAATTGCTTTTTAGCCTCACCAAATTCACAAACGTCAAATTTGTCTTTGGATCAATTTTACATCCGTTAACTTTGTCTTCAATCCGCACCCAATCACAATAGAATACAGTTTGCTTGAAGTCATAATAATCTAGTTCAATTATCTTTCTAACAACTCCATAATACGTGGCTTCTTCTCGAATGAGATTCTGATCTCTACTACTAGATCTGAAATTAGTCATGGCTTTTATTTTGACCCCGCTGTTCTGAGTAGTCTTACAGCTCTCTGAATCTTTTGTATAAAACACATACCCATTAACTCGATATCCTTTATATGATACTGCTTTAAAGCTTGGGCCATCAGCTAACCTTTTCAATATGGACATTTTATCATTTTCCAACTGGTATACAAAAGTAAATATCATAACTATTGTACTTGGCACAAACTACCTTATAAATGTTAAATATATAATGAATTATATACCTGTTGCCTTAACCATGGTATGAAACCCATTGGTTTTACTTTTGACCTGGCACCCCTTCCTCTAGAAGCTATTAGCTGTTCATCGAGATATTTCTTGTGTTTCCTATAAATAGTTTATAATATTTTGCATAGTATGTCACTAATAAATATCTCTTAAAATTCAAACAAAAATAGGAAAATATACTTACTCTTCCCATTCCTCAACTCCGTCAAAGCAACTTAAAACCCATTCACGAACTTGTTCAAATTTGAGGTTCTCAAGAGTTATATTTTTGCCATTTTTATCCATAGGTTGCTCATCGTCAGCATCAGCATCCATAAACAATGGTTTTCCTTGTTTATAACTTCCCCGCCTACTATTAGGTATGTACTCCATGCAATATAATATAGCTTCACCTAAAATGTAGTTATTCGCAATGCACACTTCCACGTGTCTTGGACTTCTTACTGACTCTTTGTATATTCTCATTTTGCTTTAAAAAAATGAAAATAATAAACTATATAGATAAATCTATTAAAATTAAGTTTATGTTCAAATATAATACGCACCTCTCAAAGTTATACATCAACCGATATCTAGCAGGTCCACATTTTGTTGCCTCCTCAGCCAAATGGAGAACAAGGTGAACCATGGAAACAAAAAATGAAGGCGGGAAATATTTCTCAAACACACATAAAACTTCTACTAGACGATCGCCCATAACCTTAAGCTCGTCTCGCTGAATAGTCTTGGAACAAAGGACGTTAAAGAATAAGGAGACTTGTCGCAATGCAATAAGCAATGACTTCTCTTTTTTGAAAGCATGCATTAAAAGTACTAGTAAAAGATGTTGTATCAAAATATGATAGTCGTGAGACTTCAGGCCTTTTAACTGTAACTCTTCCATGTTTATATTATGTTTCCAATTAGAGTTGTAGCCAATTGGAACCTTTAAATCGTGCAAGATACGACAAAATGACTCCTTTTCAGCTCGATCTAAAGTGAAAGGAGCCTTTGGCAAAAACAACTTTGTCCCATTCTCTTGAGGCCATAACTTTTTTCTTATTTTTAACTCTTTCAGGTCCAAGCGAGCTTTAAGATTATCTTTAGTCTTTTCCTTTGTGTCCATTATCGCCGCAATAATATTACTAGCAAAATTACTTTTAACGTGCATGACTTCTAGGTTGTGAGGAACCAACATATATTATTTTTAAAACATACAATTATTAGATGTAATTAATTATAAGTGAATAAAATAAAGTTCAATTGATACAAATAATAATTACCTCCCAGTATGGCAAGTCAAATAAGATATATCTCTTTGACCGAGGAGTTGGGTCATCATCATTATTCGCATATCTTTTTCTCTTCTTTCCTCGTGCTTTCCCCCATTAAGTCTGTAAAAATTTTACCCTACTCAATACTTCAGAGCCACTTAAGCGTTTTGGCGCACTATCATGTTCCTCAGAACCATTAAATTATGATTTTTGCTTCCTAAAAGGATGATTTTTTGGTAAGAATTTTCTGGTTCCCATGTACACATGCTTCATTCCATGTTGTAACCTCATTCAGCATATGCCTTTAGTGCAAACGGGGCAAGCATATGTTCCTTCAGTTGTGCAACTTGATACATGACCGTAAGCAGGGAAATCATGGATAGTCCATAATAAGATTGCTTTCAATGTAAACATGGTCTTACTAAATGAGTCATATGTTAATACACCGTTATACCATAAATCTTTTAACTCAGAGATCAATGGCTACAAGTATACGTCAATATCTTTTCCCGGACCACTCTTTCCTGGAATAAGTAATGTAAGCATGGTGAACTCCTTTCGCATGCATAAAGACGGCGGAAGATTGTAGGGGACGACCATTACAGGCCAACAACTATATGAATTATTCTCATTCCCAAATGGATTGAACCCATCTGTAGCAAGCCCAAAAAGAATATGTCGTGATTCATTTGCAAAATTGGGGTACCTAATATCTACTCCTTTCCAATGTGAAGCATCTGAGGATGACGCATTACGCCATCTTTAGAGGCTCCCTTGTGATGCCATGTCATGCTTTCTACAATCCACGGAATACTATAAAGCCTTTTCAATCTTGGCGCTAAAGGGAAGTACCTGAGTACCTTTCTGGGTATCTTTTTTAACTTTTTCCTTGCAAGGTAATCAGATTGCCATCTACTTTTATTGCATTTAGGACATTTATCACGAGTCTCATGTTCTTTCCAATATAATATGCAATTATTGGGGCATGCATGAATGCTCTCGTAATCCATACCCAACGATGTGATGATCTTTTTTACCGCATACACAGTCTTCGGCAAAGTGTTACCTTTAGGAAGAATCCTTTTAAGCAAACCGAGCAGCAATGTAAAACTACTATCAGACCATTGACCATCTGTCTTCAAACTCATCAACTCAATTGTCACTGATAACTTTGTATCTTGTAGTGAACACATGGGATATATTAATCTTGAAACATCCTCCCTCAGGTTCTTGTACGCCGTGTCTTCTTCAGGAACTTTACTATTGGATCTAACATTATTGGTGTAATCGTTCAACCCTTCGAGTGATGCACGACCTAATGCATCATTCACTAAATCAAATAATCTTGTCTGCCCAGCACATTGAGTGGAATAGTTGAAGAAATGCCAAGATTCTCAATGTTGGTATTGTCGATCTCATTGTTGACCTCTCCGTGGAAACACCAAGTCGTGTATGACTGGTCTATACCATTAAGAAATAAATGGTATCGTATGTCTTTAAGTGATTTAAGCCCATTCACATTGCGACATTTTTTACAAGGACAAAATGAGGGGTCTCCATAATTGTTCTTCGTAAATTGAATAAATAAATTAACACCATCGCTATACCCCTTCGAGTTCCTATTTTCATCCATCCATTCTTTACCCGGATGAGTCAAAGACATTATTATCACAAACCCCCAGCCAATCTGCATCCCACAATGATTTCAAAGGTTATAAAAAATACATAAAAAACATATAATAGGGATTAACCCCTACTTTACCCATCACTAGTGGTTTCAAAAGGTTTTACCTCATTGGATTAATATTATAATGACTGTCCCTAAGGCCTTACATATCCAAGTTCCAGTAGATAAAAAAAATTAAGAATAACCCTCTAGTAATCTAATTAGAACACATTTATGCTAGGCAGACCAAGGTTGTATCAACTGGACCTAATCCTGAGCTTGATGAGAACCTTGCATCGGCATTTGATAGTCGATATTATTTTAGAAAATAATATCAGCAATAAGCAATCATCTTAGAAAACCTACTGAACTATTTAAAACGAAGCTAGAGAACCAATAACAAGCACTGTTGTGACAATCAGGATATATATTTTGCACCAATCAAACCTAAAAACATGTAAAATCAAAAACTTAGATCACTGAAGGAATTGAAGCAAAATCTCCAAAAGAAACTCAAAGAAAAGTCTAAGAAGGTTTGGTTCTGATGCCAAGTTTGATAGGGCAAATTGGCGGAAGCAACGCTTTTGAAAGCCTTAGCAACCCTAAAAAAAGGCTAACTCAAAGAACCAAAGAAGAAAGGAGCACAACCCTCTTAATTATAGCACCTACTTCTACTTAGATTCCCGAATCAAAACATCCCCGTGGAAAAAAAATCCCTAATACTGTCTCGAGAGATGCCAACTGTGGGTGCTAGTGCGACTTGCATCAATTAAGTTTTGAAAGTTGAAATCTGTAAAGCTGGAGGTGTCGACTCAATTAGCTTGTAAAGCTTGCGAGTGACTGTATACAGGTCTGAATCAAATTGTCACCTTCGTCACTTAGAATATGTTCTTGTGGCAGTGGGATTTTTATCACTATATTTCTCACTGTTGTCTCTATCCATCTCGAATGTTTTTTGTTTTCTAAACTAGTCTAGATGTAAAAAAAACTTGGCTACATGGCCTGCGCAATCTTTCTTAGGCTTTCTGCAAGCGGCATCAAATGCTATTTGTCTATCATTAATGTTGAACTTTTTTTGTTCTCATAGGTAGAGCTTCGTGATGTTGACACTGAAAACAAAGTCATTGAAAGGTTTTGCACCGATGAGGCGATTGAGAGTACGTATCCTAACTAGTTATAATTTTTTTTATCCAGATACTGAAAGTTTAAAAGTTGTTTAGCTATATATATGGAACTAGTAGTCAAATATAAGTTTGTATTTTGCGATGGTTATTACCCTTGTCGGACCATCGTTTGCCAGACCCCTTTACTCCAACTTCTTTTCAGGCCATCCTTTCCTTGTCTATAGTTATTCTGATCGTGGGAAAACTTCTATATTTACATACTCAGTGGTGTAGGATGTCTTCTCGAATTTTCCCTCCTATAAGTAAGTACCTTTGTTTATGATTGGGTATTATGTTGATCATGTGCTCAACAGGCAAAAATGCAAAACTGACTGTCAATATCATCAACTTGTTGACTCAAGTTCAATGACAGAAACAACATAAACACAAATCCAATTTCGATTTGTTTTCCTCTATCAGATGCTTTTGCCAGCCAACTTCCTGTATTATCTACAATCTCATATATCGATTTAGAATTAGGGTGTCCTAAAGTAAACTTTATCACTTGCATCTTCAAAGAGGATCCTCTTCAGATCATCTGTAAATGCATCTGAAGAGTAATTGCAAAGCCCATTAGAGGAGAGCATGTTGGCACAATAAGCAGCTGCCTTGTTAACTTCTTTCAATGTCAGCTCCACTCTCATAGTAGTAAACTTTTTAAATAATTCTCTAATCTTGAGGCAAAGTCTTCTATCCTTCCAGCTAGGTTTTGTTTGGTTGTTTAGAATATTAACAATTTCTAGATTTTCAGTATTAATAACCAAGCATTCAATATGATAATGGATGGCTCTGGTTAGCCCATGTAGCACTGCTTGCAGCCTATGAGTGATGCCATTCTCCCCATGCACACATCCAGCAATTGCTTCCAAAGGTTCACCATCCCACTTCCTAATCACAGTACCAAATCTTCCTTTATCTGTAAGCAAGGCATCAGTGTCCAGCACATAGAAAGAATCAGCCAGTTTTGTCCAACTGCAGGCTATTGGTATTCTGTTGATCCACACATCCAGGTCCCATACTGCTGCAACATCTCTATTGGCTTGGTTAGATTCCATTATGTGCTTGAAGGCTAGTATCTTCATTCTAACAGCACCTTTGATATTAGTTGTTAACTGTTGAGCAGTCATACTACTGTTGTTGTAAATTCTATCATTCCTTTCTTTCCATACCAAGTACATAAAAGCATTTAAGGTGAGCTTCTTTGCATGTGAGCTGAAAGTGCTGCTCCTGAAATTGGTAGTACACCAGTTTATCTCCTTTTCCCAGCTTCCCTTGTGCCTATTATATCCATGGGATTGGAGGATACCTTTCCATCATCATTGCTTGTAATATGTAACTCACGAGGAATAACAGACTGTTCAGGGACATGCCCAGAACAAGTTATAGTCAAAATGCATGAATTTAGACTCATATGCCCTCGCAATTGTGGTTTGTACAGTAACCCAAAGGAAAAAAATAGTAATCATAATACTTCTTCTCCCCGCCGCCACCGTCGCCCGAAAATCCTATTTTTACACCCCCAAAGAAAATCCTGGCTCCGCCCCTCACTCCCTTGTATTTTCTATTTATTCTATTTATAGCATGACCGTCTGAGGTGGTTTGATGGCGTGATCCATCTACAAGTAACTGATTTGGGCTTCCCCAAATTTACATTCAAGTTCCATGCTCTAACTTTTTAATGTTACTGAGTTCAGGTTTCATTTGTTAGTTTCTGCTTTGAAGCTTGTATCTAACATCTGTCTTGATTCTTTCCCGTATCAATTTTTTAGGGGATTGAACAGTATTTGATTCTGTTTTAGATTTCATTCTGTTTTCAGTGACACAACTCATAATTGTCAAACTTATAAAGCAAGGTTTTATTACTTCATTTAAATCTCTATTCGGTTTGGAGATTTTAATCATGGTAGCAACAATTATATATAGAAATAGAGAGAGATAAATCAAGTAAATCAAAGGATGCAGACAGTAATTATCAAACAATAATTACTTTAAATCAAACATACCAACAACAAATATCAAAATCATTACGTAATTGCAAGTATAAATAAATCAAGCATACCAATTTTAGACCTGAAATCTTTTGCCGCAACTTCTGAAAGAGAAATCTATAAATCAAAAATAAGATTGAATAAAAAACAAAGTTCAGAACTTTTACTATAATTTCACAAGCCTACGAATCGAAAATAGAAAATCAAAAACCTATGAATCAAAACTCAAAAATCTTTGTTGCAATTTTAGATTATAGAATTAGAAATTGGTTAAGAGTCTTACTCAAATTTCTCGATGGGTTGGCAGCTCCTCAAGTTCAAAAACCTAACGTCGACTGAGAAGGGTGACGAATTATGGAGAGGGTTTTATTCCTTTTGGAAGTTGATAGGCAGAAAATTAGGGGAAATCACTATCTTCAAAAATTAAAGGGAAATTAGAAGATTTGAGAGGGAAATTATGTGATATTAGATGGGAAAATGGGCGGGATAAAAAGAAATCCGAAATCTTAGTTTTAAAGATAGGGAAAATGGGCTGGTGAAAACAAAGAGACTGAACTCTCTCAGTCTATGTATGAAAAACAATGAAGCTTCAATGAACTATAAAGATAATTATTTTTACTTAATGAACAATTATTTTCACCGTGGAAAATAAAATTTGGTTTATATACATGCAAAACAAATTGACATTTTAAAAGAAAAAATAAAAACATATCCATAAAGAGAGAGTATTCGCCTACACTCACATTGGCTACACTCTCCTCACACCACACACCTTGAGAGGAGGTGACATTTTTAGGGGGGAGACACATTAGGATTGCCTGCGTGGAGGGCAACACTAAAAAAGGCATGATATTGTCGATTTAGTGTTACATAAGACAATATTTTATTGTATACTACACAAGATTTTTCGAGCACGTTGGGTGTGAACTCGAAGTGAATAATGAAATTGTCGAAGTCGTTCGAACGAGCTTCAAAGTCGTTTGAATGAGATCTATGTTTTTCGCAATTTTTTGGATTTGGTTTGTCAAATTCTTTTGAACGAGATCCAAGCTCGTTCAAACAAGTTGTCATGTTTCTAGGACTGGAGACCAATTATCGTAAAGTCGTTCGAACGAGCTACGCGTAGGTTTACTTTGGATGTTATTCTGAGACGTTGGGTTTGTCTGAAGATCCGTTCTACTTGTATTTTAGTTTCCTAGTATATAAAAGGGACTTAGTTATTTAGTTAACTATCTTTTCCTCTATGAGTTTAATTTTAGAGACCTAGAATTTGAGAGACTCCATTAAAGCTTGAGAAGCTTGGAGAGATCATTCTAACCTGTTTGATTATCATAATGGATTGTTCGGGGAGTAGTTTTTTATCCGCAAGGGTTTTTCACTTCCCTCATCAGGGAATTCTTGTGTCGTTATTATTCTTGCTTAGTTAATTTTTATGTTAGGGCTTATTTTGTGTATCGCTCTTGTCAGAGAAGAAAGAGTAGTTACCTTGATTCTCAGCAATTGGTGTCAGAACAAGTGTTAAAGGGCTTGTGTAGTAAAGAGTCATGACCGATCAGGAGAAGTTGATGATCATGAAGTTCAATAAATCAAATTTTAAAGTGTAGATGATGCAGATAAAAGATTATCTTTATCAGAATGATCTTAATTTACCACTGGGTGGGGTTGAGATGATGTCAGCAGAATACGATGTTACTAAGTGGGCGCGATTAGATCGCAAGGCGCTGGGAACCGTTAGGTTAGCACTGGAATCTCAGATTTTACACATAATTTCTAAAGTTACGACAACGAAGGGTTTGATAGAGACGTTATCCGATATGTACTCAAAACTGTCTGAGGAAAATAAGGTACATCTTTTATAGTGCTTATTTACTTTAAAGATGACGGATAATGGTAGTATGCAGCTCATATCATTGAGTTCAATACCATACATGCTCAACTGAAATCCGTTAAAATCAATTTTACCGAGGAGGTGAGAGCGTGGGCTCTTTTAGAGCATATGCCTAAGAGCTGGGAATGATTCATTACAGCTGTGAGCAACATCGGGGAAGGAAGATATCAAATTTGATATTATAATTTCTTTGATTATGAGTAAAGAGAATAGGCGTAAAACATATGAATCCTCTTCGAGTTCAAACGGTAGTGTGTTGAATGTCGAGGAAATAGGGAGGTTTTACAGAAAAGGGCTGAAATTTAGAAGGGGTCGATCACAGTCAAAAGGAAAGTATAAGCCACCCGGTGCATGTTAGACTTATGGAAAGAAGGCTCACTCCAGGCGAGATTGTAACTCTTCTTCTTCTAAGAAGATTGATGATAAAGAGAAAGATACAATGAACCTTATTGAGGAGGTTAGTTCTGACAAGGCTCTACTACTATCGTGTGAAGATGTTAATAAATTTTGGATTGTTGATTCGGGAGCCTCTTTCCATGCTACTGCAAACGTAGGTTTTTTAACTAATATTGTTAAAGGCAACTTTGGTACGGTATTTCTTGCAGATAAGAGTGCATGCAATATTACTGGAAAAGGAAATGCTAGGTTGTTGTTGCCTTCAGGGGAAACGTTGGTTTTGCAGAATGTGCGACTTGTACCTAAATTGGGGAGTAACCTTATATCGGTTAGCAAATTGGCAGATGATAGCAGATATGTGAGTACCTTTGGTCCAACCTTTTGGAAGGTTACAAATGGAGCTATATTAGTAGCTCAAGGCTTGCGACAAGGAATGTTGTATACAATACAAAGCATAATTTCCACTATTTATACGCCCGCTCTAGGGATTGATACAGGTGCATGGCACAAACGACTCGATCATATAAGTGAAAAGGGGATGAACATAATGCTAACAAAAAGAAAACTAGAGGGTCTTGCAGATGTTTATCTTAAGTTTTGTGAAGAGTGTGTTCTTGCGAAGCAGAAGAAAGTTAGTTTCAAATTATCTGGAAGATCAAGGAAACCTGAAAAACTGGATCTTGTACACACAGATATTTGGGGCCAACCAAGGTATCTTCTTTTGGTGATTCTCATTATTACGTTACTTTTATCGATAATGCTACTCGTAAACTGTGGGTCTACTTCATGAAGAACAAATCATATGTGTTCGATAAATTCAAGAGGTATAGGGCTCTAGTTGAAAATGAAACCGATTTGAAACTAAAGTGTCTCAGGTCGAATAATGGGGGCGAATACTGTAGTGACGAGTTTGAAGACTTTTGCGCATCAAACGGGATTATGAGACAGAAGACTATTCCTAGAACACCGTAATAAAATGGCATTGTAGAACGCATGAACCGAACAATAAGCGAAAGAGCAAGGAGTATGAGACTCAACGTTGGATTGCCAAAGTATTTTTAGGCCAAGAGCAAGGAGTACGAGATACGGTTAGTACGACAATGTACTTGCTTAACAGAGGACCTTCAACAACTTTGGACTTTGGACTTCCTGAAGAAGCATAGGCCAATAAAGAGGTAAACCTTAATTACTTGCGTATTTTTGGTTATATCTCATATGTACTTGATAATTCATATACAAGGACAAAGCTAGATACAAATTGACGACGTGCATATTCATTGAATACGGTGGTGATGAGTTTGGGTACCGATTTTGGGATGCGAAGAATCAGAAAGTTATTCGGAGCTGTAACGTTACATTCAATGAGGAAGTCTTGTGTACAGATTTCAAAGTACCTAGTGAAAGAAGTCGAAGTAAAGTAGCGGAAAGTGTCGACATTGATGATGATAAACCCTCTCGAGAGGTTGATGAAGAAGTCATTGTTGAATCCGATGCACCAGATCAAAATGGGAAACCTAATGATCTAGACATTCTAATAGCACTTCAAAAGGAGCCAAGAGTTGTAAGAATTCTGGCTAGGTACGTTAACTCCTTAAATAATTTGTTACTTACAGATGGTGGTGAACTTGAAAGTTACAATTAGGCTTTAGATATGAAAGCCAAGAGCAAGTGGGAGCTTGCTATGGATGATGAGATGCAGTCATTATCAGTTAATCAAACTTAGGATTTAGTTCGGTTACCGAAAGGGAAGATAACATTGTACAACAAGTGGGTATACAGACTAAAGTAGGAATCTGACGGCTCAAGGAGATTCAAGGTTAGACTTGTGGTGAAGGGCTTTCAGCAAAATAAAGGCATTGATTTTGGTAAGATTTTTGCTCCTGTTGTGAAAATGTCTACTATTCGGGTTGTGATGAATATAATTGCAGTTGAAGATTTGTATCTTGAGCAGTTTGATGTCAAGATAACTTTTCTTCACGGTAACCTTGATGAGGAAATTTATATGAAGCAGCCATAAGGGTATTCGGTTAAAGAGAAAGAAGATCGTGTGTGTAGGCTCACGAAGAATTTATATGGTTTGAAACAAGCGCCGAGATAGTGGTATTTGAAGTTCAAATAATTCATGTCTAAAAAGGTTATTCGAAGAACAATGCGGATCACTGTTGTTTTATAAAAAATACGGGGAACTCATATATTATTCTACTTCTATATGTAGATGATATGTTGGTATCAAGTGCTGACAAGCCTGACATAGGAGAAATTGTCAAGTTGAAGGAATAGTTATCATGGGATTTTTCTATGAAGAACTTGGGTGCAACAAAACAAGTTCCTGGTATGCGTGTTACAAGGGATAGAAAGCGGTGAGAATTGAAGTTGTCTTAAGGTGAGTACATCGGCAAAGTACTGAAACGGTTTAATATAGATGGTTCTAAAGTTGTTAGTACACCATTGGGAGGTCACTTCAAATTATCAAATGATTATTATCCGAATACGCATAAGGATCGCGATGAGATGCATAATGTTCCTTATCAATCTGCGGTTGGTAGCCTAATATACGCTA
Source organism: Kingdonia uniflora (assembly GCA_014058105.1). NCBI lineage: Eukaryota > Viridiplantae > Streptophyta > Magnoliopsida > Ranunculales > Circaeasteraceae > Kingdonia > Kingdonia uniflora. The sequence goes on from JACGCM010001155.1 coordinate 1,219,300, forward strand.
TAATTTATGTAAGACCAGATATTGCCCAAGTAGCGGGAGTTGTTAGTTGGTATATGAGTAATCCAGGCAAGGAGTATTGGAGAGCTGTGAAATGGATACTGAGGTATCTAAAGGGTACTCAAGATATGGCATTATGTTATGGGGGTTCTCAGATATGCTTACACGGTTTTGTTTTTTTATATGGTGGGTAAAATTGATAGGCAAAAGAGCACTAGTGGCTTCGTTTTTACATTGAGAAGCGGTGCGGTTACATGGTTTCTAGGCTACAGAAGATTATAGCTTTGTCTACGACGGAGGAAGAATATGTTACAGCTACAGAAGCGTTCAAGGATATGGTTTGGTTTAAAGGGTTGATGAAAGAGCTTGGTAAAAAACAATTTTCTCATAAGTTGTATAGTGATAGTCAAAGCGCTACACACTTAGAGAAGAATTCAGCTTTTCACTCTATGACCAAACACATTGATATTCGATATCACTATATTCGTTCGTTCCTTGAGGACGGTGTGCTGAAGCTTGTGAAGATTCATACTAGGGTGAATCTGGCCGATATGTTTATGAAGGTGGTGACTTTTCAGAAGTTGACGACATGTACAACTTCTATGGGTCTTCAAGATTGAAGGTCCGGGTAGTGCGAGCAATTCATTTGGAGATTTGGAGATAGGTTACGGGATTCGATTTCAAGTGGGAGATTATTGGGTGTGAACTCGAAGTGAAGAATGAAATTGTCAAAATCAGAAATTGTCGAAGTCGCTCGATCGAAGAAGGAAGTCGTTCGAACGAGCTTCAAAGTCGTTTGAACGAGATCTCTATTTTTCACGGTTTTTTGGATTTGGTTTGTCAAACTCGTTTGAACGAGCTTGGATGTCGTTCAAACGAGTTGTCATGTTTTTAGGACTGGAGACCAATTATTGTAAAGTCGTTCGAACGAGCTTGGAGTCGTTCGAACGAGCTATGAGTAGGTTTGCTTTGGATATTATTCTGAGACATTGGGTTTGCTTCGAGATTCGTTCTACTTATATTTTAGTTCTCTAGTATATAAATGGGACTTAGTTATTTGTTAACTATCTTTTCCTCTGTGAGTTTAATTCTAGAGACCTAGAATTTGAGATACTCCATTAAAGCTTGAGAAGCTTGGATAGATCATTGTAACCTGTTTGATTATCATAGTGGATTGTTCGGGGAGTGGTTTTTTATTTGCATAGATTTTCCACTTCCCTCCTCAGGGAATTCTTGTGTCGTTATTGTTCTTGCTTGGTTAATTCTTTTGTCAGGGCTTATTCCACGTATCATTATTGTCAGAGAAGAGAGAGTAGCTACCTCAATTCTCAGCAGAGTAGTGCATCAATAGACAATATTTAATTGCATGTTACACAAGATTTCTTAAGTACTCCATCAATAGACAAAATGGCGTATATATAACATAAAGCAATTGAGAAGATAATTTCTCAAAAGGAGAGAAAGAACCAGTTAAACATTAACACCTTCACTGGTTATAAAGTGTATCCAAATTGTCGAGTCATTTCATTTTGACAATTTTTTCTAATGTATTTTGTCGACGTAGTGAATAATCGACAAAAAAATAGAACTAAATTGTCGAATCCCCATACACTGACAAATAAATTATCGACAACTCATACACCAATTTTTGATTTAACGCAAATCAACAAATTATATATGTCGAGTCATTCTGTGGTATATTTATCGATATTGTGATTAAATCATAAATTTGGGGAAAATTTCGTCTCAGGAAAAAAACAAAAAATGCCCAACGGCTTTGAGCGGGGAAATTTAAAAAAAGAAAAGAAAAAAGATGATATAACCCAAAATGGGGAGATTGCAATTTCTCATATACAAATTGAGAATTAGATTACCTGTTGTATGATTATAGTTTCTTATATTACAACTCAAGGTATCCCCAATATGCGAGAACAATTGGTGATGGATGACAGGGAAAGAGATAGAGAGTGAGTGATTGAGAGAGGATTAAGAACTTCCCTAACACCTCTTCAAATGGCGATAATTGTCGGAGATAATGGTAAATGGAGACCGGTAGAGAGAATATGTGTGTGTATGTGTGAGAGTGAGTGAGTGACCGAGTGGAGTGGTACACAATTTTTTATTTGTCCTCCACGCAGGCAGTCCTAATGTATTTTTTCCCTATACAAAATATCATCTCCTCTTAAGGTGTGTGGTGTGAGGAGAGTGTACGGAGAGTGTAGCCAAAGTGAGTGTAGGTGAATCCCTGGAATATACCGTGGGATGAGTCTCAAGGCTGTCATATGGCCTGCACCACAAGCATTCCCTAGTTCTTATACTAATATAGCCTAAAGGCAATACTGGAATATACCGGTCGTGCAGTATCAATGTGCCAGGGTAAAAGGCTGAAGAGGATAGCCGAAGACTATACCTGAACAACACGATAGGGGCCTATACCTCTGTTTAGCAGATTCAAGGCTAACGACTTTTGGTAATGCGGCGCACGAGCCAGGTTCATCGGGTCACAGACAAAGCTTAGCTGTCTGTACCATTAAAGTTGCAAAATCAGTCAACCGATAAAGCCTTCCAGAAAAAGTTTTTTCTTCTTCTTTATCTTTGACCCCTTATGAAGCTAATTTATGCCAATATGACCTTATAGTCTTATTTGCAGTTCTTGAACTAAATTTTGATATTTTCTTCTCTGTAATCCTTTCTTATCCAACTTTGAAGCACCATCTTAAATTCTCATTTGGATTATGTTACTTTCTCTATTAAGTATTTAATGAGTGAAGAGCTCCTAGCAGTTGATAAAGTGAATGCTCAGTATGAGAAAGTGTGGTTTACTATTACACTATAACCTAGTAGACTATGTAACTTGGCAAATGGCTATGATCGAAATGCGAGGATTCCTTTGACACTTTTTTACTTTTTTTTGTTCAATGTTATATTATTCACACGTAGATTAAAAATATAATTTGCACTATTCCGAGCTAACAAACTATGTCTTATACATTGACATCTCGTTATTTATAAGTCGTATTGCATGTTAGATTTTATTAGGCACCACAATGTTTTGGCAATATGTCCGACGCTTAATCATGCAATATGCGTATATCACCATAAAGACGGCCTATTATTTTCTCTTTAGATGTAAACTATATTTTAACCCAAACTATCGTACAAAAGAAAATTACCTACTTTTTCACAATTTAATACAACTTTTAATTAGCTGGAAATGTAAGATTCATAAACTAACATAAACATTGATGACCTACTAGTTAAACTTTTTTGTTGTTCCCAGTGCCGGAGGGGCAACATCGGAGATAACGATCTACTAGTTAGCTTGCTGATTCGTTTAACTTGCATATTCTTGGGATCTATTGTTCAGTAATTTTTTTTATGTTTGGTAACAATTTGTGAGGAAGTAATACCAACCAACCAAATAAATATTAGCATGTCACACCAAGTTATTGTATTAGCTATTGCATTTGGTTACTCGTATATGTATATAGATGGTCCATGGGGTACCCAGCCCCTGTTTGCTTAGGGAAATTTTTTTAAAAATAAAGTCGGTGACGAATTTCCGGATTTTAAAAATAAAAAAAATAATAAAACTCGCACGGAGCGACAATGATAGTGTTCTAAAAGGACCAAAATCTGAATATTAATTAATTTATGGACATCAATTTTGTATGAAAGCTGAATTTGTTGTTTTCCCTGTAATTTGTTATAATTGAACATACTTCCTTATTAGGATAACCAACCCTAACGATTCTATTGCAAGAACTTTTTGCTAGTCTTCTCATTTGTAAGAAACAAAGAAAGAGCGACAAACAAACAACTATCTCACTCCCATACTAACTCTTTCACCTACTGATCTCTATATATCTCGGCAAACAAACTATTTTTTTTTACAATGTTGTAGTCCCGACAATAGTCCATATAATCCAGATGCAGTGTTAGTTGCATTGACCTCTGTTTAATAAGACAAATAATGTTGTTTTTCAAAATCCATCGTCAACAAGCTGTGAGTTACTTTAAAAGCTTGAAAATAAAAATAGCGGTGGATTTCAAATAAAATAAAAAAACTGGGTTTATAACCAAAATCCGAGTATTAAAAAAGTTAAAGACTAGTCATGAATAAAGGAAACATCAAAATTTTGTATAAAAATATAAAAATTAAATTTGTGATTTTACCCTATAACTTTATGTAATTTCAATATACCTCCCTTATTAGGATCTTAGTACACCTAACACAAAAATCATCACTTTTGGTTTTGCAAAAAGAAACAATTTCTCTCACACACTTACTCTAATGGTCTCATTTGTGTTTACGTTATGAAATTTAAAGGGTTTAGACAACAAATCGAAGTTTGTGTTTTAGCGTTCTCTATACTTTTCTTAACGCTGACTGGTATTCTTACCACTTTCAGTATGCCAAAGTCTGACATTTCTATAGAGTCCCTTATTGTTCTAGCGATCGCGTTACTCGCCATTGGATTGTGGACATATTGTAGTGTTCTCTACAAATTGATCCAAATTCTTTGCGAGTTTGGCGTCATGAACAACGGAAAGACAAGTGCTTTTGCAAGGAAGATGAGATCTTTGGCAAGAATTGGGAATAAAATCTTTTGCAAGGAAGAGGAGATCGTGGGTTTCAAATAATAATAAAAAATGGTTTAAAACCAAAATCTGAGTATTAAAAAAGTTAGGACTAGTAATGAATAAATAAAATATCAAAGCTTTGTATAAAAGTATAAAAATTAAATTTATGATTTACCTATAACTTTATGTAATTTCAATATACCTCCCTTATTAGGAGTTTAGTACACTTAACACATAAATTGCCACTTTTAGAGTTTTGATTTCCGAAAAAAATTAAAAAAAATCTCGATAGTGCCTATATTTAATCAGAAAACTGCCATAATCTTATGTGTAAAGCTCGTCCCCAAGTTCCTCTATCTCCTAATTATCACTGTAGTTCCATAATCCAAAATCAATGTTAAATCCATAAAAAGATTGACAGTAAAAAAATTAGGGAGAGAAAATGGCAAAAAAAAGTTTTTCACCGGCGGAAGATGTTATCGACTGTTACAGTTCACAACTTGAAACCATTCGAGAAGGTTTTAAGTTATTTGAGGAACAAGCTTATAGAGTTGGCACTTATGTGGGAAAATAGAATTAGAAAAATTATTAATGATCTTAAATGTCTTAATGGTATAAATGGAGTTGCCACGTATGATGCTACTGTAATTAATTATCTTAACAATACGTTGGCTAGACACATCAGTGAGTTCACTAGACTCTCAACGTAGGTGTTGAGAGAGCACAAATATGCTATGAGAAAGAGATTGGTTTGGGATGCACGGTCGGACGACACAGAGGTCCTAAATCAGTGTACTATTCATTTTTATTGGAATAGGGCGGCGCGAGAAATGCATAAAAGAAGAAGAATAAAGATAAGTGGTTAGTTTTGTTGATTATGGTCATAACTTGTTTGACATGCATTTGTATATGTGCCTACACTCTTAAGCTTGTCAATGATAATAAGAAAGTGGGAGGAATACATCTGCCAACATGATATAAATCCGGTTAAATTTAGTTTTTTGTTGTTGTTCGTTTCTTATTTGATATTGATAACAAAACTTAGTTTATTCAATCTTATAGCATGAAGACCATGGGAAATAAAAAAAAGAATGAATCAATATTGCAAATAATATTTTCTTGGCATCGAGTTTATATTTATTTGACTACTGTTGGTAAAACTAAATCTATGTGCTTTTTTATTACGATGTTTTATTCTCGTTGACCTCTCCAATCTATCTCTCCTATTTTTTGGGCATATGAGTTTATCTGTACTTGACTATTGTTGGCGGAATTAAATCTTTGTGCTCCTTTATTACAATGTTTTGTTTTCGTTAATCTTTATGCTCTATCTACTTTGTTTTTTTTTGTCATCGAGTTTATCTGTACTTGACCACTGTTGGTGTACTTTATTAATTATAGTGTTTTGTTCTCGTTGATCTCTGCGATCTATCTCCCTTATTTGCTTAAGAAAGGGATCTGATGGATATAGTTATGCTGATATTTTGTATCTTTAGGAGCTTAAGCACAATGCATCTCGGAATTATTTGCATTTTTACTTTGGACTATGCAGTTGGGATCTTGGCTGTTGATAGACATATGATTTGATTTTGGGTTACTATTACCTTTGATGTGATGATAATGGTGAGTAATTGTAGTCATTTAACAACATATGTATGCTAATTGCATATAGCAGCTGAAGGTGATCCAGACTTTATAATTTATGACCATTTGCTCGACTAATTAATCCCTGGGACAAGTCAGATCCCACTTATTAGTTGTTACACACATGTCGGTTAAGTCAGGATAATCCCAACCAGTGTCCGTCCTTGGTGGTTAATCAAACTCATGACCACCAAAACATATGCAACTTTTGAAGTAGTGGTTTGCACTAGCTCTCTAGCAACAGGGAAAATCATGTTATGAAATGCTAGATTAGCAATAATGAATCTCGAAGGGACTAGGACGCGGGTGTAAAAGCTAGTATCGTCTAGCAGACGATTTCAGTTTTCTCAAATTGCCAACGAGAAAATGATTCATGCTAAAACCTCTTAAAACAGACGATCAACAAGTAAAGAAAACCTTTAAATGGATTCTACTCAAACCATAAACTAAAAATGTCCATGCATGATTTGCAGGTGAGCTTGACGGCCGAGGTAATCGGTAGAGGAAAGTTAAATTTGTAGAAAACCCGCGCGGGGCGGCACTAGTAGTGTTTTAAAAGGACCAAAATCAAAATATTAAAATTTTCAGGGATTGCCATGAATAAAGTAGACATCAATTTTGTATTAAATTTAAATTTATGGTTTTGCCCTGTAATTTATGGTAATTGAAAACATGTCTCCTTCTTAGATTTTTTTTTAATAAACAAAGATATAAGAAGGTTAACCGCCGTAGCAGGCATATTACAAAACATGGGTGAGTGAGAAGCACCTAAGACGCTAAAACATGAGGGCCAAAATTTAAAGATCTACGGATATACGCTAAACTAAAATCCTTGAAAGTGGACAAAATGTACATGATCTCTAGAGACACAGTGAGAGCTCCCCAATAAAGGTCAATACTTTTTGTTGTGAAGGCTCTGACAATCCGTTGGCAATCTGTTAATAAGATGATTTTTTTTAACTCCAGCTCCTTACTAGTTGTCAAGCCTCTAAAAATGGCCTTAGACTCTGCTTCTTCAGCATCGACAGCTTGCATAATATCGTGACCTGCAACAATAACTTCAAAATTAGAGGACCATATAATATAACCTATTCTATTAGAGTTTTTGTTTTTGGACCAAGAAGCATCGACTGTAATAATACACCATCCTTCTCCCACAACCGGGAAAGATCCAGAGATCTGTGTTTGATGGGAGGTGGATTGGTGACAATGTAGCTTTTGGCTTTGGACAAAACTTATAAGGAAATAATCTTGGTATTTTTGAAGATCATGTCATTTCTGAAATTCCATATATAAGACATGATAGTACTGATGTTGCTTTAATGAGCAATGGTATCATGCCCAGAGCAAAGGTCATTAGCCAAGGCAATAAGAAGCTTTTGCAGAGAGTCAGTATAAGTCCAAGAATAAGTGCTTAGAGAGTGGTTGAAATCATTCCAGATGCTTTTAAGGTTCTTACAGAAAAAAAGAGCATGAGTTGTAGATTCTTTTTCAACTCCGCATCTTGGAAAAATAGAATTTCCAAGGTCTTTTTCGTGCTGAAGTTTAAAGTTTGTGGGCAATCCTTCGTGCATTGCTCTCTATATAAAATAAATATTGAACTTTGAAAGGAGCGTGAATCTTCCATAGAGTTTCTCAAGTTTTTTTGTATCACTTTTGTAAAGTCCATGCACTACGAGGCAAATTTGAGGCAGAAATAATTTTATAAACATATTTGACCATGAGAATACCATTTTTTTTTCTTCCCTCTATCGAAAGATGTCTTTTTTCTGATGATTACTGAGAGGGATTTTGCAAATCTTTTCTACTATACAATCTGGGAAGATGGTGGAAGTGAGGTCAGCCTTCCAAGAACAAGATATGGGACATATAAGGTCAACCACTTAGTTAAAGTTCTTTCTCTGGATATCGAACTGATAGGTCTACCAAACCGAATGGTAGGGATCCAGGGATCTGGCTAAAAATCAATGTTCTTACCTATGCCAATGTGCCAGCAAAGATGAGGCAAAATATTATTTCGGGTTCTTCAAATACATTTCAAGATCCAAGAGTCACTGGGCTTTAAGCTTACTGTCATAGGGGATTCTTTGGGGGAATACTTTCTTATCATCGAGTTAGCCCATAACTTATCTGGTTCTTTTATGATTCTCCAAAATGACTTGGCAAGAAGAGCTTGGTTATAGAGATAAGAGATTCTAGTCCCAGACCACCTTTCTTCTTGGGTCTATAAAACTTTTTCCAACTTATGAGATGTATTTTGTTTTTCTCTTCTTCATTTGTACCCCATAGAAATCTGGCATTTAGAGTATCAAGTTTTTTGCATGCGTTAACAGGAAAATGAAAAATAGACATAAGGTAAGATGAGATTGCTAAGTTAACAACTTTAATAAGAGTGAGCTTCCCTGCTTGTGACAAGATTTTTTTTTCTAGCCTTCAATCCTGCTGAAAACTCATGAGATGATGCCATTGAAATTCAAAGGCTTGGCCCTACTTGAAATGCGGGGGGGAGGGGGGGGGGGGGACCGAGGTATTTTTCACATGTCACATGCAAATGATAAAAAGTAAGAGAGATAATGGATCACCTTGTCTAATACCTCTTCCCGGGTAAGAAAACCATAAGGGGAGTCATTCAAGTTAAAGGAGAAAGCAGTAGTATGTATGCATTGATGAATCTAGTTATACCACTTATCGCAAAAAACTAAGGCTTTATGGGTATCAATCAGAAAAGTTTATTCAACTCTGTCAAAAGTCTTGATATGGTCAAACTTGATGGCCATACAACCGAAGTTCCTCTTTTTTAAAGAGTGTTAAGAATCTCCTGAGCAAGGATATTACTATCAAAATGTGTCTCCCTGGGATGAAAACATTTTGAGAAGGAGATATAATTTTGTCAAGTATGTTGGCAAGGATTTTGGTAATCACTTTGAATTTTACATTGTAGAGGCTTATGGGTTTGAAGTGTCTCAGATTTTCAAGATTGGTTTTCTTTGGGATAAGGATAATATTTGTTTGGTTTAACTCTTTGAAAAAATACCCGATGCTAAAGAAAGATTTAACGGCTTGGTAAAGATCGAGGACAACAGTATCTCAATACTTTTGGTAGAATAAGGGGTAAAACTATCTAGGCCATGAGATTTATGAGGATTCGTAGAGAAAAAGAGCATCGCAAACTTCTTCAATGGATGGACCACTAGTGAAGGTAGCATTATCGTCATCCGTGATCGTGTGCTCAAATAAATCATGGTCAACAACTTTAAGTTGGGGATCAGAAAAGGTAAAAAGCTTTTTGAAATGATTGACAATAGTATTCCCAATATTCTCTCTTCCTTGGACCCATTCGTTATTGGTTTTGTAGATTTTAAGAATGTGATTATGCTTCCTACTTTAAGCCATGGTTATCTAGATTTATCACGCCAAGCTTATTTTCTTGAGAAATGATAGAGTCTGGCTCATCTTGAAGGTCTTTGTCACAAAATTTTGCTCTAGTGGTGGGGGGTTCATCTGATTCTGGGCAATATTTTCTCTGATCTTGGCGATCATAAAAGGGATATGCCCGAAGACTTCTTTACTCCAAGAGGAAAACTTTTTATTAGTATTTATGAGTTTTTTTACAAAGCTTCATCTATTGTGATCCACCTAGATCCGAGGTCCAAGCCTTTTAACGACCTCTTTACAATTAAGATCTTGAGCCCAAAAGGATTGAAAATGAAATTTCTTAGGACAAGATGAGGATTGGTATCGATAATAATAGGACTGTGGTAAGAGCCGATGATCGACAAATTCATGACATGACCATGAGGTCGAAGTGAGTCCCATGTCAAGCCGTCTTTTTCTAAGCTCTATGCCTTTTTCTTTTGTTTGGCAGCCGTCTTTTTCTAAGCTCTATGCCTTTTTCTTTTGTTTGGCAAAATGAACAAGACATCAGAGTAACTGAGGTCGAGGAGAGATGCATTAAAATCATATGGAATTGCAATCAACATACATACTACCCTAACATAGAACCAAATTAACGAAATCAAATTTCACTGCCACAAATTCAAGAACACAGATTCACAAATCGAAACCAAATTCTCATAAACGGTCAATCAAGCTCAACTACCCATCATGTACGTAAGATATAAGCACTCGATCCAAATCAAACCAAAGATACGATCACAACGAGCACAAAAGGAAGAAAATAAAGGAATTAATGATGAAATTAGTAAATTATTAGGATTATCTTCTTCCTAAGCCTAGATGTTCCCAAAGTGCATGTAAAGGTACATGCACATTTGCAGGTGTCGTGTAGGTGTCGATGACAACTTTGCAACGTATAAAGTTGGGTCCCCAACATCTGCCTGATATTTATATGGGTTGCTATTTATCATCTATCTTTAGATATTTAAAACCCATTGGTGACGTATTACTGCAGGATAGATTATCACTTTGATAAAATAATTTTCTCAGCATTAGGGGGAGATATGACAGATAATGCCATGAAACTTCATAAGTTAACTTGGGAAATACCATCATTATCTCATTTAGATCCCTTTACATAATAGAGTGACAATAAGGTCCAACATATTCTTCACTTGCAATAGGACGTAGATTAATTGCTTCGATACATTCAGTGGTACAACTAGAGTGACCAAGGTACATGTACCTGCATAGCCAAAAGTTATGAGGAAGTGGTGTGCCTCCCGCAAATGAATCTAAGACTCGCGTTATGTGCAAAACACCATTAGAAGTAAGCATTTTGATCCGACGAGCAACATAATTAGGAATAAGATATGGCTTATATTATAGCCGGTTCGTCAGGGATGGAACCGCCCATCGACAAGGCAATAGTGGTTATGTGATCAGTTGATGCATTATGAGACCAGCCTGGCGCGGCGCATGTACATGATAATAAAGAGATCTCTATCTATTATATCTGTAATGGAACAAGGTAGGATCGTTCAATAGTGATCGTCGATAACGCATTCACTCTCGTTATTACGTTTGCCATCTCGGATGAAGATTCTGAACCACTTATTGTAAATGAATGCATGTTATTGTACATTAGCCAAAGTGGACGTTTGGATTCCAAGCTAAGCCCAGCTCACTAGTAAAACGCAAAGTAATGTCATAGAGCCTGTCAGATACAAATGGGAATTCGTACGGAAACGTAATGAAATCAAAGAGATCATTAAGTAAAGACAATACTAGTTGCCCAGGTGTTCTCTAAGAGACCTGTCATCGATTGCGATGACATCTATTCTATGTTCATAAACATTATAATTTTCCATTACTTGATCAATATGTCAGTTGCCTAGGATAAGCTAGACATGTGTCTTAAGTAGGTAAGCTTCCAGAAACACCTAAGCCCAATGCACGAAGTGCGTATATAATAAACTGAATAAGTCATTGTTGGCTTGAAACAATTAGAGCTCATGTTGAACAATAAGCTAACTGAGTATTTGAAGGTCGGGGACTTTGTAAATAGTCTTATATGCCCATGCGTTCTTACTAAAAACACATATACTAGTTTAGTCATCATAACAATATACTAGATGATCTGGATATTATCAAAACTTCGGGGGAGATCACGAGAGACGTCTAATATTTTTGGAAAAGATATTCAAAATAAAAGACCTTGGGAAACCAAGTATTGTGACGATTTGCAGATCAAACATATTGGTAAGCGACATACTCGTTCAATAGGCGATATGGATGCAACTAATAGCTTAAGCACGACTATGATATTCCGTCACCTGAAGGTAGACAAGGAAATCTTTCACCCTCCTATGAAGGGAAGGAACTCCTACAGCCGACGCTTCTTATCTAGGAGCAATTAGTGCTTTGCTTTACTTAGCTAGGTGTACTAGACTTAACATTTCATTCACAGTAAACTGTTTGGCTTGCCATAATTCTGCTCCTACCCAAAGGTACTGGAATAGGATTAAACACATTCTGCAGTACTTGAGACCGACATAATAGACTTGGGGTCTATTCTACCTGATAAATGGTAAACATAAAATTATTGGGTACGCTGAGGTAGGATACTAACCAGACCCACAAAGATGTCGTTGTTAGACGGGCTATGTGTTTATGTATGGACATACGACAATTTCATGGAGATTAGTAAAGTAGACGGAGGCTGCTACATCCTCGAACCATAAAGAGATTCTTGCACTTTATGAAGCTGGCAGTGAATGTTTTTGGTTACGCTCCATGACGAATTACATCAATGAAACTTGCGGACTAAGTTATGTCTATAAGAAACCCATGACTCTCTATGAAGACAATGTTGCATGCATCGCTCAAGATAAAAAGAAGGTTTTATCTAAGACGACAAAATCAAGCATACTTCATAGAAGTTCTTCTATACTCACGAATTACAGAAGGCGAATGATATTAACTTTGTTCAAGACCATTCAGCAGACAACTTAGAAGATCTATTCACGAAGACTCTTACACCACCTACATTCAATATATTGATACATGAAATTGACATGCGAAGTTTGTAATCTTTGACGTCTTTAGGAGACACATCTCTAGGAGATAAACGTCATGGAGAGTAGTCTCCACCTGACGTGACATGTGTATTGTAATCTTTTTCTTGATAAGTTTTAATGGCTGGAGGTTTTGATAAGGAAACATTATGCGTGCCCACCACATATCTGTGGCATAAGATTGTACTTTTCATTGCATAGATTTTTGCCTACATGGTTTTGATAGGCGGAGGTTTTAATGAGACAAGTCGTCTAGATGTGGGACACCCAAGGGAAAGGGTCCCACCCAAACTGGGTTTGGGGTACCCAATAACTCCTAACCCAACCCTAGGTTTATGAGGGGAGTTTTATAAGCACATCTCCTAAAGTGTCTTACTACCTTGGAATCCAAGGTGTCACCTAGGATTTTCGTCATTCAACAATGCCTCACAGACTCGGATTTCACCCTCCAAATCTAAGGTTGAGTCTTGAAATCCAAGACTCAACCTTGGTTTTTAAAGTCGCGATTGAGCGCTCAATCTGTTTTTAAACAGACGCCTAAGGTTTGAGCGCCCAATTGTTTTTTTAACAAAAATTCAAATCGGGCTCCCAAATTTATTTATTTTAAATTCAAATCGGGCGTCCAATTTGGACTTATGAAAAAAAAAAAAAAAAAAAATGCGCCGAGGTGCCTAAGTGTTAAAATTCAAGTCAGGTATTATTGGAGGAAATAGAGCCTCACTGAGTTGGATTTGGTTTTTTTTTTTTTTTCCAACAAAATCAGTGAGGCACTTTAGGAGATGCTCTAAGAAACCTATCGTAGCCTCGTGAAGATGGAATGACGTATTTAACATACCTCCTCCCAAGGACAAGGACATGCCTGAATGAGCCCCAATCGATAATTTGCTCCAACTGTAAGAACCAAAGAGAGAGCGGCAAACAAACAACACTCACTCTTTCGCCTACTAAATCTCTCCCCTCAACATCTCTCATCTATCTAAGAGCTCTCTCTCACTAGTGTAAGTTCTCTCTCTCTCTCTGATTGTTTAGTAGCAGTTGTTGTTGTTGCTGTCTTAGGGATCATTTGTCTATGTTGTTTGCAAATTTGCTTTAATTTATTTGGGGTTTTACTATATGATTATATTTGGGGTTCTTATTGTCGCATTTTCATGTGATAGATGAATAGGTTTTGATTCCCATAAGCAAAATTCTTTTAATGGGTCTATATGATTGGTATTCAGTCTCATTTTGTTCCTTAGTATTCTAGACATTAAGTGATTAGAACTTGTTAAAGGTTTGAGAAAATGTAGGTGAATATCCGTTAAAATCGTTGTTGAATTTGTCACATTCTTTGCTCTCAATGAGGTTGCATTTTGAACACTCGGAGACCTCAGCCTGCTATTGTGAAGGTGCACGAAACAACTTATTACGCAAAGCTTAATTTAGCTTAAAAAGAGACCCCTGTTATGCACCGTTGTGAGGCCACCTGAAAGGGGTTTGGGTGTGGCCCCGAGTGACACAGCGCGGCAACGACATAGGGCCCACCTCCAAATCAACACTCTTCGAACGTACGAGGGCCCTCCCATTATTCAGCCACATCTAGTTTTTCCGAAAACTTGGCTTTGTCATGGTCTTTGGTAAAAATGCCAGAATGTAGAAGCCCTTTTCCCCTCGCTAATCCTTGAAACTACCTGAAAATACTCAAGAAGAAAACACCAGCAAACTGTTGTTCAACTTTGTTCCTTCTCTAATCCCGTAAAGTCTAACACCGAGGATCTGATGTCTTAAAGCACCTGACCACCCACTAAATCTCCTACCTCTGCCAAATCTCAACAGTTACCCTACTGCTTATCGATCATCGTTGAGTCTCCTGCAGACTTGCACCATATGTCTTATGGATCTGCAACATTCTCCTTGCAAACCTCTTTTCTCTATGTCCAAAACTCCACATGCTCCACAAAAGGATTTATCTGATCAATGGAAGTCAAGCTTCACTCATTTATCTCATGGAATTCCTCCAAAGTCCAAACTAGTGAATTATTAGGATTTGCTTGCATTACATCCTTACTGATCATGCTACTTGGAACCTGGAACTGGACAACACAAAAGAGTTTCCTGACATACAAGATGAACCTTAGGAGCCACATGCATATCACTGTACGGGCTATCTTTCCTTTCCCTTTTGAAACTTAGTCTCCTAGAAGAATTATGTTAGTGTCAAGAATTCGAAGTTCTTTTGATGGTTCGATATAGAATGTAAAGATATAATTCTGTTGGATCAGTATCCAATCCCATTGTACTTGTTCCTTAGTATTCTACACGTTAGGGGGAAATGCAGTGGAATTTGATAACATTATGGAGGAAAGTAAAAAAATGTCAGCATATTCATTAGGGAGTTGTTGATGTAGCACCCCATTTTTTCTTCTTCCTTGTCTTTAGTTGATCTTTTAGTTAGTGTGCTTTACACTAGTGGCTGCTAGATATTAACTTGCTCCCTGTAGTAGCCTATCATAATCCTTTTGAGTTTGAGTTTGAGTTGTAAAACCCATTCAACCCACCATCATCGTAACTTCCCTTCCTTTACTCCATCTCCTCCTTCAACCTTTCATCTCCTTTACCAAATACAAAATCTAGAGAGAGGAAAACAAACCTCAACCCCTAATTCCTAAACCCATCTCTTCTCCCTGCATTCTAGAGAGAGAAACAAACCCAACCTTTTCCCCATTTCCAATTAGAAGCCAAGGGAGTTAAAATCAGATTTCCTCAACCTACCTTAACCTTCTTCAGAGGGAGGGAGAATCCAGGAGAGAGAACTGAAGGTGTTCTACTTTCACCGACTTCATCTTTGGTGTCTATTACATTAGTTTCGGGCGGTTTCTTTCCGAGTATATTACATTGGTTTCCAGTTCAGGCAAGTACAATCCTCTTCATTGAACAACAAATCGATACACAGTAGAGAGTATTACTCATGATTATTGATTAGTATATCAATTATGATAGCATATGGTTTAAACCTTAAATCTTCTTCTTGATTACCTGGAACATGAAAACTAGGTAGGCTGATTTATAAGAGTATTGTTCTTAGTTTAATCATACAACTTATTATAATTATGATGATAGGTTTGCTTGTGTATTAGATCAAGAGTTGGGTGTTGATTTGTATTGTTAAATACCTATAATTAGGAATAACTAAATGACAAATCAAATTATAGCATTTCCCCATAGTTATGAGTGGAAGTCTTACTGTGTTGGTGTATGGTCTAGCATTTGAATTCAAGGTATTAATCCCTTTATATAGCTTATCTTAAACATAAATTAGCTAGTGGATATTATGAAGAATCAGTAGGATATATATGTATACTCTTATCATGTAGGCAAGTGTTAACTTAACAAAGAGAACTCATGTTTAAGATTGCGACTGAAATCTTTTAACCATAGTCGTAACGGGACCATTATAACCTTCTAGAGGTTAACTTTATAACTTGGGTACTTAATGGACACTCATATTTGGTAAGTAAGCAGACTAGTCTACTATGAATTACTAAATTAAATTATCTGAGCTGATAGTGTGTTGCTTAACTTGACTTGGTTGATTTGAACTTCTTTTAATATAATCATCACATTGTTAGGATAGATAGATCATTAGTAGATAAAATATTTAATATCGGCAGAGTCCCCACTCTTATACTTGTGAGGGTAAAAAGGTCGTTGAGCATAAGATCGCCAATCATATGATATAGTCTTATTGCCTATAGAGCAAGGACAAATAGGTCATTTTGATTGAGTGTTGGTCTCTTAAATCATTCATGCATAGGATAACTTAGAGTCATGTACACAGTAGGGCTATGTTGTCAGGGTCCTTGGGTTCGAGTCCCTAAACAAAATATTTGGTAACTGTTTATCAGTGTCTCGGGTTGCAAGTCCCTAAATTATTTCCCTGTTACTTCTCGGCTGCATGCTACGCGAGCATCCCGTGGGCTTAGATCCCTGAAAATGAAAATAAATCAGGCTTTAGACCTGTAGGTTGAAATCCTTGACCACCTCGATCCGGTGATTTCTTCGCTAATTCCTGACTTACTAAAAAGGAATCTGCCAATCCCTGGCTCGACAATAAGGGATACGCTTTTGTTGAGGACATAAAGGTGCGAGAGTGTGGTCCCACTGAATTAAAAGTGACCCTGTGTACATCGTCTGTTAGTTATCCCCCACATCTAATAATACACTATAACTACTTTATAATACCGGTTGGCGTCGATGCTTAAAAACAACATTAATAATTGAACCTCATTTTCTCAAAGCATTGCATCATTTTTACATATATATAAAATATTATATCACATTAGTACTTCTGTATTATATCGGTTTGTCATGTTCAGTGACCGGTAATAATTGTGCTTGCTGACGCCCTGTGCGCTATATTTTTTCACAGGAGGTCGAGCACGGTAGGAATTTGCTTAGTGAGGCTTGGTTGATAATTTTGGGATTCTTTGGAGTTCTATTAGATTGCTGAGCTGTCGTAGGGTATTTATGATATTTATTTTAGATTTCATTGTCGTAATCTATTTTCTCGTTAGTATATTTTGTTGAGAATATTATTTATTTTATTCGATAATTGAGTTATTTTTGCTGCTTTGCTTTGGTATAAGTAGATGTAGTTAATTTCCTTAGAAATATATTACATCTGTGGGGTTTCATCCGTGGGATGCCCGACTTGTTATGCCTTAGGATTTGCTTTATGATTTGTATCAGAAAGCGGATTTGGGGCGTGACAGTTGATTTTGTTCTTCAAGGGTTAAAGAAGTGGTACTCTTTATAAGTTAAATATTGTGTATGAACTTAATTAAAGGACCCAGGAAACAGTTATTGAAGAAGGCGAATTTCGAAGTTCTTCTTGAAACGCCATATATAGTAGTTGTAATGATTGTACGTATTTGACTTTTTATATGGTAGAAAAGGCATAATAGAAAAATTAAAATCCGATCATTACCAAAAAAAACAAACAAAGGTAATCTAGGGATCCGGAATTTCTTGGGCCCCCAGTTTGCCTTGGACCCCTGATACCTCAGGATTCTACACATTTGGGATAAATGCCTTAAAGCTTTTAAGGGGTTAAAGGCAAGTAAAAAATGACGATACACATTTCTAAAAAAGAGTTTTTGAAGTTATTCTTTTAGGGCTTAAAAATGGTGGTACTCTTTCTCAGGTAATAATTTGTAGAGACTTAAAGAAAAGATTCACGAACAGTAATTGATGAAGGTGAAGTTCGAATGTTCTTGTAAAGCCACACAATTTAGTCGTACTAATCTTTCTTGTGACTGGTAGAAAAATGATAAGAGAGAGCTTATAACCCGGATGGCAAAAGATTGTAGTTGTTGCTAAAATGCATATTAACATGCGGAGAATTAGTCATTCGTCTCTTAATGATTAAATATCTAAGGTGGCAACATTTACAAATATCTGCTCATGTTCGTTTGTATGCATTTGATGCATCACTTAAATATATTACTCGCAATAAACATGTATGTTATGATAGTTTACACTCTTGATGTTATGCTATTATAAAATCTCAATCACTTTTAGATTTTGTGGGCTGGTGCTACTTGGTCAATAGCGGGACACTCATTCGTCACCCTAACAACAGTGACTGTTTATGAGAGAATCCTTATTAACCACAAACATAGAGATGTTTAAGTCTTATAGCATGTTTCACTAGCTAATTATATGCAAATACGGTTGTAATCTTAATGAAAAGAAGAACCGAGTCCTGGCTCACCTGTACTATTGCCGCTAAAAGAATAGTTAGTTATCCAATGAAAAGACATGTTTCATGAGCCTTCATAGTATAAGGTTGTTGGTGAGGTAAAGGCGGATAAAGCCACACCCTGGCAGTTCAAAGTAACTCAGATGATTTAGGATAAAAGCCTGTAAATCGTTTATAAGCGGTTCAAAATTCGCTTACTGAAATTTTCAATGATTGCTGCTTCCCTTCTTGTTGAGTCAAATAACCGATTGGTACATCTTTCAGCAACCTTGGTGTTAGGCTTTTAATTAGCCCAAACACTTTCACAATTTCTTTTTGAAGGGTTGTTATGTGAAAAATGTTTTTTTTTTTTTATTATCAAAAAGAGAGTTCCCCATTAGAATATTATTGTTATTCATTTATAGATTTGTATGAAGTCATTCGATGCAAAAGCTTCGGGAATAACTACTTATTATGTTTGTTGTGTCTTTGACAGATTAGTAATGACTTCATCTTCATCAGAACAATTTTTTCCATCACAGACTTCAGCAGATTTGAATGAGCTAAGGCAAACTATTGAGTCTTTGTCCGGTCGCATAAACTCGCTTGAGAGAGTCAACCAGAGTGCGTTGAAAAAAATTAAAGATCTTGAGGAGATACAGAACAAGATCACAAAGGTTGAGAAAGGTCTGGTTTTTTTCTTCTTGATATTACTTCCAGGATTATTATTTTGTAAGTTCAAGAGCTTTTGAAGCCTTGATCCGTATATCTCAGTTTTGCAAGTAGTTCCAGCCTTTACAAGTTTGAATTTGATATTTATGTTTGTAGATGTGCTCGAAGTGGGGAAATCGCTTTCAGATGAGAAACAGGTAAAATGATGTTTTTTTTCTTCCTTTAGAATGTAAATTTGATACTGATTGACTAATCAAGAAATTTCCGAGGTGGAATAAATACAACCGAAGGCAAATGGAAGTAAAAATCTCAATTGTCACAAAAGTTATTTAAAAACCAGACACATAAGAACTATGGTATTCTAGTGTTCTGACTAAATACATCACTGTCTAAGCACTGGAGCTTGGTTTCCTTGCATGTCGAGTAGGCGAGAAAAGAGAGTCCCAAGGCTGTCATATGGCCTGCACCACAAGCATTCCCAGGTCTTATACTAATATAGCCTAAAGGCAATACCGGTCGTGCAGTATCAATGTGTCATGGTAAAAGGCTGAAGAGGATAGTCGAAGACTATACCTGAACAACATGATAGGGGCCTATACCTCTGTTTAGCAGATTTAAGGCTAACGACTTTTGGTGATGCGGCACACGAGCCAGGTTCATCGGGTCACAGCTAAGCTGTCTGTACCATTAAAGTTGCGAAATCAGTCAACCGATAAAGCCTTCCAGAAAAAGTTTGTTTTCTTCTTCTTATCTTTGACCCCTTATAAAGCTAATTTATGCCAATACGACCGTAATAGTCTTATTTGCAGTTCTTGTACTAAAATTCGATGTTTTCTTCTCTGTAATCCTTTCTTATCCGACTTTGAAGCACCATCTCAAATTCTCATTTGGATTATGTTATTTCTCTATTAAGTATTTAAAGAGTGAAGAGCTCCTAACAGTTGATGAAGTGAATGCTCAGTATGAGAAAGTGTGGTTTACTATTACACTATAACCTAGTAGACTAGGTAACTTGGCAAATGGCTATGATCGAAATGCGAGGATTCCTTGGACACTTTTTGACTTTTTTTCGCTCAATGTTCTATTATTCACACATAGATTAAAATATAATTTGCACTACACTGAGCTAACAAACTATGGCTTATACATTGACATCTCGTTATTTATAAGTCGTATTGCATGCTAGATTTTATTGGGGACCACAATGTTTTGGCAATATGTTTGACGCTTAATCATGCAATATGCGTATATCACCATAAAGACGGCCTATTATTTCCTCTTTAGATGTAAACTATATTTTAACCCAGATTGTTGTACAAAAGAAAATTACCTACTTTTTCACAATTTAATACAACTTTTAATTAGTTGGAAATGTAAGATTCCTAAACTAACATAAACATTAATGGCCTACTAGTTAAACTTTCTTACTGCTCCCAGTGCTGGTGGGGCAACACCGGAAATAACGATATATTGGTTAGCTTGCTGATTCATTCAGCTTGCATATTCTTGGGATCCATTGTTCAGTAATTTTTGATATCCTTGGTAACAATTTTCAAGGAAGTAATACCAACCAACCAAATAAATATTAGCCTGTCACACCAAGTTTTTGGGTATGAGACTACTTTGTTAAATTGGGTGCTCTAAAAGGTACCCTTTTCGTACATCTCTAGGCTGTGTTTTTGGGGATCTCTAAAACCCTTCTCAGATATTTCATATTATACAGTTCGTCGATTGATTTTCCAGTGACGGGTTTTGCTTCATTGCGTTGTGCTATTTTGTAGTCAAGTTTGGTTACTTTTGTATAAAGATGTTCTATATTTTGATTTCAAATTTTTGTCTCAGGTTATTAGAGAACTTAAGCAGCAATCACTTGAGCATGAAAGCCTAGTGACTAGCATACAGTCCACCCTTAGTAACCGAAAAAATAGAGCAGCGAATGAAGAAGCTATTGAAGAAGCTAAGAAGGATCAGGTCTTCAACCCTTACTCATTTATTCTTCTTTTTTTTTTTGCTACTTATAAATGATTGATATATACGGCGTATTTGAGGTTTAAGTGTGATACCCTTAACAGATGCTTGGTCTAGAGCTATGTCCAGGTTATACTAGAATTAATGCAACAAAATATTCAACAAAATGTTGACATGTCGTATATGTGTAGGTCTTACACATTGAAAAGTTGGATCCTGTGTACACAATGTATCACTTACATTAGGTTTTATTTTTTGGGTGCTAAATTAAAAATATTTTATTGCAATTCAAACTACATTATTACAAAGGGGCAGGCAGATTAAATAAAAAAACCGCAACCCCTACTTAGCAAAATCTGAAATACTCTCTCATAGGGACCTCAATTTTAACATAAGAAATGAGGTCTCCGTACATTTGGTTCAAAAGCTCTCTCATTTAGTCTAGTCCCTCTTTCTGCCAGCTGATCAGAGCTGAAGTTTGCTTGCTTCCCTCCAAGTTGAAGTGATCCTTAGTTGCTTCATATTTCTTCTAGCTTCAACCCATTCATTCTCAAGACACCAAGGAATCTTGCCTGTGTTGAAAGCCACTGCAGCAGCAGAAGAGTCAGTCTCAAGCCAAGCCATCTCCCAGCCATTTGAAGTAGTACAAGCCAGCCATTTGAAGTAGTACAAGCCACCCATTTCACAATAGAAGTGCACTCTGCAGCAAAGCTAGTACCAATCCCCATCCCTATTGACATAGTTCTGAGCACATTTCGTCCATTGTCCCTAATGATGAACCCCACTCCTCCTTTCCCAGAATTCCCTTTTGAAGCCCCATCAGTGTTTATTTTGACCTCACCTTCCTCAGGCAATTTCCAGAAGCAAGACTTCACAGTTTAAGCTTTCCTAGGGTGAAAGGGAACTCTTAAACAGTGCAGAATACTTAAATCACTGATACTGTTGTTCATGCAAGAGTTATACAGATGAGCAGTTTCCTGAATCTTACCAATCCACTTGGGCTTCTCTTTATCAAGAGAGAAATATTCCCTTCAAACACACAAGCATTTCTTGCTTTTCGTATCAAATTAGAATCACCCCACACAACTCCAAGCCATAAGTCTTTCAGATAAGGGCTGTGCTTGCCAGCAGCTTCGATCATGTTTTTCAAGTTCACATAACTGACACTAACATTGAAAACATGTGAAATCCAGTTTCAAAGCACTCCCACATAATGTGATTCAATGTTAGTTGTAGCTTCTTTCAAGAGTTTTATTTGTTGTCTTAGATTTTAACTGTATTGCGAAGTATTGCTCTATAATTGTGACATCATATGACATGTTAGAGTACTAGTACTACCCGTGGCTCGCTACGGTGAATACGCAGACGCCTTCGGCTCTAAAACTCATGTGTCGTATAACAGCTTTCTAAACAACTCTCTGCGTGCCTTCGATACTACTATTCTATAAACTGAAAGTATGTTCCCATGAAGTTCTTGCGTTACTATCCTAGACATAATTATTACTTTTTCGGGGCATTTTTGATGCAACAAATTCCAAGGTTATTAATTTTTTTAATCTATCTTTAGAAGGTTTCGAAGGCAAATAAATGTCGAAAACCTTATAAAGCTCAAATCATATTTCAGGGAACCCAACATTTCGTGTAAGTCCCAATCTTTTGACGCAGAAACTAAGTTTTTGTTGTTGATGGATTAATGTTCTTTTTAATCACAATACAATTTAAAAAAAAAAATGTGTCTTACAACCCATCAAAATAGTCTAGTATAAAGTATGCAAGGGAATTTTTTTTTTTTGAAAAGAATTGATGTGAGAGAAAGAGCAATAATTCCATATACAACACCAATTTCATTATAAAATTATGACAATATACATCAGTTGGATCTCATAAACAAACCTATTATATACATCAAATTAAGTTCGAAAGAGAGTACGATCCACACCTTTGAATTTGAGAAACCTATTCCAACAATACAAAATTACAAATGCAAGAAAGATTTTTGTACATTCCTCTGAATCTGAGGAACCCAATCATACGCGGAAAATAAAAAACATTGAAAAATAATTAGACACATAAATCTATGGTGTAAGTGAAGCAAATTATACAAAATGAGAATGAGGAATATATTTATACCTGTTGTAAATAACCGTATATACACTATAGAAATAATCAGTGGCATGTAAAGTGTAAAAAATCTATATTAGAGTACTAAAAACACTTTCAAGTTGTTGCTTCGTCACATCTCAATGTTCATACTCCTATCTTATCCGTAGATGCCGTTGTAGTTAACTCAACATGCTTAGTGACTATATACCCTTGAAATTCTAAAAAAAAGAAAAAAAGAAGTGATTACATGTCCATGGGGCTCAATGAGCCAAAGTTGGGCAGTTTGATCAACAAAAGTTGAGTCGCGAGCTTCGTGCCTGTGCAATTTGACGCTAATGATTGCACATTTGCATCAACCAACAAACAAACAAATAATAATTGCATCTTTGAGTCAAATTAGAGAGAGGGGGAAAGGGGGTTTACCTTCTTTTTGTGACCTAGGTATCCTTTACTGTGGAGGTTCGGTTCCTCCATTGTTAAAATTTTAGAGAGTTTTGTATTTTTTCTTACCACCAATAGATCCGTTTCAAGAAAATTGTCGAATATAAAACCCAAACGAAGCAATCGTGCATTGGTTTTGCTCTTACATCGATTTTGTTCCTCCATGAAGCCCAATAATCTTGAGAGGGTTTGAGTATGATATGGGAACAATGGTGGCTGATTTTTGTAGAGGAGAAAACGATTTCAGTGAGAGAGAGGGTGATAGATAAAGTAAAATGAACGTACCTTTGGAGAGAGATTGATCCGGCGTCCCCAAATAATCAAAACCCTAGGTGACATGAGAGAGAGATGAGAAATAGGTGATGGAAAAAGAGAGTCAGGATCATTTGTTAAGAAAGAGAGGTGCTAAAACTAAAGTACCATTTTATGTGTTTTGTTTTAAGTACCCTTGCTCTACCAGAAATAAATCTAAGCCGTCCATCTCGTTCTTTCCAACCAATCTCTACAAAATAATATCAAATCCCAGCCCTCTTTGTCTTTGGGACAATGAAAAACTTGTCCTTAAACAAAAGCACCATTCTTTAATGTAATATGGATGTTATATTTTCTTGATTTATTTATTATCATGATTGAAACTTTGGAATAACTTGATAACATTTTTGATCAGGCACCAAGACATTTTATCAATGAAGATTATGAAAAGAGTTTTTCCTCGAATAACAATGATATTGAAGGTTGCTTATGAAATTTAAAGGGTTTAGACAACAAATCGAAGTTTGTGTTTTAGCGTTCTCT
Source organism: Kingdonia uniflora (assembly GCA_014058105.1). NCBI lineage: Eukaryota > Viridiplantae > Streptophyta > Magnoliopsida > Ranunculales > Circaeasteraceae > Kingdonia > Kingdonia uniflora. The sequence continues at coordinate 1,243,696 of JACGCM010001155.1, forward strand.
GTAGAGAACGCTAAAACACAAACTTCGATTTGTTGTCTAATTCATAAGCAACCTTCAATATCATTGTCGTTCGAGGAAATTTTTTTCTCATAATCTTCATTGATAAGATGTCTTGGTGCCTGATCAAAAATGTTATCAAGTTATTTCAAAGTTTCAATCATGATAATATATAAATCAAAAAAATATAACACACACACATACACATATATATATATATATATTACATTACACAATGGTGTTTTTCGTATAGACAAGTTTGCCATTGTCTCAAAGATAAAGAGGGGCTGAGATTTGATGTCATTTTATAGAGATTGGGTAAATGAGCGAGATGAACGGTTCAGATCTATTTAAAACTTGGTACAACAAGGGTACATTAGACAAAACACATAAAAAATGTACTTTAGTCTTAGTGCATCTCTATCTCACAAGCCCGACTCACTTTCTCCTCTCACGCCTCTCTCTCCCAAAACTGTCTCTCTTTCTCCAACAACTCTCCATCTCTCCCAACAACTTGATGCAGAGCTCTACGATTCTCATTTTCGATCTCAAGGTCTTACTTGAGTTTTGATCTCAGTCATCAAGGGTTTCAATAACCGATTCAGATATGAACTTTTTGGGTTTTCTTGGTGAAAACTCTTTATTCGAGAGTGCAAGAGTTTATTAAGGGTTTCATCGTCAATCTCAGCAACAATTGGTTTTAGAAAACAATCTCATTTGGCATTTTTAGCTAAGCGCTTAATCATTAAGCGCATAACACACGTTATTTGGAGTATTTGAAAAATGTTGTTGGCTTCCACACCCGTGCTCCGAATCTGGATTTGAATTATTGCCTGGATTTAAAGCAGTAACTGTTGGAGATGCTCCTTCTCCTATGAAGTTTCTGGCCTCCTCTTGTTCCTATAAAAGCACCATCTGTGTTGAGGATCACCTTGTCTAGAATCTTTAGATCCGGGGCTCTCCAAGTGCAATACTTTACTTTAAGCAACTTGAACTGGGGGTTGAGATTCCAGTCGTGGGCAATGTCTCTTGACCTGGGGTTATCTTCCATGGTTGTAATTGAGAGGTTTGCTCTCACTTGAACATCTGACTGGATGAAATAGAGAGTGGCTTCAACACTTTTTTTTTCCCATAAATTTACCATGATTTTTGCGAAGGCAAAGCTTCTTGTGGTCTATTTCCTGTCGACGGGTTTTGAAAAACGGCATTATTCTTCAGAATAAGCAGAGCGCAATGATTTTTTTTGGCATAAATTTAGCGCAAGAGCAAATTTAATGGGGTTTGTTTTTTTGTTTTTGGCAAATCACGGTGGTCCGAGTTCATAATTTATCACCATTTGGCCGGCCTGCGTAATCCCTGGGGAACGTAAGAGCCCCCCCCGCCAACACATATGCCAAGTTTAGTCACAATAAATTCTAGCAAGTGGCCCCCGTTTGTGGTGACTCAAACTTAGGATATCTGCTTCTTGAGGCCCTCATTTTGTACAATGATGGATTAGGGAGTGAGTCAGTGAATCATTAGCCATGCTTAACACAGAAAGCCAATCAATAACAAACGTATCAACAAGCACTCTGAAATGAAAACAAGAAATAGAACAAATCTATGGCAGACCACATTATGAAACTCTTTATAATTGATTCATAAAAATTGACCACTTAAGACATGCACAACATGAGACGTTCTCAGAGTATTAATATCAGGAAGTCGACGATGGAAAATTGAGAGGCTCATAGATGACAACATATACGGCATTGATCAGTTCATCTGCAGAGCTGTACACCTAGTCGTTTCTAATGTAGACAGAATAAAATTATCGCTTAAGAGCAAACAGACATGTAAATGTGGATTAAGAGAGCATCATCTTTAATTAATAAAGGATTGGAAATAGATAGTTGATACTCTAATAACCAACTTAAACATCCTGGAAAGCATGGTTGTGTGTGAAGAACTCGAAGAAGGGACCATAGAGACCCAACTGTGTAATAGGCAGAAACTGAAAGCTCAACCTTAGCAAGCATCTCTCTTTACTCTTTTTCTCTGGACCTTGAGCACACATGACATGTCTTAGGTAAAATATAATTTGCATTTTCACGTTTTCAAACAGACAAGTCTTCGAGCACTAAGCCAGGCTTTCAACTGTTGTCTTTACCCCCATTTGGGTTCCCTTGTCCAATTCTTTTCACAATATAAAACTACCTAAGAAGAGTGAACAAAAACAAGGCCGACCTTGGTTATGATAAGCCAATACATGAATGTCTTCTATTCAGATTTCATCAAGAATATACACGAACCGCTAAACAAATTGCAGTAAAGATAGAACTGTAAGTGCCTATTGGCTCAAGAGCACTCTGTAGAACACATATGCAATCGGCCGAAAATAATAGAATCTAAATACTCAACCAATTCTCATTCATTTTCAAAACACATAGTATACTTCATCAGAAAAACTTCAAATTTAAATAAACTATGACCTATTTAACACAAAAACTATGTATCTGAAATCCGTTTACGAAATTGGAAATCGATTGCAACATTGCCTTTGCTTTTAAGTGGCAGAGAAGTACGTAAGCTTGTTTTCTCCTCGAATTCTATGACCAAAAGAGAAGTGACAAGGTAAATTTTTATTTTCTACAATGATCTCACTCTTCCTCTTGTACACATATATATTGGGTACTTAATGAGCAGTTTTTTATTTTCCTTTCATCTGCGGTAGTATGTTTTTTCCGATTTGTTTTCTGATTTGACATATGCCATTTCTTGAATCTCTGCTAATTTGGTGAATATTTGCAATATGCCATTTCTTATATGTTTAATATCTACAATTTTTGTGGGATTTCGGTTTACTTTTTTTTATCGGCCCTAATTAATCTTTGGTGAGAATTATTATTGTTGGCTTAACAGAGAGATTAGAGAAACTTATGTGTGATTAGTTGTAATTAGTTGTAATAAGGAAAGTAAGAACGTAAAAGTAGCAAAGGAGAGAATCAGCTATCAAAGGAGATGGCATTGTTCCTCCCTCCTTCCTTACGGAGCTTTATCTTGGGTTAGGCGTTTAATTGAACAGATTCTGGTGTTCTTTATAACAGTTTCGCTTTATAGATCATGATGCACACCTTGATTACAGCGGACAGAACATGAAACATGACTTGTGGTTTGCAGCTCTACATACTTTCCTTTTTTTTTCCTGCCAACGTCAACAACAGGCGGAAATATAACATGTATTTCCTTACACTGCAGAATTCTTAGCTCAGTTTATGAAATGTTTATAACAATTTTTACCATGGTATTTATTTTAAGTTGCAGTATACATGTATTTCCCACACCATGAGTGTCATCCAACAACTAGGACTCTTTCCTTTATTATGTGTTTAAAGTCCTGCAGATCTCACTTAGGTCTCTTCATCTCCTTCTCTAAAATATTTTCCATGCCACAAATACCCATAGTGTTTTCAGAGATAACCTGCGGATTTTCGTTGGGCGATATCATCAACATCTGAGGAATTCACTCTGTTTATGTGTTTGTTTACCACAGTATCAATCGGTGATAGCAACTGCGTGTAAGGTAATCGATTTCAACACCCATCTCCATTAGGATAATAATTGGTATATGAAGACTTATTTCCTGATTTTTAGTTACTAGGCTTCTTTTAAGGTCCTCCTAGAAAGCAAAGTTATTCGCAATTGATTTATGGTTGTAACATCTTCCCCTTGAGTGTTCCTAGATAGAATGGCGACGGAGACTATTGGTTGTTGTTCTCAGAAGGTTTTATCGGTATTGTGGGGTAAACTGTGTGATTTGTTTCCTAGGAAAACTGTAAGATCTTCCCCTTTTGTTTTCCCAGATAGAGTGGCGGCGACGGAGACCATTAGTTGTTCTCGGGAGGTCTTATCGGTCTTCTGGGGTAAACTACATGATTTTTTTTCTAGACAACAACAACCACAACAAAACAGTATAGTCTCTACTGTCACGCCCCCAAAATTGGCTTCTTAATAAACTATTAAGAGCGCGAATTCTGAGGTGTAACGTCGGGCATCCTAAAGATGAACCCCCAAAAGACGTACTACAATTTAAAACAAATCGTAAATACATCTACAACACTAAGAAACTACGCAGCGGAAGAAAATCTAAAAGAGATAGAAATGATAAATATTACCACAAGGATAGCAAGAACTCCAAAAGATGCAAGTCTAGCTTGTTCCCACTACTAGTATCGCTACCGCAACAATTCACCTGAAAAAGTATATATGCGCAAGGCGTCAGCAAGCAACGCCCAGCAAGTACAAATATCCAAGGTCATAAGACATGATAGACCAAGATAAACACAGAAAAGAGACATGAAAAATCCAACGGAATTATAGAAGAACAACAACCAAGCTACGAGTCCTAAAGAAGACGGTCTAAGTAAAACTAATATCCTATATATATATATATATATATATATATATATATATATATATATATAAATGATGCAATGCTTTGAAGAAATAAGGTTCAATTATTAATGTTGTTTTTAAGCATCGACGCCAACCAGTATTATAAAGTAGTTATAGTGTGTTATTAGATGTGGGGGATAACTAACAGACGATGTACACAGGGTTACTTTTAATTCAGTGGAACCACACTCTCGCACACTTTTGTCCTCAACAGAAGCGTATCCCTTATTGGCGAGCCAGGGATAGGTGGATTCCTTTTTAGTGAGCCAGGAATTAGCGGGTAATGCACCTGATCCGGGTGTTCAAGGAATTTCAACCTACAGGTCTAAAGCCTGTTTTATTTTCACTTTTAGGGATCTATGCCTACGGGGAGTATTCACAAAGAATAACAAAGCCGATATGTAACTGATGAAGTAATTTAGGGACTTGCAACCCGGGAAAACTGATAAACAGTTACCTCATATTTGGTTTAGGGACTCGAACCCAAGGACCCTGACAACATAGCCCTACTGTGTACATGACTCTAAGTTATCATATGCATGAATGAAAGGAAGAAGTTTGAATCCTATAAGAATCAAATGATCTGTCTGCCCTTGCCTAATCAGCATCTGGGACTATATCCAAAGACCTACCGCTCTTACGATCAGATGATCTATCTACCCTCACTTTAACAACAAGTGGGGACTCTATCAAATGAAGTAAAGCTTCAACATCCAATGCTATCTGTCGTAACATGCCCAACAAGTGCGACTATATCAAAAAGAAACTCTAAGTATCAAAGCAAATCTAAGTCGCGTACCACTGAATCATGGAGAATCCATTCTCTTAAATGTTTGACAAAAAGTCAAACCAAGGGATCATCTAAGTTCTAGAATAAAGGACTCGCCCAAATGTCCTAGTGATATAAGGAACCCGCTTACTCTACTCACACCATAGAATACTAACCTCCAAATGAATAATGCCCATCACCTGGCTTCCTTATCCTAAGTAGATATAACTAATATCTCTTAATGTGCTTATGCTAGCATACCTCTAATATCAGACCACACGTGTCCAACCATTTCCAATATCACACATTCTTAACTCAAGACTCATATATAAATACTAGTATAAGCTACTAGTATGCATCACAACCCATATTGTTAGCCACAGCATACCATCTTAATGGAATTTCATATCTGCCTCAAACCAAACAAATGCCCAAAAGCTCTTTGTGTAACACTTCAAAAACAACCAGACAACAATCGTAAAGTTCACCATGGAATTCTTAACCTAACCATAGTCTTTTTGTCTGTCAATCTAAATCTACGATGTATGGCTTAACTTGTCACTATCCTAAGTTTGCTTAGTGTCAAAATCATAACATAATACCGGGTTAAAAGAATTCTAAGAAGCCAAGAGTTTTTGAGTATGTGAAGAAAATCCAAGTATGAAAGGAACCTATCAACTAGTCGTTACACCAAAGCTCCAAGTTAGCATAACCTATCATAACCTAACATATCATTTATCAATATGTATCACCATTGTCTAAACCCCAACTCTACTGTCTATGAAATTTCAATGTAAAGATGACGCAGAAATACTAAAGCCATTAACGGGTATTACAAGCTACACATATTCAGCCACTATAGATGATTTAAGAGCAGTACTCATATGCACATCTCTGGGTCCAGTGCATCTTAGACATGCTAAATCAACTACTATCCATTATAGCAATAAGATCAGTCCCCAACATCCCGTTCATATATACATACCAATTTACTCATATGATCAACATCAACTAAAAGAATTGAAGTTTTGTACAGCTATAAAAGGAAGCTCTTACACCCTAACTTATTCCTAGTTAAACATTGTACAGAGACAATCATTATATACCTGATTACAACTACAAATCAGTTCAATAACACGGTCAAGATTCATGAATTATCAAGGTCAAATCAAGAAATAATCATGGATAAAAGCACTTGCCTGATATCGATCGGGAGAAGGAAGATGAAGGATAAACAACCCAATGAACTCGCACATCTGATCTCCAATATTACCACCACTCGCTATACAAAACGTACCCGAATACACACAGGTTCTAATAAGCATCTCCTGATTTCAAAATAAAAAGAGGGAAGAAAGGTTAAAGGAGGAGAAGGAGGAGGAGTTGGAGAAGAGTTAGGGAGAAATACGGTGGTGGTGGTTGAATGGGTTCTCGAAAGTTAAACAAAATCAAGAACATGCTAATGTAATACAAGTGCAAGCTAAGTAAATAGCAACTGGAATACAAAAGAAAAAAAATAACGGGGTGCTACATCTACTGATGTTGCAATTGACATCCTTAGTAGACTTCTTGCAGAAGTTATCTTCAAGTGCAGAATTGATTCTAGACCATTCAGTCACATAACCTCGACCTCTTATTTTCTCCGAATGTATGATCAGCGAACCCTTCCAACAGCTGTTTTCCAACATCATTCTGGAAATCTTTGGCAACATTTGGAATTATTGGATACCGGTAAACGTGAGCGAAATCCCATAATACACCTTTCTTTCTTTCAATATCATGGGTACGCATTTCCTTTTCCTTTAAAGACTAAAGTGTTTGATTTGAGAGTCCTGAATCCGAATAGGAATTTACGCGATGCTAAAATGACGCTTTCTGGTTGCCACGACGGTTTGCTTTCGTTCCATATTAAGCGTTGTTGGACTTCTCTAGAATTCATTGATGTGTTGTTTCTTAATCCTGTTACACTAGATAATGTAATTGTGATTGGAGATAAGATATGTGACAAACGCGATTCTCGTAATGATACTTCTATCCCCCAATTTGCTGCTTACTTTCACCTGCCATCATTGGAATACAGAATTCTAATTGTTCGCCGCAGTAAACAACATGCATGGTTTAGGATATTTAGTTTGAGGACCAAATCCACAAGACTACTTGAAACAAATTTCGCTTATCCTCCATACATGCAACCCAACCCGGTTATCCTACATGGCACACTTCACTGGATGGCCTCTAAAAGATATGGCGATAACTTAGTTGTTCAACCCTCTAGTTGCTCCAAATCCATCATCTCGTTTAATATAGAAAGCGAAGAGTTCAACACCGCTGGACACCCCAGAGTCCAATGTACTCATCGAATGATGAGAGACCATTGTTTAAATATGCAGCTCTCAGAGATGGAAGGATGTTTATGCTTGTGCATTGTTACTTGATCAGAAAGGGTTTTAGATGATTACGAAAATCAGGGTTGGGTGAAAACAAGAGTCATTGACTTCATCCCAATACTACCCTACTTCGTGTACAAAACAAGTGAAAAAGAAAGTTCTAGTGTGATCAATGTTACATACTTTCCTAGTTGCTTTTTATTGCTGAGGAAAAGGTTCGCAGAGATATTTCCACGACCTAATGCGTACAAAGACAGGGAGGAGTTTTATTACAATCTGCGACTTGGGCAATTTGACTTGAATGCTATGAAGGAAGTGAGGACCTGTATAGAGCCTGTGTCAGCTATATTCAGTCATACCGACAATTTTATCTCATTTTCTAATTAAGGTTATCAATTTTTAAATTATCTTTGTGTACACATTATGCCTCTATTAAGCAGATTGAAAATAAATCTAGTCTTTCCCCCTCACCACATCGCGGAGAACATAATCATGCCATTGACGTTGCAACAATTAGAAATGTCTGCAAATAGATTACATTACGAAAAACGTTTACAATCAACATCTTACAAGCATCTTCCTTGCTACTGCGAACTCAATAAACTGCGGCATTTATTCTCCACTGCATCTTTAACAACGTTTGTAAATGTATCAATATGTTATCGCTTGAAAGTTCAAGGGAACCAACTGGTAACCCAAGATATTTGAAAGCCTTGAAAGTGGAAGGGATGTCTGTTAACTACGATTGTAATGATATTAAAATTTAATCACATTGACTATTTATAGCTGTGATCTAAAACCCTAAATGTATTGGCTTTAATAACGGGATAAAGAGAAGAAAAAAAAAGGTATCATTGTAATGATAGTCAAGCATATAACACTACGCATTATACAAAAGTGATACGGTCACATTGAAAAAATGCCAAATCATTCGGCGTATTGTGCTTAAATGGGTTTTATGATAAATGCCGAAACATTTGGCGTATTTTTAATTTAATGCCGAATGATTTGGCATATTTCAGTTAAATCCAAATCATTCGGCCAGTTTTGCTTTGATAAATGCCGAATGATTTTATATGGCATGTTTTAGTAGCCAAATAATTCGGCTATTTTCGCTTAAATGGGTTTTCATAAATGCTAAATCACTTGGCATATGCTCACTTAAAAGCCAAATCATTCGACTAGTTTTCCCTTATTTTTGTATGAATGCCGAATCATTTAGCATATATAACGATACAGCTTCTTTCACTTAAATGCGTTTTTTTGGTAAACGCCTAATCATTTGGCATATTTATATTTAAAGCCAAATCATTCGGCCAGTTTTTCTTAAATGGATTTTTTGGTAATTGCCGAATCATTTGTCTTAAGCTTACCCAAAAGCCAAATCATTTGGCTTGTTTCGCTTAAATTGGTTTTTTGATAAATGCCGAATGATATGGCATATATTTACTTATATGTCAAATCATTCGGTTAGTTTTGTTTTGATGAGGGTTTTTGATAAAGCATAAGGTACATCCGTCAACGTCAACAACAGGCGGAAATATAACATGTATTTCCTTATAATGCTGAATTTTTTGCTCAGTATATATAATGTTTATAACAATTTCCCTTTGATTTTCAGCTATTAATGAGGTCAATTTTAAGTTACAGTATAAATGTTATTTTCTTTATTTTAAGTTACATTAAAAGAACTAATGTGTTGCACAGTAGCATTTATAATTACAAAAAGATCGTAAATTAACCAGTTGGCTCTGACCGTAATTTAACCAGTTAGCTTTTGATGAAAAACGAAAAATGCCCCCACTTGTATCCTTTTTTTCCTTTGGTTTCTCATATCAGGTGGGGCATTTTTAGTTATCTATTAAAAGTTGAGAACCAAAATAAGGTCCATAGGCATATTTAAGCCAACAATGGGCAACGGGAAGTGCGAATATGCTTCAAATAATGGGGATCCTTAAAAAAATGTATTTGAAGCTTGGTTTGAGGGCATTGGTGTTAAGAGTGTTGATTTCCGAAACCTATGTTGTTTAGTTTCCGAAACAACATATTGTAATGATCGGTTGTTGGATGAATATGAGATTAAATTGTTGGATTCGAAGCTCTCAATTTTTTCATTTAGCTGGAACATTTAAGCTGCCGGCAAAGCAGGCTCAACTTAGGTTGTTGCAAATAGTTATGTAACACAAAATACTACATGTGAATAACGTATTTTAGGTTGATCAACTCGAGTTCAAAACAACACACACTTGAACACAATATTCGCAAAAGTGATACGGCCACATTAAATAATGCCAAATCATTCGGCAAGTTTCTGGTAAATGGGTTTTTTAATGAATGCGGAATCATTTGGCATATTTCAGTTAAAGTCAAATAATTCGGCTTGTTTGAATTAAATGGGATTTTTTGCAAGTGCCGAATCAATGGCGTATATTTACTTAAAAGCCAAATCATTCGGCCAGTTTTGCTTTACTGGGTTTTTGATAAATGCCGAATGATTTGATATGGCATGTTTCAGTAGCCAAATAATTCGGCTAGTTTCATTTAAATGGTGTTTTCATATATGCCGAATCACTTGGCATATGTTAACTTAAAAGCCAAATCATTCGGCTATTTTTTCTTAATGTGTTTTTTTGATGAATGCTGAATCATTTGACATATATTTACGTATATGCCTAACGATACAGCTTGTTTCGCTTAAATGTGTTTTTTTGGTAAACGCCTAATCATTTGGCATATATCTGTTTAAAACCAAATCATTCGGCTTTTTCATTTGAATGGATTTTTTATATAACCTTAATCATGTGGCATGCGTTTACCTCAATGCCAAATCATTCGGCCAGTTTCTCTTAAATGGATTTTTTTGTAATTGTTGAATCATTTGTCTTATGCTCACTCGAATGCCAAATCATTTGGCATGTGTTAGTTAAATGCCTAATCAGTTGGTATCTATATTATAAATCTCAACGATTGTCTTACGTGGCGCGAAAGAGCTGACTGGGACAAGATGACGTGGCGTTGATAAATAACAATTTTCTACTTTCATCTATTATGACATACTTAAGTAATAATTAAAAACAAAAGGTAACTTAGTCAGATGATCTTTATGTGAATTTCTTATTTCTTGTGACGAACGACTCTTCTCTTTCCTTGCTGAATTTGAGGAAGTGCGATATTTCGGCCTCGATGTCCCAAACGATCATGGACTGATATCCTCGAGGCTGTAGACAGAGCGTTCTGCTGTCTCGGATTTGCCGTTATTTGAGCTTGAAGCGCTCTGATTGTGTCCTGCATGCTGGCGAGCTGTTTCTCTAGCTCTATTCGTCGTTCGGCTTCGGTTTGCACAGTTGTTCACAAATGTGTTACTCCTTCAGCAGCATCAAGTATGACGTGGTGTGATTTGTCTTGATTTGCCATCTTTCAAAAGTGAATGCGGTAAAAACTAGATTGGAAAACGCTGAGTGTATACTTCGGTTCCCACAGACAGCGCCAAATGTAATAGCCTATTTTCGTAGAGACCGAAAATAGTGTTTTACACTTTTGAAATATATAATAGTGGTTGAGAACTGAAAGCAACTGACACGTGATTTAGTGTGGAAAACCCTTGAATGGGTTAAAAACCACGATCTCTCCTGAAATTTTTTGAAAGAATGGCATTTTTATATATATGCTAGCTATTACAACGAGAGAAAAACTTGATATCTGAGTTCTGGTAGGGATGATTTTCTCTCAGAGTTCTCTACGTGATAATAGCCGTCCCTAACCCTGATCTCCAGGTCTTTTTTTATAGGTCTTATAATATGACCGTTGGTTACATTGATGATGGACGTTACAATATCAGGTTTTGATGAGTCTTCATAATGGTATTTTGTAACGTCTTGATATTTGTTGATCTGTAACGGATCTATTAATATTTTTTAGTTGCAACTTCAAACCGTTGGGAAGATACGATCTTTTGTGATGTTCGCATGAATACGATAATGCTTTGATATCTTCGAGTTGTAGGCAAAGAAGTCTGTATTACGATCTTTTTGCTTTTAGTCTTTGATTGGTTAGCAGTGTGTTTACTCGAGCTATGTGAGTTTGAATATCGGACTCAGTATGAGGATTTGAAATAAGCCTTCACACTGCCTGAGATTAAACTGTTGGATTCGAATCCTCTGAAGCTCTTTATTTTTTCATTTAAGCTGCCGGCAAAGCAGGCTAGGCTTAGGTTGTTGCAAATAGTTGTGCAGTTGCATAACAATGTTTAGGCAATTTATTTCGATTTTTCATAACGCCGTTATTGTATTTTACGTTAATTTGTACTTTAATACACATGCCGATCTAGTAATTTTTTACGTCATGTAACACAAAATTTTAGGTTGATAAACTCGAGCACAAAGCAAAATTTTGTTGAGACGTGCTTAAGTGCCTGCATACCTAAACATGTTTTGCAAAAATGATACGGCCACATTTACAAAATGCCAAATCATTCAGCAAGTTTGTTTCTCTTAAATTAGTTTTTTAATGAATGCCGAATCATTTGGAATATGCTAGCTAGCCAAATCATTATGCTTAAATGGGTTTCTTTGATAAATGCCGAAACATTTGGCGCATTTTTACTTCAATGCCGAATCATTTGGCATGTTTCAGTTAAAGCCAAATCATAAATGCTGGATCAATGGCATATATTTACTTAAAAGCCAAATCATTCAGGTAGTTTTGCTTTAATGCGTTTTTGATAAATGCCGAATCATTCGGCTACTTTCGTTTTAATAGGTGTTTTCATAAATGCCAAATCATTTGGCCTATGTTCTCTTAAAAGCTAAATAATTCGGCTAAGTTTGTTTTATTGGGCTTTTTTTTTATATATGCCGAGTCATTTGGCATATAATTATATATATGCTTAACGATACAGCTTGTTTTACTTAAATGGATTATTTTAGTATACGCTTAATCATTTGGCATGTTTTAGTTAAAAGCCAAATCATTTCGCTCCGAATCATTTGGCCTATTTTACCTCAATGCCGAATCATTCGGATTGTCCCCTTAGATGGGTTTTTTTGATAAATACCGAATCTATGGCTTATATTTACTTCAATGTCAAATCATTCGGCTTGTTTTGTTTTAATGGGTGTTTTGATAAAGCATTATCATGCATCCGTGAGTGAACTTAGCCAACCAAACTAGGCCAGAGCTACTTCTTATATAACCACATCACCCTTTTAATAAATTTTGTAAAAGAGTAGTTGTAGCTTGTATATACATGTTAAATGTGTCACAAGGATGGGCAACTGGTTGATCATCTCCTTAATAAAACCGATGGTTTAAAAATTCTTTTAGTTTCTAGAACACATATTTTGGTAGGATCCTTAAAAAAAAGGGTATTTGAAGCATGGTTAAGGTGGCGTTTGTCTTTTGGCTGACTCCACTCAGTTGTCTGAGTCTGAGTGGAGTCAGTGATTTGGGTCACTTAGAAGCGTTTGTTTTTCTCTCATTAAGTGGTTGAGTGGAGTAAGAGTCAGTGATTTGGGCTGATTTGAGTAAGCCTCAGTAAGCTAGCTTACTGCTAAGTCTGACTCTTAGTGTATTTTGCCTCCCCAAACTACCCTTACCAAAATCGAAAAATTACAACAATATCACATCTCTTTTCGAAACCAGTTACACCAAATTTTTTACAAACCCATCTCCTTGATCTCCCCATCTTCCTCCTCCCCGATCACCTCCAGACGCAGCTCTTCACAGCCATTCTCCCGCTCTCTCAAACCACGCCCAAAGAAGTACCTTAATTTTGTGATTTCTTAGTTAATTTGTATACCTGATTTGATTTGGGTTTTTTGATTTTTGATCATGATTTGTCTCTTATAATGTGTAATGAGCATTGAATGAGATGTTTTGGATGAGTTTACAGATTTGGGGATTTGGGTTTTGTGAGTTTGAGCTAAAGTTTGGAGCTTAGGGAGTTGGGGTTTAATAGTAGCTTTGAAGAAAGAGATTATGGGTTTTGGATTGGGGATTCTGAATAATAACACAAGTAGGCATTATAATTGGTATTTTGCCTTCTTTAATATATACAGGTCATATTCTATGTATTTATGTTTGCTATATATACAGGTTCTTTTTTTATGTTTGTTATGTATATGTGGTATTGACGTTGCGCTGACGAAGGGGTTTCTATGTATTTATGTTTGCTATATATACAGGTTCTTTCCTATGTGTTATGTATATGTGGTGTTGACGTTGCGTTGACGAATGAGTTTCTATGTATTTATGTTTGCTATATATACAAGTTCTTTCCTATGTGTGTATGTATATGTGGTGTTGATGTTGCGTTGACGAAAGGGTTTCTATGTATTTATATTTGCTGTATATACAGGTTTATTCTTATGTGTTTGTTATGTATATGTGGTGTTGATGTTGCGCTGACGAAGGGGTGGTGGTGGTTCCTTATAAACTGATAAGGGTATTTTGGTCTTTTGTCTATTTTAACACTCTTTCAGACTCAGACTCAGACAAAAAACAAACACTCCAAGGTGTCCACTCAACATCCACTCAGCTAGTGAACGCTTCTAAGTGGACTCAGACTCAGACTCAGACTTAGACACTTACTCAGACTCAGACTCAGATTCAGACTCACTCAGACTGAGAAGCAAAAAAACAAACGGCCCCTAAGAGTTAAGACCTAGTAGGACTAAGATGGACTTCTAGTCATACTACGACTAGTACATACTCCTAATCAAAAAGATTCATGAGTAAGTACTTTGAAGCTTTTATAATGACAAAAGCCATTATCGGAGGTCATGGTGGTGATCGTCGACCTATGCTAGTATGCTACCGCGGGGTCTTCTTCCAACGACCAAAACCATCCTCATATAGATATATTTATTATTGATGTTGCAATTGACATCCTTAGTAGACTTCCTGCACAAGTTATCTTCCGGTGTAGAATTGATTCTAGACCGTTCCGTCACATAACCTCAACCTCTTACTTTCTACGAATGTATTATGACCGTACTCTTCCAACGGCTATTTTCCAACAATATTCTGGAACGCATGAGAAAGAATTACTCCTGTTATATTACGGAAGGCAACAAAACCAAAACCCCATATTACGCCTTTCTTTCGTTCAATATCATGGATACAACAAACCTTTTCCTTCAAAAACTAAAGTGTTTGATGTGAGTGTGATATGCCTGAAGGAGAAGTTAATCGGTGCTAGAATAGTGCTTCTTGGTTGCCACGATGGCTTGCTTCAATTCCATATCACATGCTGTCCTCTATCTTATTTATACCATGATGTGCTGCTTATTAATCCTGTTACACAAGATAATGTAATAGTGATTGGAGATGATTGTTTTTAGTTGGTTTCCTTGGGCCGTTTGTATGCTTGGGTCTTTGAGAACATTTGATGGTGGAGAGGGCTTGTTTGAGTTTGCTTGTATGTTGGCGATGTTCGGCTCTGATTTCAGTTTGTTTGGTTGAGGAAATCTTCACCGAGGTGGAGAATTGTTGTTGCTCTATTTTCTGTTCAAATAGACTTAGAGTCTGTTCGAACAGACTTTGGGTCTATTCGAATAGAACACTCAGGAGGTTGTTTGTTCGAATATAAAATAGGCTTTGTTCGAATAAAATTGGGTCTGTTCGAACAGAGATTGGAAAAACTCATTTTTGAGTTTTGTTAGAAACTTGACTTGCCTTGAGATTTGAGCGATTGTAAAAGGTTTTCCTAGTATATAAGGGAAAACCTAAGTTCTTTTAGAGCCACCTTTTGGGTCATCCCTCTTTGACAATCTTTTGGTGAGGCCATTTGAAATGATTTCTTGAGTGAGAAATCCTAATTTGGGTTTGAGTGATTGTAATTGGGATTTTGAATGAACTCTCTCTCTCTTGAAAGTGGATGTAGGCAATTTGCCGAACCACTATAAACTTGATGTTGTGTGTATTTCTTTGAATGTGTTTGTTTGTGACTAACCTAAATCGACTTGAAGCAACAATAAGAACAAATAAAAATCTCAAACGATGGTTTCAGTAAACCAAACACTTCATTCTAAACTCACAACACTTCAAGCTAATTACAAAAACATTAGACAACAAGAACTGCTATAATATCTCAGACTGTGAGTTTTATTTCCCAACAGATTTACAACTTACAAATTTGTGTATACATACAACCATATCACTGTAACAAGAGCCAAAGTTGCAAAGACAATACCATTCTACCTATTTTGGAAGTTCAACACCTTAATGCATAATGCATAGGTGAAGGCAAAGAAAACCGCGAAACCGACCAACACACCGGCCACCGGGCCCATGAGACCACCTTTGAAACCAAAGCTGTCTGCGATATAATGTTTAATCATCTGATCCGGCCCCCGGGAACCTTTATCATATCCTCCATGTCTCCGTATTGTGACAATATCAATCCGTAAACAGTCCATGCCACTGGGCAGATCCAGTAATACCAGACCCACCACTTGGGGATTTTCTGCAAATTATTTTAGAAGAAAACCCTACTTAGCAACCTTAAATGAACTTGAAATATCGAAATACTAGTAAGTTTTAACATAAATAATTATTAAGGAGATCAACTTACCGGTCTGGGAATGAAGAAACCCGAGAAGAGCTGAAATAGTGAATAGAAAGCTGCGGCGAAAATAGCAGCAATTTGATGGTTTGGTGTCAAGGAGACAGTCATCATTCCGTAGTAAGTAAAGTAGAGGAAAGAGAAGAAGGTGACAAAGAAGAACCACGAGAACTTCACTAATGTCCATTCAAAGCAAACCATAGCATACACGATAAGCGTATAATATGTGGTTTGAAGGAATACATATGGTATTTCAGTGACAACCTGCATTACAACGTAAATGTTCAAGCCTTCCCAGAAATGGGAAGCAAAATCAAAGGGTAAGAAAGAAAAACAGACCCAGACACACAAGATTGACGATTGTCTCCAATATAAGAAATTAGAATTTTTGTAAACTTCATTTACTAGTTTTTAAACTACAGTTTTCTAGTGAAGGTCTTAATATTTGTCTCGATTGTGATAAAATTAAGTTATGGACAGGTTTATTCTGTTTAGTACTTCTGCTTCCAATGTTCTAAATAGTTGGCCCATAGATGACTCCATAGATCTGTAATGGTAACAGGTTAACTAATTCTTGGATTACTTGATTCCTTGACCAACTCGATTAAGATGTAGAGTCTAGATTCATCTTTTCCTAAGTGTTTAAACCAAGATCTTTCTATGATGAAAATATTATCTGCTACATAAAACTGTATTCACCTGTGCAATAGCATATGGTAAGGCTGAGTACATTCCAGCAGCCCGTTCTCGATAAAACACTGTTCTTTCAATCGCAACCACCGGTTGAACTGTCGAACAATTGTTAATACCAACAAAAAGCACTGCAGAAAACATGGCCCCCATGACGATATTCAGATTCGTTGCATTGTCCCTGGATCATAGTTAACAGGCATGAAATTTAGCTTGACTCTAAAATGAATGGAATCGTGTAAAGCTGTTTATAAAAGTCAAATATGAAAACCCTGTAACTAATAGAATATACTAACCTCATAGTGCCAACCCTCCAGAAGATTGTCCCAAGCAAGAGTGCAGCAACTAAGGTGAAGAAGTATCTGACAGCATTATAATCCGGACTCCTCCAGTAAGTCCACCACTGTTTCCAAATGCAAGATGTAAATTGTGACCAACTCGATTGAGAGTATTGCGATGTGAAATAAAGATCTTTGACTCCTTGGGCTGGAGTACTAAGCTCGTTAACGAGCGCCTTGTTCCGTCTGGATAAGGTCAAAATATAGCTTATGTTAGATACAAACCCAAGAATTTTAGTTTAAAATAGAGGAAAGTGGTTCTGACATACTGATGTAAAGATGATTGTCTGTAGTGTTCGGCAAAATCCATTCCAAGTCGAAGTTCCGCAGAAATTGAGCTCGCTTCAAGCATCCATGTAGCTGGATTGTATTTCTCTTTAATTTTTGGAACACCTGGAATTTCTTCAAAGTATTCAACAATCTTGTGTGAATTTCGACCCAAGGATCCTCCGTAGATAACTTGACCTCCTCTTTTCAATAACAGTAACTGGTGAACAAAATAATAGTATCAGTATGTAAGACTATCAGCGTGTGTATGAGAGAGTAGTACCTCGTCGAAAGCTTCAAAGATATCAATGCTAGGTTGATGAATAGTGCAAACAACTGTTCTTCCAGTATCCACGGTGTTCCTTACAGCCCTCATAACAATGGCAGCTGCCCTTGCATCAAGACCTGATGTAGGTTCATCCATGAAAATGATTGAAGGATTTGCAACAAGCTCCACCGCTATTGTCAACCTCTTTCTCTGTTCTGTTGATAGTCCACTAATCCCTGGAAGTCCCACTATAGCATCCTTGAGGTTATCAAGCTCTACAAGGTCAATTACTTCCTCCACAAATATCTGAAAAAAGCAACATTTTTTTAGCATTCTGTGTATACTTAAATATGCAAGCAAATAACAATAAGAATAGGCAAAGAACATTGTAGTACCATTTTTTCTTCTTTGTTGACTTCTTCAGGGAGGCGAAGGAAGGCAGAAAAGATTAAGGATTCATGAACAGTGACTTGTGGCGAGTGGATATCGTTTTGTTCACAGTATCCTGAGATTCTTGCAAAAGTTTCTTGATTTTTTGGGAAGCCAGAGATTCTAATATCTCCTTCGACGTAACCACCAGTCTTTCTTCCAGCAAGAACATCCATGAGTGTTGTCTTTCCTGCGCCACTGACTCCCATCAATGCAGTTAAGACACCAGGTCTAAAGGACCCAGTCACCTCCTTCAGTAACTGGAGTCTATCCTCTGGAACTCCTTGAGCCTTCATTTCCTGTTAGATTCCCAAAAATAAATAAATAAAATTATGGTTATCCATCACCAAAGATGTATTATTCATTTGTTTCTTGTTTTTTTAAGGACAACATTTAGTAACTCCAGAAGATTTTTTCTGTTGGAATCCTCATGAAATCACCTAGATGGCCTGGTTAAAAGTAGTCCTTTCTAGAATTCTTTAAGCAGTTTGGCGTGGTCTGCCTTTATTATTTCGCTTTTCAAATTGGTTGTAAATGTGTGTTTTTGCTTCCTGTAAGAGCATCTAGTGTAGACTCTCTGTAGTTCAAATAAAGAGAAGAAAATGCTAAAAATTATGTTTTTAGCCTCTTCAAGTGTGTAGTTAGTTTAGGTTTAGATACTCTCTCTCCTCATCTCATTGTTGAAGAGAAAGAAAAAAAAATTGGGTAGCCAAGGATAACTTTATTACGTTTAAAACATTTTTTTAACTAAAATTAATCCGTGGAAAATGTTTGAAAAAGTTAAAACTACTTTTTTAAACTTTTTTCTTGTTACACGTCATATTTTCTTTTTTACATGGAGTAATTTTTTAAGAGTCTATTTTTTTGACTTTTTCAAATATCACTTCCCAACTCATCTTGCTAGCCATACTTTAGCTAGGCTAAACCTCCTTCCTTTTTATATTTATCAGAAAAAAACAAGAAGTAGAGAAACAGAGACAGGTTGAAAAGATAAAACTTACCACAGGCATGTCGACATAGTAGTTTACTTCGCTAAAGGACATAGCTAGAGGCGCAAATGGAAGAACCATTCCTCTCTTCGGTGCAACACCACCAGGTCTATCAAGAGCAGAATCGGCATTTCTACTAAGTCCATTGGCACTAGCTCGACTCATTATTCTTTCAATCACCATCTCTCCTGATAAATTCAAACCATGAGTTAGGAACTCGTGTAAAATCTACAAATAGTTGTAATTTATTCTGTTAAAGTTTCATGAGTCTTACTTGTATCATTTCCATCGTTAGATGATAAAGAACCTGTGCTTTTAGTTGTTGTTCTTGATCTTGATCCAAGCCTTGGTTCTTCCGTTGTTGCTTCTCGGTTGTCTTCCATCTCATTGGCTGCTTCTTCTGATATAATTGCTTGTGGCCCTCCAAGAGCTGTTAAAGAATGAAAATACATGAGTCAATAATGATGAAGTTTACTCTAAATCAAACTACAAAAGTGGATAATTAGACTGTAACTTACGATTTAAATACATGAGTGAAAGTGTGTATAGGACATTTAAAACCACAACGAAACCTAAAAGACCCGCACATCCAATCCAATACCAATAGCTCTCAGTAGGGACATCGAAATTTTGTAGCACTTTTATCCCTAGTGGTGTAACACCATCGGCAGCCTGTAAATCAAAACAAGATACCTCTTAGAGGATATCTCTTATTATCAGCCATTGTTGATGATGAAGGCAAATTACTTACCATTTTCTTCATCCACCTATCTGCTAACAGCTCGTTGACGGCAAGGGCATTGTAAGAATAAGTCAAAGGTGAAAGCCAGTAACCCCAGATCCACCAATTTGGAATTAATCCTGTAATGAAAGGAAAAATAGACTCATTGTGAGATTATCTAAACTTCTAATATCTTAAACATACGATAAATATATCAAAGATGGGTATATGTTAGCGTACGTTTTGGAAGAATGAAACCACCAAGCATGAACACAACAAGGAGTGTAAGTGTTCCTCCAGTACTAGCAATCATCATAGTCCTACAAGCTCCTGAAATAAGTCTAAAGGTTCCAGCAGCCATTTGTTGAATCAAGAATATGACCAGCATCTGCTTAAAAAACCTGCAATTTTTTATTTTATTTTTATCTTTATTACATAGCACTCATAAACAACTGATTATGTCGAGTCAACTACCAGTCTTAAAACTAAATATGAGTACTTGTAAATAAGATGATCAATTACCTAGAGGCTTCTGGAGCGAATCCAATGATAAAATACGTCAAGAGCGTCCAAATGACCGACTCAAAAACTGATATTGGAATCTTAAGTAGAAAATTCGGGAGGGTATAAGTCCAAACGGGGTGAAAGAGAAGATCTCTTTGCTTATGAAACACAGGAAGCCTGTTGATGGCTAGAGAAAGCTCGGCGAAACCATTGAACATGTTGGTGATCATAGCAAACAAAAGTGCACTCACGTAGAGTGAGCCATCCATTTCGGTTGTTGTACCTAATTCTGACTTTATGAAGACAGTGGATGCGATAAGGGCGACAACGATAATCTGAACTGATTTGGCAATGTACATAAAAGAGTTTCGCTGGATGAGGAGCCATTCTTTGTCGAAGTTAGCTTTAAGGAGCTCCGATGTTGGAACAGTGTATTTCTTGAATACTAGAGCAGCTTTGTGGCTTGCATTCTTTTCATATGGGACGGATAACTCATTTTCGAGGCGCACACCAACGTGGAACCTCTTGAATCGGTTTGCAAACGCAGTTACTGATATGTATCGATACGGTATGCTCTTGTCTCCCCAGTACTGCTCTTGATCTTTCTTCGAAGTTACCTGGCAATATGGAGAATATTGTTATGGCTTCACAAAATTGTTAATCTGCTCAATCTCTACCATAAAATATGCCATAAACTCGTTGAGGCAAATTAACCATAATTGAATCATCAATCTAAAAAGGATCTTTGTCGAGTTTTCACTAAGTTGCAGATAAAAAACTTTTATGTTATGTTTAAATAATCTTTTCTACTGAGTTAATTAAATAACTCGATTGACAACATTGTTAAAACTTTTAGAACATCTTTAGCAGTGGAGCTTAAAGTCTTTAAAGCATTTTATTTTGCATACCCAAAAAAAAAAAAAGGTGTTCCAGCTCTTAGGGTTAATAAACTTGCTCTGGATATGCTTTTAGAGGGGTAAGGGAATGATATCAAATGGCTCTTAATTATTTAAGATATCACATGGCAAAATGGGCCTATTAAATCCCGTATAGGCAGCAACAGTACAAAACTATCATTATAAATACTAATTTACCTCTTGTAAGAAATCAGCTGCGCCCTTCCTCTCAGGACATCGAAAACCACATCTCTCAAAGAAGTCGATGACATGTTCTCGTGGGCCTTGATATATTATTTGACCCTCAGATAAAAGGATGACATCATCGAAAAGTTCGTACGTCTCTGGAGCAGGTTGGAGGAGGGACATCAAGATGGTGGACTCGGTAAGATGGACAATTTGCTGCAAGCATTTTACTATTTGAAACGTAGTTGAACTATCCAGTCCCGTCGATATCTCATCCATGAACAATGCCTTTGTCGGCCCAACCATCATCTCTCCTGCATTCATAAAAGGAATCAAAATTGTTGAGTACTACTGTCTCATGTCCACACAGGAAATTTTGAGCAAATTTACTCAAGCCCGTGTTTTTCACCTGTGGTCACACGCTTTTTCTGACCGCCTGATATTCCTCGATGCATATCGTCTCCGACAAGCGTATCCTTACATATATCAATCCCGAGAACCTGTTCCATCCAACATTATCACAGATTTTAACGTAAAATTTTATAAACAATTTGCCAAATTTCTCACTATTTGACTAGCTCACCTTTAGAGTATAATCAGTTATGAGATTATGTTCAGTTCCTTGCAACGCTGTTGCCTGAACAAATAAGGTTATATTTATAAATGTACAATAGAACAAAGGTATGTGCATTTCTCAATTTGTCTTTAATTCTCTAAATATCAATATAAACTATAAAGCGATATATTTCTTGTGATTACCTTCATGAAAAGATCGACTTCTGCCTCAGGAAATATTCCTGCATTCTTTTCTCTCCTTACAAGCTCACTTAATAACTCTGAATTAAGATTATGACATAAATAAATTAAGAACTCAAATTAAATTAAACAAAATAACCTCTTCTTTTTGTTAAATTACCGTATCTCGAACCAACTCCTTGACACCTTGCCGAGAAATCTAAGGTTTCTTTGACAGTCATTTCTCCAATGTGATTGTCAATCTGACTGATGTAAGTCGAGGTCTTTCGGGGTACGAACTCACTAAGATCATATCCGTTATACTTGATTTCACCTTTCACCTGAATCACATAAAAATTGTCTGGCTAATGTACCCTTATAATAATAATGGTTAAGAAACACTAGTGAAGTTTCTGCATATCCATACTCCACTTAGTAAGAATTGCAACTCTGGCCAAGTTACAACTCGTTAGGTGTTACTGTTAGACACGGAGATTAGTAACCAACCTCCAATTTTTTGTCTAGCTTTCCTGCCATGGCGAGTAACAAGGTCGACTTCCCGGAAGATGGAGGACCCAACAGAAGGGCCATCCTATAAACATAATCATAAAAAGATTAGTGACTTCATTAATTTTAAGTATTGGTAAAAAAAAAATGTAGTAAGCACTACATGCTGTGAATAAAGTAAACGAACTTCTAAAAACTGCATAGAAATGTTACCTAGAGGGCTTAATGATCCCAGACGCATCTTTAAGAATTGTGAGTTTTGTACTCTTGGCAAATCTGATTCCAATCAAACCTATAACTGACTCTGCCACGTTTCTTGCAGTGTTTAAAAGTGTAGGAAGAGCTCTATTTCCAATGAAGCACTCTGCTTCGATTGTTAAATGCTGAAATCTAACTTCAACCGTGGGAAGCTTGATCCCTACCCTGCAAGTCCAAAATATTTCACATAAGAAACTTGATCATTTTTACTTGTATCAAGTGTTGAATCAAGTTATGGTTCTCCAAGCAAGTAGAAGATCTTGAAATTATTTGTAATAGTTGAGATATAATTAATATACCTGAGTTAGTATAACATGTTTGCTTTGAAGACCATAATAAACTATAGCACATTTTTTTAAGTTGGTGATTTTCTAATTTTTTTTTTTTTCTTTTTTTTTTTTTGCAGTTTCGAATTCTTACAGCCCATTGATACAAGAAACACTTATGTGCCTTTGATTCTTCTAAGAACAATAGTTGTTTGGTTGACAACTTTGGTAGAAACTAGAAATGTGTTATAGATACCTTACTTAAGTCTCTAATTACGATCATCCTCTTTACTTGATAAATATAAATATTTTATGATTCATAAAACTACTAGTCATTTTTCTCATAATTTAGAGCATATACAGCAGTTGGAGGGTGGGTTTTTCCAAATTTACCCCAAAAACCAATCCACCCTACAGCAATTAAGCCCAAAATCAAGGTGGATATTATCCCACGCAGTATTGAACTGTGCGGCACAACCTACGTCCCAGATTAAACTACGTCTCAACATCTGGAACGTTCAATCCCCACATGCAGTTCTGAACTACGTGGAGCCACTTAAAGCTTGACAAGTGTTATCATTCTATTGAGTTACGCTCTACGCGCAGTTTAAAACTGCGCGGGATCAATCAACCAAAAATCCACCAAGAGGGTGGAGAGACCACCCTCAAGGTGGGTTTGAGGTGGCCACGTCAACTCCTCTACTTAGTTGTTGTGGGATGGATTTGTATGTTTAGAGGGTGGATTTCTCAATCCACCTCGCCACGTCATAATCGACCTAGCTGCTGCACGCGCTATTTTTAGGAAGCAGAAAATAACTTACTTATCAACCCGATTTCTGAATTTCTTCAAAAACTTTTCATTATCTTCTTCAGCGACTTTGAAAATCCTTTCAATAAAAGCTTGTCTATCATTGGTATCAAGTTTTGTAACATCAACATCTTTTAGAACGAAGTTTTCATTATCAGCAAAAGTTTTCATAATACTTGTTCTCAAACGATCGTAGGTAGGCAATTTCTCTAAAGCAGCCCATCTTAGCGCTTCTTCGTCATCGTCTACGCCTCCGCTTCGTCTCGAACTGGAACTCGCAAACACGTCTTCCATACCCCAATTACTCTTACTCATACTCCGACTTATACTTCTACTCATTCTTTCTAATCCGTCCATCTTTTCTGAACGAAATTGTATTACGAATACTATGGAGGAAGTGAGAACCCGTATAAATAGATTACATTACGAAACTTACGTGCATCTTCCTTGCTACTGGAAACTCAATAAACCCAGGGGGAAACAATTTTTTTTTTAAAAAAAACTATAAAACTTCACCAAAACAATACATGAATTTACTTAAATACACTGGATTTTTTTTCTTCTTCACATTTATAGGTCTTATTGATGTATCTCAAAGTTGCTCTAATGGCTGGAAATCCCCAACGAAAATTCGCACAAGGAGCTTTGTCAATGTACTAGTTTTTATTATTATTAGACTAAGTCAGTCATATAAAAAGTTCGTTTAAAATTTTCGGAGTTGTAACTGTACCAAATAACATTCAAATACTCGGTTCGGCTAGTTTCGTTTAAATGGGTGTTTTCATAAATGCTGAATCACTTGGTATAAGTTCACTTAAAAGCCAAATCATTCGGCTAGTTTTCCTTAATGTTGTTTTTTTATGAATGCGGAATCATTTAGCATATATAATATATGCTAAATGACTAAACCTAAGTTAAGTTAAAACTGGTCAATTGGGTTTGTTTTTAGATAAATAACTAAACCTATGAAACAGTATTGGTTTCCTCTTTGTGGCTGCACCTAAACTGAGTTGAGGCCGAGTCAAAGTTAACGACTTTCTCTGTAATAAAATTCACCTAATATCAGTGACTCTTCTTTAATTTGACTATTAATTGAAACTAGAAGGTGAAGTTGCAATTGAGCTCTTGGGCAATTGGCTCAGTGGTGGTGGTTATGCGTTGTGACTATCTGCCAAGAGATGTGGGCGTATCGAAATATTTGTGCGAAATTAAAAATGGATGGGTGTTTCTGCATAGGTATTGCTCAAATTGTGATGCCCATGTAGAGATTTATAGTTTTAGATTGAGGAGAAGAAGACGTATTACCAAACCAAAGAAACTCAAAATTGACCAAAGGGATTTTGTGTGGGTTGCATGTTGCCTTAGTCGTTTGAACGAGGTTGAGAGTCGTTCGAACGACCATTCCGTGCATCGCTATGCCAAAATATAAATCATTATTATTACGTATTTTGCAAAAAATATATCATTTTATATGTTCTTATGAGTGGGATCAACGAGGTACGGACATGAGCTAAGCTAGTCAAGAAAAGTGGCCTAAACATAAACAACCAAAAGTCCTTACGTTTCTCATGACATACAAATAGCTTTTCCTAGACATCAAAAAGTCTAAACATTTTTTTTTTAAGAAAAAGTTCACATGGGACACTAAAATAGGCCGGACTAAGATTTTTTTTTTTTTTTTTAATCATTGGACTAAGGTTTTGTGCCTTGTGTGGTTGAAGTTCTCTACAGTAGATGCAAGCCCTTGATGGCTTAATCCCGAGAAAGTTAAGATCATGTTAGTTGGCTGAATTTATTTGCAGGTTCCAAATATTTCTAGAATTGCTAATTGTAATAGTCTAATTCCGTATTTTGAACTTAGTCTTTACACTAATGATAATCAGAGCATTTAGATGAACAATGAATGAATACTAGCACAAAGTTTAGCGTAGAAAACCTTTGAATATGCTAAAAACCACGACCTCTTTTGAGAATTTAGAAAGAGAAATGCTGTTGATAGTTACTTGCTCTGAGTAGTTTTGTATAAACTTTCTTGATAGGAAAAGTATGTCTAGAATTTTCTAACAATATTCTGGAACACATGAGAAAGAATTACTCCTGTTATATGACGGAAGGCAACAAAACCAAAACCCCATATTACGTCTTTCTTTCATTCAATATCATGGATACAACGAACCTTTTCCTTCAAAAACTAAAGTGTTTGATTTGAGTGTGCTATGTCCGAAAGAGAAGTTAATCGGTGCTAGAATTGTGCTTGTTGGTTGCAACGATGGCTTGCTTCAGTCCCATATCAGGCGTCGTCCTGCTTTTCCTCAGTTATACTATGATGTGCTGCTTCTGAATCCTGTTACACAAGATAATGTAATAGTGATTGGAGACGAGATATCTGAAAAATGCTATTGTCAGAAAGAAAGTTATACTCCCCAAATTGCTGTTTACTTCACCCTCCATCATTGGAATACAAAATTCTAAACGTTCGCCGCAGTAAAAATACATGTATGGTTTACAATATTTAGCTTGAGGACCAAATCAACAAGACTACTTGAAACAAATTTTGCTTATCCTCCATGCATGCAACCCAACCCGGTTATCGTACATGGCGCACTTCACTGGATGGCCTCTAAAAGATATGACGATAACTTAGTTGTTCAACCCTCTAGTTGCTCCAAATCCATCATCTCGTTTAATATAGAAAGCGAAGAGTTCAACACCACCGGACACCCCGGAGTCCAATGTACTCATCGAATGATGATAAACCATTGTTTAAATATGCAGCTCTCAGAGATGGAAGGATGTTTATGCTTGTTCAATGTTTCTTGGTCAGAAAGACTATTAGAGATATGGATTTTAGAGGATTACGAAAATCAGGGTTGGGTGAAAACAAGGATCATGAACTTCAGCCCAATACTACACTACTTCGAATACAGAACAAGTGAAAGGGACAGTTTTATTACAATCTGCGAATGCGTACCTACAAAGGATGGAGTTTTATTACAATCTGCGGCTTGGGAAATTTGACGGGCACGCGTATAGAGCGTGTGTCACCTATATGCAGTCATACCGATAAATTTTTTTCCTTCTCTAATTAAGGATATCAGTCTTAAGAATTAAAATTTGTACACATTATACCTCTATTAAGAATAAACTTTGATGGAGCATGAAAGCGTAATGTACGAGAAATTAATTGAGGTACTAGAATTCTTTTTACTGATTACTATATCTATATGCACAGTGCCACAAAATTATTTCTCACTCTGAAGTCTTGAATAAATCTCCGTAGACTGGGAACATAATACTGTCACTGAGTAGCAAAGATAACAAATGCCTGTATAACTAGATTGCTTATGAAAATGCATGCACACTTCATTACATTACCAGAAAAGGTTTACAAGCAACTAAATCTTACGAGCCTAAGAATTTGTCGACCCTGACATTCTGTCTTTTCGACAGAAACTTCATGCAAATTGGTGGTTGAATTCCAGCAAGGGCAAGTATAGAACTTGGAAGAGTCCATATCCCATCCCCACAAATTAATCCTGAAGCAACTGCGGGTCCGAATGCATCGGCTTTTGCTTTGTTTATCTTCTGCCAAATAAATAAGATCAAGCTCCCTAAGCACATATCAATCGTGAAATATCCTCCGAGATAGAAGGGAATCGCCATTGCCATTGGGAGAGGAATATACTGCGACCATTTCTTCCCCATAACATCTCTAACCACATTTATAAGGATGGCTCCAGCGAAAAAAGCATAACAAAGCATCAAGCAGTTCTTTGGTAGAGCGCTGACTCCTTCAACACCTAGTATCGACATGTTACGGTAGACTAGAGCAAAGGGAGCAGGGTACTCAGACCCGGGTACCCCGAGATCATTGAAAGCCTTGAAAAAGAGCCAAAACACACAGGGAGAGATCACACAGCCCATGGCGGTCCCAATCACTTGGCTTATAAACATGGATCGAGGTGATGCTAGAGTCATGTACCCGGTTTTGAAATCTTGCATTAGGTCAGAAGCCGTGGCGACGATATTCATCATGACTCCACACGCTGCTAGGCCAGAGAGGACACCACCATGTTCTGCCCCTGCCCATGCCCCAATAGTGAAAATAGCAAGTTTACCGTAAGTCGATGCTAGTGACCAGTCTGTTAAACCACATCCATATGCATTACAGAAGGCTAAAACCGGTGCGAAAACATAGATAACCGTCACGTGGTACCATCGAAGTTGGTTGAAATGTGAGGAAGTGTAACGATAGAGATTGCAGCTATAGCAACATAGGCCGCAACAGCTGCCCATGTGGGGATTTGGTCTTTTAGGAATAATTCAGTTCTGCGTTGATCATCGTAAGAGAGAGGTGGGCTTCCATTAGAGGGGTTTTTATTGTTACCAGCAACAGGGAGGACAACTGGCTCGTTTTTACGAAGTTGGTGAAGTAATCCGAACAGAGTTCGGTGAAGGACCTTTAAGAAGTTGTAAAGGCCGTCACCGAGAATCATAGCGATGGCAATGAAGACCTGTGATAAAGAAATACGCATTCATGAAATTAAAGATGTTTATAAATAACAGTCAAACGAACACCCATGCATGCACATACGCCACTAGGCAGAAGAAGATCTAACGACTTGGAATTCTGGGCTATGTAAGCTTTCACTTGTAAGTCATGGTTCTAAATATTCTGACCATCGGCCGATTTCTTTAAGAGCTTTGAATGTTTTGCAAATCAGCGGTTTCTCAAATATATGGGTTGATGTTGATATGTCCATTCGTCCTCGTACTAACATTTTGACGAGTTCAGCGAATTATAGAACACCGATTCTCGTATAACAAGTGTGCTATAAGAATAATATGAATCCATAAATATATATGTGAAACAAACATATATGAAGGATGTAGATAAGAAATAGAAAGTTACCCTGTAACCTTGGAGTCCTTGGAGACTGCTGGAGGGGGTGTCGGCAGGGTACCAATCACCTTTTCTTTCGTCTATCAGAGGCCACATAATACCCCATGAGAGGATTGCCCCAACAAGCAAAGAAACGTTGATTATGTATGGACAGATCATCCCTACTCCAACGTAGGTCGCCGAGAAATCGAAATAAAATCTGTTATAAAGAATATAGCATTCAGCAAGTAAAAGGGGAATTGCATCATCTATTTGCTTGTAACAACTTCATTGTAAAAATGAATGCTTCTAGAGACGTAAAAACACATACTTGTGTTTTTCACTCATCTAATGGTGAAGATATACATTATGAGTTAATTAACGAATCTCACAGACACTTAAAAAGAGGGCCAAACCAGTTACCAAAGATAGGGGCAACACCGTCCTGTTTTTAAGTCACTAGCAAAGTTCTCCCTTCCGTGTATACAAGTAGCATTTTTGTTAACCACAATAGAGATCCTTCTGTGTGTGATGATCTTTTTGTTCTCCGTGCTAGTTATGGTTCGTTTTTTGACCCTTGAAACAAACTTATTCATATTGTTTAACAGAGTTGGGGTAAATTTAGCTAGGCTAACAAAGCTCCTAACCTGCCCTAACTTGTGGGTTCCTGTTAGGCCCCTCCTCTAGAAAAAAAAAAATTGCCACTAAATCACAGCATCCATAAATGGAAAAAATGGTTTGCCTTGTTATGCATACCTGTTCTCATATGCTTTGAGACCAAATGTAGGAAATTCCTTGAATCCACAGCCCTCCCCTGAAGTGAAAAACCATTGGAAGAAACCCCATAAGAAGCTGAATGAGAAGAACTTTCCCAATGCTTTCACTTGCTTCCTAAAATAACAAAAATTATACATCATAAAACACTTTGCGAATAATTTATATGTAGTAAGAAATATTTTACAATGTGCCATGACAAAAAAAAAATGTCATTTAAGTAAGGCCATGTTTGTTTTTTTTTGGGGGTGAGAAGAGGTAGGAAATTTTGAGGTTAGAAGATTGGAAAAAACTTGGGTGCGTTTGGCTGAAGGTTAGAACTTGTACTTAAAATCCTGACTTCTAACTTCAACTTCTCACTAGTCTGTTTGGCTGAACCATCTAATTTAACCACAGATTATAAGTTTCTCCACAAAAACATAAAAAATACATATAAACCACATTTTCCTTTCTAATTCATCATATAGAGTGAGAGAGAGATAAAGAGAGAGAGAGTTGCATGAGGGTGAGAGAGAGGGGATAGAAAGAGAGGTGAGAGGTGAGAGGGAGAGGTAGAGAGATAAGGGAGAGAGAGGGTTGTATGAGGGTGGGAGATAGGGGATAGAGAGAGAAAGGTGGGAAAGAGAGGGAGAGGTAGAGAGATAAGGGGGGGAGAGTTGCATGAGGGTGGGAGAGAGAGGGGATAGAAAGAGAGGTGAGATGGAGATGTAGAGAGATGAGAGAGAGAGAGTTGTATGAGGGTGGGAGAGAGAGGGGTGAGAGGGAGAGGTAGAGAGAGAGGATAAAAAGAGAGGTGAGAGAGAGAGAGAGAGTTGTATGAGGGTGGGAGAGAGATGGGATAGAGAGAGGTGGGAGAGAGAGAGGGGATAGAGAGAGAAAGGTAAGATGGAGAGGTAGAGAGATAAGGGAGAGAGAGGAGGGGGAGAGAGGGGGAAAAAACGATGGGTGGGTTTTTATTTGGCTTATTTGGGGTTAATGTGACTTTTCATTTGGCAAATTTGAGTATTTTGGGCTTGAAACAACCAAAATGCCCCCACTTAAACCGTTTACAGGGTGGGAAACGACCAGACCATGGTATAGTGACAAAACGACCCGTCAAAGCCAAGTCAAAGCCAAACTGAAAGTTTTTTGGTTGGAAGTCAACCCAAAAAACATTAGGGGGGGGGGGGGGGGGTGTGAAGTTTTTAGGTTGAAAGGAGAGAATGCCTACTTTTATATATAAAAAAAAACATGCCAAAGGTGAGAAGTTTCCAAAATATCACACCTCTTCTCATCCTTGACCAAAAAACAAACATGGCCTAAGGGATTTTTAGTAGTTAGGCAAAACTAACAATCAACTGGAAGAATAAAATTCCAAGAGTATAATACTTGGCAAGCTTAGCTCCCTGAGGAGTGTGGAAACTGTTGATAAGGTGAGCAGTCGCAGTGCCACTTGGGTAAATAAGCTTAAAATCTATGACCATAATCTGCAAACAGGTACAATTACAGCATTAGTATATATAAGCAACATAACACAAAATAAAACAAAAGCTCGATTAAAGACCGTTTCTAGTACAAGAAATAACACCTATTATAAATTATATGTTAAGAAAATGTTTTCCATGACATCATTCAATAGAAAATTATTTTCTCTAGGCTTGGTTGGACAGCATACCATACAATTGTTATACACTTTGTATACCTGTATTAACCTAGAAACCTATTCTGAGAAGTCTTTAGATACTATACTTTCCAATGATGAATTAACTACAATTTTGAAGTGAAACCTAAATTAAGCTCGATTTTTATTCCTAACGAAATTTTTTGTTTACGATGAATGGCTAACTAAAGTTTGGGCAAAGGCAACCAAAATAAAATCATGGGAAAGATAATTTTGCAGTGTTTCAAATGTTTGGTAGTCTTCCATCTTTATCTTCTGCCAAAGTTTAGCCAATTAAGCTTTTATGAACAACAAGAACTACAATCTATAAAATCACTTACACAGAGGAACATAAGAAAACTTAGTAAAGATAATAAGTTGTTTGGAGTTAGAATTTGTACCTTTCGAAGAGGCACCACAGAGAAGAGACCCAGAAAGCTAACAACAAAGAGAAATCCAATCATCCAGCCTAGTTCTGGGTCCTTAATATCCTTTGGAGATTTTGCCATTGTTCCTTGTTTTGCCACAGCCTCACTCATCCCGAAAAGATAACTCCCAAATCCTCCTGTAAAACAAAATATTTGAACTTATCAAAACATATAGCAAACAAACTGAGTCATAAAGGAAAATGGCAAAAAAATTAGCAACGAAACTGAAGTCAACATTTTGGCAAGTTGCATGGAAAACTTGTACAATTTCATTAAGACTAAAGCTTCAATCCAATGAAATAGAAAGTTTACCTACTCAATAAAGTAGGTAACTTCAAGAGTTAACTTTGTCGAATTGATCAAGTTATCAAAGTGGAATAGCTTAGCAAGCAGAGATGAAATTTTTGAGGTAATTAATAGTTGAAAAGCGATACTTTCCATGATGAACCTCGCAATATGCAGCTAGAACATTTCATTCAGGATTTCTAATTTCGCCCTCTACTCAAACAAGAATAATTTTCTCAAAGCTGATATCGTTTACTCAAGATTCCCTTGAACTCCTTGCATCCTTACATCTTCAATTCCAATTTAACTATCCTATCAAGATTACTTTTTCTGGGAACTCCCCAATTGACTCCATTTTTTCATTCACATGGTCAATTGTTACAATTAGATTGCCGTTATAAAGGATAATTGATCTTATTTGGCATACTTTTTGTTAGACAAACAAACATATTTATTCATATTATAAGCCGCATGGCATGTGAGCAAAGGAACGTTCCGAGAATTATTTGAAGTTTTCAGGTAATAATGAAGTTGGGAGGAAAATTAAAGGTTGTTTGAGCTCTTTGTTCTTACACATTCTTCACAACTTAAGCTTAGAAAGTCAAAGATAAAAAGTATGTCTACTATGGCATTTTTCCATCTTTGTCTGTGAAAACTCTTAAGCTTGCACATTAATCGTTTGATTATTTTCCAGATTGCATTGTACTTATCCTGATGCAGGTAGCAAGAAAGAAATGAATGAAATGATAGTATTAGACAATCCAAGTCGTGAACATGTGGAGCCTGGGAAGGACAAGTAATTCATGGTTAACCTCTAAATGTCTAGGAAATTACTTGAGTATGTTACCATGGCTTATAATAGGCAAAAGGGAGTTTGTTCTCATAGGCATACTAAACACAAAGCTATCAAAAACAAAAGTTGTTCGCCAATAACGCCTCCCCATTCCTCTACTATACCTCGCTTCCGCCTTCCGTCTTCTGTCTTCCTTCTTCCACTCTCATTCTGCCTCTTACTTCCCTCCCCCTCCAAGAGCTCTCAATACCCATCTCTCTCTCTCTCTCTCAAAATCTATGTTTCGAGTGTCAGCTAGGGCTATCCCATTAAGTGTAGCCAATCTTTGGTCCATCGTCTAATAGTAACTAGATTTATTCCAATCATTTTTTTTACCTCTAACAAATTTTGGACCAAAGATCGAAAAGAAAACCAACTTCCCTAGTTCTATTTTCTTTGGTTTCATGCACATTTTTCTTGCCCACATTTTATGTCACAAACCAAAAACAAGGTAATTGGTAGCCCTAAGTCCTCAAGTCTGTTTCTGGAATTTGTTTTTCTTTTTGTCCCACTAATGACCAATGGGACACAAAGACTTATATTAAAAAAGGAGGGACCATAATTGATGTAAATTAAAGATCACTAGATATATATTCAGAAATAACTAGACAGAGAAATAAAAGCCCTAACGTTCACGTCATTCATGGACGACCCATAACAAATTCACTCGTCGTTTTCTAAACCAACAAACAAAACACGTCGTTTTCTCTCTCCCTCACGTGCCATGCAGGCTTCCGAGTTGTAATCCTGGCCGTTGCTTAGTTACACGTGGCAGAAGACTGAAAAAGGTGAGATTTATTGGGGGTTCGCATAGAGTAGTGTGCCCAAAGAATTGTTGAGACAGACTTTAATACAACCGGGTGTAGAGTATGGACCCTACACCAGCAAATTTAATGGAAATAAAGTCTTCATTTTGATTTTAAACACTTTAATACAACCTTGTTTAAGAAAATTAATGGGGTGGGTGGTCCAAACTCCTAAAGTATATTCATCGTGCAGGCGTGATCGATCCATGATGTTTTTACGCCCAAAATAAATTGCATAATTATCTTAAACACAAAAAAAAAAACGAAAATCTAACAGAAAGCACCAGTGTAACTGTACTCATGATTTTGCAAGTCGTGATAATTAAATGAAAAATAAACAAGAAAAATGATACTTCATCAATAGAAGGAACGTTGTATATGCATATACGTAGAAAAAAAAATCATTATTGGAACGTCAACTTCATTTTCTCTCTATTGTGATGCAGTGTTTTCTGGTTTAAAAATATCAAATTCCAACAGAAAAAAATTCACAACAAAATTAAAGACCGCAATGATAACAAATTGAAATATATGCGAAATTTACATGAAAAAATATCATAAAAAGAACTGAAAATTAGTAAATAATTCTAGAAAATAAATATCATAGGACAATAGTCCCAGTAGTACATGATATGAATATGGACCATGGACCATGGACCATGGACCATGGACTTTTAGAGTGTAGACTGATCCACTTCAGCTGTTGACTTGACTATGTTTGCATCATAGTCAGAAACACTTCAGTAGGACATAATACAATATGCACATAGTCTTGACTTCTAGAGCACAAAACTAATACCACCACATAATTGTACATCAATGAGAGATGATGGGCCACATTTTTAAGAAGATTAGTGCTTTCTACCGAAATATGATGACTATAGTTTTGTTGACTATAATTTATTTGCACAGGGTCACTAATAATTATTAGAAAACCCGTATTTTATAAGGCGTACAGCCATACACGATATTTGCTGTCCAATAACTATTATCATAATATCCGTATTTGAGAAGGTTTACACGGTATTTGCTGTCCGTATAAGTTGATTTTTATATAAAATTACACATAATCAACTAGAAGATCCTGTCTAATTTTTAATAGCAAACTTTTACCAAATCTGAATATTTAACCTTAGAAGACCGTACATTTAAGAAATTGCTTTGATCACTAATATAGTAATAACATGTCTATTTTCAAAGCCCGGCACATAAAAACTGCACTCCTATGATTTCAGTGCTACATCTAATTAACATTCTTTTGGACTAAATTACCCTCAATTTCAGTGTCAGCATTGTCATTAATGATTCTATTATACTAGTATACCAGGTATCGGTGAAACCGACCGCAAGTTTCTTAACAGTAAGGAATGAAAAGTTTAAAGATTTTTCTAAAACTTCTATAATTTTGGTGATCAGTTTATTCCTCTTTTAAGTCTCCTATTAATGGCGAGGATTCAACTATTTGTACTTAATAGATTTCAAGCAAATGACAGTGTTTTTTTAAACTTATTTCTGTTTTCAGACCAAATACTTATCTGGAAAAAACTTAAAGGACAGTTTAAGAATCAAAGAAAAACTTTGGATAAGCCCTAAAATAATGGCGACAGATTTGAAAGGCAAAACAGGCAAAAAATTGTTTCAAACGGACTACCATAAAATTGTTTTGTAACAGAGTGGCCTCCCTACTGTCGGCAGACAAGGGTATTTTAGTCATTTACATCAAATAATCTCCAAATAATTTTTTTTAACCATATCACTTTGCAAATTTCGAACGTTCGCCGTAAACTGTCCCGTGTTATTGCCGACATTTATCAAGCTTCCGGCGAAAGTTCAAATTTTGCAAAATCATATGTTTCATAAAAGGCGTAAAAAACCCAGTAATAAGACCGGAAAAAAAAAAAAAAAAAAAAAAAAAAACAGCATAATTTTTTACTTTCCTACAACTCGAAAAACGCCATTTCATTCACCACCCTCCCTACTAATCAAAGACCCACCAAACATTTACCGCCACACAGTACCAACCAACATAACTACTACCAATAACTACTTTCCTATACATATCACGATGCAAAACAATCTAAAAACCAACGGTGAAGATGAGAAGACGTACCACTAAATGCGATTCCCGAGGTAGCAACAACGCAGGTTTGAATGACGGTGTTTTCTTGACGTGTAAACGGTTGTTTTAACATACCAGATCGTTCTAAAAACTTAGTCCAAGTTTTCACGAAAAAGAAACCGAGAAGTCCCGCCGATACATTGAGTGAAGGAATGATTCCTGTGGTGAGATTTAGTTTCATCACGATAAAACTGAATAATACGCCGAGAATGAAACTCACGATAAATGCTCGAAACGTTAGTTGAGATTGCCATGGTGGAACTTCTCGGCTCTCGAAGATCTGCTCAACCGATTCAATCTCTTCTCCTCCTTCGTGTTCGTGGTGGTTGTTGTAATAATCTCGTCGCGAGAACTCGTCTTCAATGTCTCGAGTGATTGGTTGTGGTTTCTCCGGATATGGGATTTCGAATTTCTCTTGGAGTTCGAGTTCGACTTCGGGTGGTGAGTCGGGTGACGATCTTCGTCTCTCCATCGTTGGAGTTGGAGTTGGAGTTAGAGTTGGGGGTTTAAATGGAGATGTAGGGTGCTCTATTATAACTTTATTTTGATAAAAGGAGGACAATACAAAGTGCTAGAAAACATGTGGGGGTATATTTTTTTTTCGAGGGCATGTGGATATATGAAAAATAGAATACGGCATTATGATATAGTAAGACGGTCGTTTGAAATGATTCCCATTTCAGACGAGCGCCTGATAAGATAAGTCAGGACTTATAGGTGTTAAGATTGGTGGATTAATGTTAGTCCCAGATTGGTTAAAGATGTGGTCCAAACATAATGATATAAGTAGATATGATGTTCTAAATTGCATCGAAGAGACAATATCGGTGTAATAAGGGATCGGGCCTAATAATAGGCCTATAAGATTTAATTTAACGCTGCCCAGTTTCATACGGTTATGCCATATCGTACCAGTTTTGGCAACTATGTCATATCGACCAATTTTGGTAGTGAATAGCCCTGAGGCTCAGGTAAAGTACACTATATTGCTAGGGTCGGATCATAATTTAACGCCACCCAATATCATATTGCTAGGCCCTAACAATAGGCCTATAAGATTTAATTTAACGCTGCCTAGTATTATACGACTATGCCATATCGTACGAGTTTTGGTAGTGAATAGGTAAAGGTGGGGACAATATCGGTGCAATGGGCTCGGTCCTAACAATAATAGGTCTATAAGATTTAATTTAGCGTCAACAATAGGCCTATAGGATTTAATTTAACGCCACCCAGTAACATACAACTATGCCATATCGTACCAGTTTTGGTAGTGAATATCCGTGAGGCTTACAGGTAAAGTACACCATATTGCTAGGGTCATAATTTTGGCGGGATGGGAGCTCGAAAACTATTAATGATGGAACCTAATGACATCCAAACCCTCTGATTAGTAAACTAGAAAGATAGGAGGAGAGGAGAGACGTAGGAAGTGAGATTTGCAAAAGTGGAAGTTAAGCTTGTGACATCTTGTTATTTTTCCCGTACTAGCCTGAGATTTTGAAGGATAGAAGTGAAGCCGCTGATATTGCCATTTACATACAACGGTGTTCCTCTCCTTGTCATGCTAGATGAATACGCCATGCTCAGGCACGACAAGGAAAGAGAGAAGCGGAAAATGAAGGTAAGCATGACCATTGATTTTGTTTAATGTTGAAAGCTACATTGTCTTTCTGAACTATGGTGACATCGAACTAGTTGGAGATGTTAGACCTGTGAGTTTCATTTTACCTGTATTTAACCCAAATATGTGACTATGGTTGGATGAAATGGTGCACTATGTTGGGTATGAACTCGAATTGAAGAGATTGTCGAAGTTGGGAAATTGTCGAAGTCATTCGAACGAGCTTAATAGTCGTTCGAACGAGATGCTATGTTTCTAGGGTTGGAGATCAACTATCGCAAAGTCGTTTGAACGAGCTTAGAGTCGTTCGAACAAGCTTCGCGTAGGTTTGCCTTAGATGTTAGAGTTATGCCTCGAGATCCGTACTACTTGTATTTTTGGTCCTCTAGTATATAAATAGGACTTAGGTTATTTTGTTAATCTATCTTTGGTGAGTTTAACCTTAGAGAGGCTAATGCTTGAGAGACTCCATTAAAGCTTGAGAGATCATTGTAACATATTTGATATCATAATGAATTGTTCGTGGGGAGTGGCTTTTTCATTGGCAAGGGTTTTCCACTTCCCTCCTCCGGGTAAATTCCTTGTGTTCTTTATTGTCTTTGTTTGATTTACTTCTTGTGTTGGCAATTTCTGCGTTTTGTTCTTCGTAGGGAAGATAAAGTAGCTACCTGAATTCTTAACACACTATATTCAGGACCAGAAAAGATTCCAGGATCAAGTGAACACAGACCAAGAATCTGTATTCGATTCAAGGCCGACTCCAAGTTCCAGCAGAACCCTTGGTCCAAAGAAAGTGGCACCACGTGCGAATGGCAACGGTACACCCAGACTCTTATCTTTGAATGCTCATCAATTAGTTCTATTATTTTCATGAATGTGTGTTTACAAATTAACGAGACAACTAAACTATGCATTTCTAGGGAAACTATGCAGAAACTTTGCCTTAACTTGAGGATCATTCTCTAGATCCAAGAACAATTTAAAGGGATCAAGGGATCTTGAGTGTCTAAAAAAAATTCCCCCCTATCTTAATCCTTAGAGGTTATTTTTAAGGTTATATGACATGAATACTACTAACACGGAAGCGAGATTCGTAAGAAAATCACATTGTATTTGAGAGTTATGGAAACTAGGGTTTCAACTAAACAAATCAACTTTCTTTAATCAAAATAAACTGAGAAACAAATAACCTAGACCTCCCCTTTTATAGAACACAAGGGGGGTTAGTATTAGGAACCCTAATTCTAATTGAAATAATATTCTACTTAAATTGGAAAACTACTAATAACTCACATTGGACCTCTCCAACAGAGCTTTAAGCTGAAGCATAAAACATAAATTATTAAATAAACATAGGTCACACTGAGGTAGATGACCTTACGAGTGATGATTCACATCATTATAGTTTCATAATTGCAGAACTATTCTACACTTTCAGTCGCGTTCTCTTACTATAGGGACATAAAATCAGCATATATATCCTCAATTCTTTTAAGAGTTGACATAGGCAGCGTAAAGACACTAATCCAGTATATGTGACATAAGGAACACAACCTCAATTAATTGTAATCTCCCTACCAAGGAAAGACTTTTTAGTCCACTTTTGTATCCTGGCAGTTATTTTGTTAATAAGTAGATTACAATCCTTTGCTCTTAGTCTGGAATAAATTAAAGGGAGCATCTCCCCATAAAACCCAACACTGAACATATCATCTATCTCATTTTTTCATCCTTACTTTTTTTTTTGGAATTCAGAAGTTTGTCGGGTTCATATTTTTTCACCATTCTCCTAACTAGTCTCTCGGGGCTCGCCCCGGTACCTCCACAAGCGAAATGCTCCATTTAAAGTTAAGATAAATCTTGATGGATGACCCCTCAGTGTTGGGTTTCGAACTCGTGACCTTTTCCCATCCATACCAGAAAGTATTAGACTTTATACTCAAGAAAATTTAGAGTAAGACTTTGACTTCCAGAAATCATAATCACGTCCCAGGTGCGGCACATAATCTATACACCTAAAGGAATAACGCATTAGCCATTTCTCAATCTCAGCCATTCGTTACCCATCTCTCGTGAATCGAGGATTATTTAGGCTGCTCGAATCTCTCCTATACTTTAAAATTAAGTCCCAGCCGTTGGATCCCACAAGAAATTTTAGACTTCCTTCACACTTTTAAAGTGCCATATCATCTGCCGAATTAGCCTATATTTTTAGTCAAACAACATTAGTTTTATACTTTAAAGCTAAATCATATGGCAAACTTTGGTCTTTGTTTATCATCACTACTCCATCCTCTCAATCTTCTAAAATCAATCCTTGTAAGGTGTTCTCTCCTTCTTCAACCCGTGAACAACTTGATCATGATACATGAAGCGTAAATGAATTTTGTCAACTCGAAGGTCTGTTTTTGTGTTTTATGATTTGGGATTTTTTTGAAGTTTTTGATTTTGGGTTTTTATTAACGAAAGTGTGTGATTTTCATACATGGGATTTATTTGATTTAGGGTTTTTATTAGTGGAAGTGTGTGATTTGTTAATTTTCATACATGGGATTTATTTGATTTAGGGTTTTTATTAGTAAAAGTGTGTGATTT
This sequence comes from Kingdonia uniflora, assembly GCA_014058105.1. Classification (NCBI taxonomy): domain Eukaryota; kingdom Viridiplantae; phylum Streptophyta; class Magnoliopsida; order Ranunculales; family Circaeasteraceae; genus Kingdonia; species Kingdonia uniflora. Next base: position 1,283,692 of record JACGCM010001155.1, read on the forward strand.
GTTGATTTTCATACATGAGATTTGTTTGATTTTAGGTTTATATTATTGGAAGTGTGTTGTAATAGCTTAATTCTGGGATTCGGACTTTAGCCTTTACACTAGATATGTTAAGATCACTCAAAGACAGCTAGTAATAATCAACAAAAAGATTTAGCGTGGAAAACTTTTGAATAAGTTAAAAACCACGACCTCTCTTGAGGATTTTGAGAAAGAGAAGATGATCTTATTGAGATTGCTAGCTTATTACAATGAGTGCTCTGAGTGTATAGAATTTTAGAGTAATGATCATTATGTCTCTCTCTCTCCCATGTCCCTCATCTCAAATTCTTTGGTTCTATATATAGGTCTTATAATATGACTGTTTGATGACCATTAAGATTCTTAATGATGAACGTTACAAAGTATATGCAAGATAACGTTTGAGTAAATTGTGTAACGTTCTGATCTCTGTTGTACAACGACACTATTGATAACTGTACACTTGCATAACTTCGAACTGTTGATGTAGAGGTCGAAAGTGATGACTCGAACTATGGAATATTGAATATGCCTTTAGTGGTGTTTTCAGTTTACTGATGAGGTCGAGGATGAAGCTTGAGTCTGAGATACGAAATAAGCTATTACATGTGTGATTTGTTGATTTTCATACGTGGGACATAATGGGCAACATTGGTTTACTCTTAGGGTCTGCTCTTTCTTTTCTTTCTTAGATTTGGGTTTATAAGAGTAAAAGTTACTGAGGAATCCCCATGCAATAGTTTCAATACATATTATGTACCTAGAATAGCAAAACCAACTTTGTTAATACGTCCTTAAACATAGATTTGGATATAATGCTTGGCATAATGCTTCTTAAACATAGTAACTTCTGTCGTAGGGCATTTGATTCGTTGTGAAACAATATTAGTTATGTGGCCTAAGAGAAAATTGTATCCATTTTTCATAACAACCCGCTTAAAACAGTAACAATTCCCAGGTACATTATTTGATTTCTACTTTCATACATTTAGATGTAATTCTGTTGTATCATATTTTGCCTAATGACTCGTGTTTCTTTCTAGGGAAACCAGTTCTCAAGCATATGATTCTGCTACAAATGGTGGTGTTGTACATCTGGGTACTGATGATGTTTCTAGAATGGCTAATGTTAAATAAATAATCACTTGAGATTAACCAATTTCGATTAATTTAGGCTAAAATTAATATTTCCAAAAAACCTTGAATTAACGGTCTAACCCTAGCCTAATTCAAGTTGGTCCAATGTTCTAGTGACAACAAGCAAAGGTAAATTAAGCATAAGAACAAATAATATTAACCCTGTGGGAAACCTTTCTCAGGAAAAAAACCCACAGGTCGCTGTCGAATCACCCGACAGCTAAACAATCTACTATTGAACTGAAATTACAAAAAAATAATTACTTACAAACTCGATAAGCACATCCCGTGGTTACCTCTATTCTAATTGAACTCCTAGCAATCAATTTCATGTTATCGCAATGCCCTTCGTTCTTGCAACGCCTCGCTTCAATTTCTCGTCAAAGCTTTCAATCTTGAATCTCACGAGTTCTTCAAATCATGAATTAGGTTTTTAAATCTCTTCGATTAATTCAATTTGAGTTTTATTCGCATTGAATCGCTCGTTGAAATCTCTCTAACAAATTCCCACACTTATTGTAAATGAGTTTTATTGTATATATGTAATATACTAAAAAAATTCAGGTGCTAAAAATAATTATATCACAGTATATCAAAATACAAAATGAGCCCCAATGATACTTTTAGAAATACAATGATTTTACTAATTCTATACACCATTAATGTCTAATTATTTATTAAGTTTAACGGTCTAGCATGCGTGTTAGTGCATGCCTCAGTGCTCGTATCTATAAAAGAATGTTAGGGTTTTGTTAGCCAAGAATATATACTAGTGTCCAAACATACTATTTTTACATTAAAGTTGATGAATTTAGAACTAAGTTAATTAAAATCGGGTACGTCGTCCTTCACGTAGGGCTGTCTCACCTTAGCCATAGGGTCTCGAAGTAGCCGGCATAGCCTATCCCCTATCCCCTATCCTGACCTACTAGGCCTACTAGGTAGGTCATTTCACGTTAGAGCATCTCTAGCAGTGAGTGTAGGTTTGGGTGTGGGTTCTGACACCCTGGCCTACCAATCCCACAACTCAAACTCAACCTCTCCCAGCAGCCAGTGTGAGTTTGCCAACGTGCCTTCTTCTTTTTTAATTTAGAGGAGATTAAAACACCACGCAATGCTCCTTTTACCGCGCGGTAAAAAGAACACCGCGCGGGGTTCTAAACACCGCCGCATTATCTGTAACTAAAACTCACTAGTTTATTCGACTATTTTCTAGTATTTTACATATACTTCTCTCTCAAAAAATCCCTTGGTAAAAAAATCTTAGAATTCCAACAAAATTAAAATGCATATGCCAGAAGGAGACCCACACCCCAGTACTCTATCTGGATTTAGAGGAACAAGAGATCCAGAGCGTTCCGTAACTCGCTCGAGGTCCGAAAAGAAGAAAAAGCGGGTAGAATTTGAAGATGTTCAACCCCAAGATATACCAAACCCAACCGAAAATAACTTCCCGCGGAGGTGTATTACCCAACTCTCAGACGGAGTCAGTCACATCTATTACACGGGAAATGAACTCACGATAAGTTTTAGTGTAATTGTGAAATTGTTTTTTCCATAAATCAAGTGTTTGACAAAATGCCTCAATGAACAGAATCGGGATTCGATGCGTGTGCACGGCACATTCACTGCGGTGTTCAAAGTGTGAAAGGATATTGCCACACTTCTAGCTGTAAGGGACACTGTGGTGAATATTTTCGGGCAGTTTATGGATATACGCTTGGGCAATTCATATAATTGGCTAATTCAGGCGCTTACAGAGCATTAGTGGCCGACCACTCACACGTTTTTGTTCCCTTGTGCGGAGATAGTGGTCACTCCCCTCGATTTTACTATGCTGGCATCATTGTCCATCGGTCGATATCCGACACAGGTGCCATATGATGATGCATGGTCTATTTTATCCAATGCGAGGCAATTGTTCCCCAATATTGATTTCAGCCATATAAAGAGTGGGAACGTTAGCATTGTACATTTGAGGACGTACTTGACCGTCGAAGCTAATCGGGAGGATGATATTACTATTGCTCATGCTTTTATTCTCTTCATGATGGGATATTTGTGGTTCCAAACGGCCAACGACACCGTCCCGCTTGGATATCTCGCGGCCGTGAATGATTTGGACTCGGTTACCCGATATGACTGAGGTTCTGCTATTCTTACTTCCTTGTACCATGGTTTGGATACTACAGTTACGACCGGGGGTGCCATCACTAGATTTGTGCAACTTCTTCCGGTACACTAACACTTTTTCCATTTACAAATCAAATATCTTCTAATAAACGTCTTAAATATAAATTCTAATTATTTTTTCTGTTATTCCAAAATGCAGTATTGGTTCTACGAATATTGTGGGGTTGGTCACCCTATAGTCAAGGAAGAGGTAAAGTACCCGGCCTATCCGCACCTCAGAGCATGGGAGAGGGGGAACAGGAGAAAAACAAATGACCAGGCGCCCAATCTATTTATTATAGGCAGATACCATATTGATCACTGCACTGTTGAGACGATCACATGGGAACCTTGGTTCGATTCTGCAGTGTCTGAGACAGTGGACGTACTGAATGCAAAACTCTTATCCCGTAAAAGGATACCACTTCAAGTACTAAATGGAAACTGCGAATATTACTTGGGGGATAGATGCTGGAGGTAGGTGACTGGCAAGGTTCCTATTCCTTTGGATCCTCTGCTTAGTATGTCGCCACATATTAGTCCAATGGCTTTACATAAGATGAGACATGCCGGGTTCGTTGACTATGAGCAGTTTGTGGTAGGGGAGGAGCGAGAGACTTACGCCTCATACTGGGCTGAACAAACTTCGGAGGTAGGCCACATGTTGATAGATTCCCAGAGGATGGGAATCTAGATCTGTTCGGATTGAGTACACTCAGAGCTAGTATTATACCCGTGGTGGTTACGTCAGCGTCGGTTTATCGCTTGTCCCAGGACTTCAGTTTGCCTGGCGAGGCGGAGGGGCTAGACCTGGGGTGGCACATGGAGTGGATAGGGCAGCGTGAGAGGCTCCCCACCGCCCGCTTGAGGGACCCGCCACCCATGTCTTTATCCTACGGCGCAGAGGAGCTGTGGCACCTGATCCATGGTATGCGGTAAGTCGTCCTTGCAGAGTCTACGCGGGACGCACAAAGGCTCTAGAAGGTGGAGGATGAGCTTGTTATTGCCCACAGGAAAATTGACAGTATAGATCATCAGTTATATGCCCATGTAAGTAATTTATTTATGTATTTATTGTGGTATTTTTTCTTAATGTCATATTTATTTTGTCAAAATATTTATAAAGTATCTTTGTTCCGTTCAGGACCTACAACTGAGGAGGGGGTGTGACGTACGGGTGGTGCCGCTACCACCTGGAGGAGGCGCGAGAATGAGGCAGCGTGGATCTGGTCTGCGAACCAGGGGAGACAGTACTAGCCGCAGGTGAAGGGGTACTGAAGATGATTCTGAGTAGATATATGTGTTTTTTATGTTTTTTAGATGATATAGAAGCTGTGCTTTGATTATGTAGATGATTATGAGTAGACGATATATTTGTAGACGATGTTTTGGATGTTTTAATGTTCATTAGCCATTATTATCTAATGTTGAAATTGACTGAAGTTTTTATTGAAATTGACTATTTCTCTGTTCGAATAAATTTGCACTGAGGTGTTTTACATTTCTACAGACTATTTGGTGATGTTTTTAGGTTTTCGGTAGACATGCTATCAATGTCTATTCGAACAGACTATTTGTCTGTTCGAATAAATTTCAACAATGTGACATTGAGCAGCTATATTCGAATAAAATCTAATTCTATTCGAATAAAATTGTCACTGAGGAATACAAACATAGATTTAGCGGTTAAATGAACACCGTGCGGTGTTCATTTCGCAGCCAAATCTAGGGAAAAAGACCCACAGCTTCTTCCCCTTTACATTTCTCCAATTTTTACACTTCTCTCTTCCATTGGAAACTTATTCACCATCTGGTATTATACCCTTTTCTCAACTCCATAGCCTCAATGCCTTCTTCATCATCCGATTCATCCATTCCCGATCCTTCAGGTTTATAATCGTCGTCCTCCGATGACGATCTTACCTTTAATTGTGCGACGACAATTTGCGTTCTGCACCAAACTGCAGTGAACATAGTAGTTGAGGATGCAACTTCGAGTTATGGCGGGAGGGTCATGGGCCGTAAGGATAAGAGAAAGAAGCGAGATCACCCATTGGGGAATTATAGTATTATACGAGACTAGTTCTAGCCGAATTGTACATATGAGCCAAGGGAATTTCGGCGACGTTTTCGTATGAGTAGAGACATGTTTATGCGTCTATTCGATGCTGTCGTTGTACATGACCATTATTTTGTCCAGAAACCCAACAACGCTGAGTACTATGAGGTTATCACAGTACTAGAAGGTAGTCGCAGCACTACGTTTCTTAAGCTACGGTGTTGCGGCAGATCTTTTTGGCGAATATATCCGAATAGGTGAAAGCACAACCTTGTTATGTGTGAAAAGGTTTTGTGTTGCAGTTATACAATTTTTTGGCAAGGAATATCTTCAAGCACCAAACGCGACCGACGTCGAAAAGTTAAAAGCGATCGGAGAGTCCTGAGAATTTCCTGGCATGTTAGGAAGCCTTGATTGCATGTATTGGATAAGGAAAAATTGTCTCAAAGCTTGGCACGGCCAATTTACTAGTCATTACCCCAAGGCGATACTGATTCTTGAAGCGGTAGCTTCACACGACCTTTGGATTTGGTATGTTTTTTTTGGGTTACCAGGGTCTAACAATGATATCAATGTCCTGCAACAATCACATCTTTTCACCGACCTAGCCATGGTATCGCCCCGCCTTGCAATTATACAATTGCCGGAAAAGCTTATGATATGGGGTATTACCTAGCGGATGACATATACCCCAAATGGGGACACTTATCCAAACCATATCCAATCCGGTTACAGTGAAACAAAATTTTTTTGCTCAACAACCAGAAAGTTGTTGAAAAGACGTAGAACGGGCGTTTGAGGTTTAAAATCTCGGCTCAATGTTGTAAAAATTCTGTAAAATTGTGGGGCCCCCAGGTTTTGAGCAATGTCATGAATGCGTAGGTGATAATGCACAATATGATCCTCGAAGAGGAACGTGGTGCATTCCCATCATACTTAGACTACGATCCGGCCGAGCCCTAAACTATCAAAGGCGAACGGTTTGATATTGTACGCGGACGCGGAACAATAGAATCTTTTATATCGAAAATGAGCCGGATTCGAAGTCGAGAACTTTACTTTGATCTAAAGGATGATCTAATCGAGCATTTGTGGGCCGTGAAGGGAAATCTTCAAACCTAGAACTCTATTTATTATATTATATGAGTGTTATTCATGTAATTTAGTGCTTCTTGTCGTACAAGTTTATTAAACATGTTTTGATATTGCATTAATCTTGCATTTTTTTTAACGCAAAATTATTAGAAATAAACATTTCGAAAACAATATTACATTCTTCAATAGAAAAATACATTATTCAGACGATTACATTATTGGAAGGTAAACTACATTATTGAAAATAAAACTCAAATATACAGCAAAGTTAAATTACATTTCCTCACCACTTCAAGTACCTGGTCCGCTCCTATTGGCAAGACGTTCCATTATCTCTGCTTGCCTTTGTAGATAGTATTGCAATTGACGTCCAGAAAGAGTACTCAAGTTTTTCTCCATAATTTTGTGATCTTCCTTTGCTTGCTCCAAATCTATTTTGGCTTGCCAGTGTTGCATTGCTTCTACTCTTCTTCTTTCCTTTTTCTTTTTCGCTTGTATCTTCTCCACCGCAGTTCATCCAGCAGAGCATGGACACCGCTACCAGATGCAGTAACACCCTTCATTGCCTTTTGTGATGCAATGTTCTTTATATAGAGTTTTTGGCCGATGGGCCTGCTTCCACCCTCATACAACGAACCATCTAAGTCAGAATTTGGGCCCGCGGATTGAGGTGTATGTGGGCCGTCGGGGTCCTCCGATAGATTGTTTGATCCGACCGAGTTCCCGGAGAAGAATTGTCTGATGTTCTCCTGGCCATATTTCTCGGTATATTCACCGCATGGTTCAACCCATCATCCCTTAGGTTGGCCCATAGTGGTTCTCACGCCAAAATCTTATACGATTCACGGTGTTTGAAGTTATTGCCGCCATTCAAGCCTTTATAGATTTTATGTGCATCATTTTCCTACAATTCGCAAAATAACCCAATACAAATAAATAACGTGTATATCCGCGAGAAATAATTGAAATTGAGTTAAAGGAAACTATAACGTACCCGTTCTTCTTCTCTTTTTCTGTTGCTATTCCTAAATCGTTCTTGAGCAATTATCCCCTTGTACGCCACATATTGTGCATTAAGGGCATACCACTGAGATTTGGTCGACCCACATGATCGTCGTGTGGGGCACTCAGGGTCTCTGTTAAAGGCAATGTTGACCTTTTAATAGAAAGTAAAACCCTTTGTGCTGCCATTTGTTGGACAAAAGTTGTTACCCATGCCCTTGCGAGACATGTAAAGTCTGCGTCCATCCAATGCATTCCAGCATCATCCGTCTCGTCCAAAAACTCAGCATTTTCTATCACTTGCACGCTTGGAATTTGTTTTGCGGGTGCTATTTTCTTTCTTCCTTTTCTTTTTCTTTCTAGGGAGCCGCCGCTTCAACAGATATTGACGCATTTGTGTCACTTTGACTGTGCTGAGTAGATTCATCATGGAATAGATAGTTTTAAAAGTAATTTGGTGGTTGAAAACCTTGAGGTTGAGTGAGCGGATATGGTTGATAGTACGGGCTAAACGCCTGAGGTTGCGGTTGAGATAGCGTAAATGGACTTTGATATTGTCCATAACTGGGATCCCCTTGCAACAAGTAAACGGAGGTGGGGTTTGTGATTAGAATTGAGGTTGAAATTGCGATGGGTTTTGGTAGAGGTATGGAGTGAATTGTGATGATGGTGTTGAGTTCCCCACGGTGTTGAAAGTGGGTTTTGGGAGGATGGGGTTGACGGTGTGGAGTTATTACTACTATTGCCGGAGTTTGCCATTTGGGGAGAGCGTAGAGGTTCTCCTCTATACTAAGCTTTTTTGGTTTTGGGTGAGAAAAATGAGCAGAGAGAGAGTGTTCTTGATAAATAATGAGTTTGGAGGAGTTTAGATCACCGCGCGGTGTTCTTTTTACCGTGCAGTAAAAGAGCACCGCGCGGTGATCTAAACACCGTCAAACTCAAAAAAAAATTAGTGTGAGCTCCCCACACTCAGTTGAGTTCTTGTAGCGCCAAGTCATCGAACTCACACTCAAACAGTGCCTGTTGGGAGACGTTTGGGGTGGGTTGGCAAACCCAACTCAACCCACACCCTGCTGCGTTTGCTCTTAGTCCTAAGAAAATAGCTATTGTCCGCGATACCAAATGATTTAGTTTATTGTCGGGGTCGTGAACTAAGCTTTTCATGTAAAGTAGGCTTAGTACCTACCTGTAAAGATTAGAATTTGAAGGAAAAATTGCCAGAACGGAAATGATTTATTTTTGCTTTGGAGACAGACATGAGCAACAACTAAAATAGCAAGACGAACATTAGAATTTGCAAGGAAAAACGGTTACAACGATCCCATGAACTCTTGGTCGTCACACAGAGTGTTCATGGCCTGGTACGAAAGACAAGCCTCCAAGTCGGCGCTACCTTTTACCTGTCCAGGATGAATCGTAAATCCCCCGTCGTACTTGTCTCCACACCACATCTCACTGTGATCGGCTTTCCCCACCCAAAGTCATAATCCAATATATCAAACCTCGGTGAACCGTAACTACAATGTCACAAGGGTTATGAGGACTAAGGTGCAACAAGACGGGGTTATTCACCAAGACTCTAAATTTTACGCACTTGGCAATCATCGTGGGATGCTATAGTCTCATTAGCAATTTGCTTGCCCACCCAATACCTCTTTCGAGTAGGTTCTTCGATGTAGTTGTCGGAAACTTTCCCTCAATACATGTCCCAAAGTATTCTTCGGGAAAGGGAGGGTTCAACCGGTGACGGTTGCTAATTGGGAATATATAACTAGTTTCTTGATCCGCATGGAAATTGCGAGCTCGGGTGACAGATATCCAAATATGAGCCCAAAGGGCTTGTATGGACGAAATACGATTAGTCCCTCCTTCGACGTTCGCTTTGTCTTTGAGATATGCTATGCTTTCAACTGAGAAGTGGAACACCCTTACTAAAGTAAGGGCGGAAGTAGTACTAGTACTATTAACATCGTCCTTGTCCATGAATTCGTCTTCGGAGAAAGGTAAGAGAAGGGGAAATCCCGCGTCTCCAAAACGAAAACGCTCCAAGATAGGAGTACCGAGATTGATTCAATACCTCTAGATATCTCAGACCAAGAACTGAAGAAATGACAGAAAGACGTCCCGTCCCAAGGCTATGGTTGATGGAGCACGAAATAAACAAGCCATCAATCAAGTCCGTTATTTGAACCGATAAAGGGGTAGCGAACAACCGTCATAGTTGCTAGCTCCATTGAGAGGGAAAAAAAAATTCGATCGTTTGAGACACATAAAGAGCGTTAGTAATATCGGATATTGTCATCTCAACGGTTGCATGGATAAATTGTGCACCTTCGTTATTGCAATCGACATGAAATGACGACAAGGGAGAAGAGGTCTCATTATCGTGCTTTGTGAAGACGAGTCGGCCTGCAAGTGGGATAAAGTAGTCGAGCGCACGAGATAGGGAGGTTTTCAGATGATCAATAGTTAGACTGACCGAAGGGGGCTTGTGAAAAAGAAGGCCTACTTGTGTGTAATGCAATGGGAGCAAGCTTAACTCCCACGGACACAACTCGTGCCTTCGTTGCTCTTGGGCGACATGCCTCGAGTGTTTCACCCAGCATTTGGAGATATATTGAACCTCTGCTGTTTTCATAGCTCACTCCTCTCTCCCTTGTAGTGTCTTTGATTACTACTAAACCACAGCATTGACTAAATTTATAGTCATGAAAGATATGATATACGGTAGTTGTCAATAAAGAAAGGCGCAATTCTTTTCTACATTGGGTCCTACGACCGATGATTATTTGCGCATGGAACTTTACAGCGAAGAAAAAGAAGTAATTGGTCCATTATTTATTGTTGAGAACGATGTGTTACGAGTCTTACTACTTTAGGGCCGGGCCAGGGCTGTACACGGTCCGGTTCGGTCTGGTTTTGGCTCTAAACCGCGAACCGAACCGGATAGCTCCGGTTTTGGGTAACACTTAACCGAAACCGAGTATATGAAGAACCGCTGGAAAACCAGATCGTATATTCGGTTTGGTTCCGGTTTTAGTTCTCGGTTTTTCCTTGATGTAAAAAAATAAAAATAAACCCAACAAAAACTCCTTATACATAACCCATATTTCTTTTCACCCCTTGGATTTCTCTCAACCCATCTCCATTTGTGCTCATATTCCTCTTAACCCATCTTTCACATCACCACATGATATATATCATATGAAGAACGGGCTTCTTCGCAACCACCGATCCTCCAGATATTGAGCTCTTCATTAACATGAAACAAACCCTCTTAACCCTTGAATGGGTTGTTGGTAAAATTGGTGCACCAGTTTCCAGATCTGAAATCATTGTCTTAATGATGTCAGAGAGAGATTAATCTTCTCTTTGAATGGTTTAATGTTTGAGGGGCTTAATCTTCTCTTTCTTCTTCGTTCTTTGAATGGTTGAATGTTTGAACTTTGAAGAACCATAACTTCTGAGAATACAAGGAGAGAGATTGAGGGAAGAGATAGGTATGAAGAGTTGGCGTGCATATATGATAGTTTTAAAAAGAAATTAGTAAAAAATAAATAATGTGAGATGATATGATGTCAAGAAATGAGTTGGCGTGCATGTAATATAATATGACAGATTGATAGGCCTTTTTTTGACTCAAGTATGGCAGAGAGTTGGTGTACAATAAAAACTTGGGCAAAAGAGAGATGAGAGAAAATAATATTATTTGACTCGGTCGGTTCGGTTTTTATCGGTTAACCTAGTTTTAAAACCGAAACCGAATCGGTATGACCGGTTTATCTAATTTCAAAATCGAAACCGAACTGGGATTGTTAAGAACCGGTTAGAACCACCGATTTCGGTTCGGGTCGGTTTTCCGGTTCCTCGATTTTTTTATCGGTTAACCTATTTTAATGAGATGAGAACATACTTCAAGTATGGCAGAGAGTTCGTGTGCATGCGAACATGTTGAAACTTGGGCAAGAGAGAGATGAGAGAAAAGTAATATTATTTTGACTCGGTCGGTTCGGTTTTTATCGGTTAACCTAGTTTTAAAACCGAAACCGAATCGGTATGACCAGTTTTTCTAATTTCAAAATCGAAACCGAACCGGGGTTGTTAAGAACCGGTTAGAACCGCCGATTTCGGTTCGGGTCGGTTTTTCGGTTCCTCGGTTTTCTTGTACAGCCCTAGGGCAGGCAGTTTGGGTGGTCGGGTCGAGCTCGGGCCGGGTTTTTCCGGGCCAAACAAATATTCGGGCCGGGCTGGGCCATATACATTATTTGGGTTGGGTCGTCCTGGCGTCAACGTACTTCAGCCCATGGCCCGCCCATGGTATAATCAGACTGGTACAGGACAGGTTTGAGCGGGTCATTCCGGGCCGGGCTTTAAAAAGGGCGTTTCAGGCCGATGATGTACTAATGAAATTCATGTTTAAATGAAATATATTATATATTTTATAAGACAAAAACTAAAGATTCATTATATGTATTTAAAGAAAACCCTGAATATGGGATTCGGGCATTCTAAACCCCATTTCTCCATAGACTAACGGCTCTTTAAAGCACTTGGGCTAGTTCGGGCAGGGATCAGGCTAACTTTGGGCCGGGTTTTGTATGGGTCACTTTCAGGCTGGGCTTGGACCGGGCCGCTACCTAAAGAAGGTGGCCCATAGCCCGCCCATGCAATTAGTTGGCCCTGTTCGGGCTAGCCCGAAGAGCATGTCGGGCCGGGTTGGGCTGGGTTTTTTTCGGGCTGGGCCGGGCCATGGGCTTTAGACCAATCTGCCAGCCTTAACGACTTACATGATAAGCGGCCCCTTATTTTATATTTCTTTAAGACGCTTAAGACGTTTTTCATCTTAATATAAACGCTAAGGAACAAACTTTTCTTAATTATAACAAACCATGGAGACTATGAAAACAATGGATGCCCCATAGTCAAGTTCTTAAGTGGAAATATTACAAGTCTATTACAATGACCAAAAAAATATAAAATTCATGATCAACTTTGGAGCTTGGAGTTCACTATCAGGTATTATTAAAACTGGAGGTTCCATCTCAAAATCAATTGACTTTAAGAGGAGTAGCTCCAGGAGCAGTTGGGCTCGACACGTGGAAGAAAGGCCGCTTTGATACCATTAGAGGTTTCATCTCAAAACCAATTGGCTATGAGACGAGTAGCCCCATATCATGTATTTTGAGTTGCAAGGCTCTATGTGTCCGATGTGAACTATGTATCTCAGCATGTATTGATCCGCATACATAATGTGTGTGATGTACATATTACTACCATCGCGGATCTACGATTTGGTGTAAGGCTATATATTATCATGGTAAATGTTTACTTTGATTTTTAGCTTAACTTGAACATACATGATCAGCAGGTTGCAAGCTCTACAATCCAATGATGGTCATGATTAAAAATCTCGTAAGAAATCTGAAACCTTAACATAATACTTTACTAGTAAATACATGTATTGTGATTTCATAGCGATTCATGAGGTGCTGCCTTACAGGGCTAATGGACATGGACTGTCAAGTTTTGTAAACTGCAAACTCTAGTTCTACCAAGTTTTTTTTCTCCTAGTTTATGTGTTTTTAGACACAAATGTGATATTTTCAGGGACAACTGGACTGGACTATCCAGTGCAGAATATTAAGAGTATCTCCAACAGACGAGTGTGGGCTCCGACAGATTGGCCCACAAAAAATCCAACCCAAACCCAACCCTTTCCGGTAGTGGCTGCGAGTTTTTTTTAATATTTACTCCGCATAACTATTCATCTCCTCTCACACATCATTAAAAAAATATTTAAACGCTGCGGTGCAATTCAGTTCGCATGGTAATCAAAAGTACGTCAAACTCGTTTTTTTGAGTGTAAGGAGTTTACACTCGGTTGGGTTCTGACAATGACACGTAAGCCAACCTAAACTCAATTTTTAGTTGTTGGGAGCGTTTAAGTGTGGGTTTGGGTGTGATTTGAACAACCCAACCCAAACCCAAACCCTGCTGGAGATGCTCTAAGAGGCGTATAATATGTTCTTTTGCCAATAAAATGATGTGACATGAGATTCCGATGTTGTTTTAGCTACAAATTGCAATGTTAAAATTGGTTTCTATTTTAAAATAGGAAGCTTAAATAAGTAGTTCATGTTTTGATTGCATATGTCCCATTTTGTATCAAAATTACGCAGGAAATAGATGTTTTGTTATGAAAACAACCAAAGTTTTCAACAGGAATTGATGACAGAAAAATCTAACGGCTCGGACTTAATTTTATAAAGATCAAATAATCTAAGACATCAAATAAATCCTCGGCACACGAGAATGGGTAACGAAGGGTGCGGATTAAACCTTTGCCAATCACCTGTATTGGCAGTAGTATAAATTGATAGATAGAGTTATAGACCCACAGTCCACACGTGTTGACAAATCAATTGCAGGATCTACTATTCATGCTCATTCCCTCGGTACGTTTCTCGCCTTAGACGTTCTCTTCCAAAAGAAATCTCGGGTTTATGAGTAATTTGGATTATAATTTTCGTTCAAAAAAGAAACTTCACTTTACTCATCAGAAATATTATTTAGACTCAACAAGAACTCCAAAAATAATGCATTCGCGGTGCATGCACAATTGCTCGTGTTCACTTGAAGATATTGAGCATAACTTAGCAAGTCACATGTTTGATTGAACATAGCTTAAGCTAATTTTCATGCCGAAGAAGGTTTGATTGAACAATTTTATCATGTACTAGCCGCTTCTATGTTACGTGAACAAGGTCGCATGTTTGGTACTTGTAGATATTAGATACTGAGCAAGAGTTATAAGTAACCAAAAGATATGTGCTTTATGTGAAAGCTATAAAACGAAAAAGAAGAGAATGATAATGACGTAAACTCTCAACGCAGAAGCTAAATCGAGAAGTCTTTTACGCAAAAATCAACCTAAAACTAAATTAGGGCTAAACATTGAACTTTATTCAATCACAACTAAAAAATAAACTTACACCACCCTTTCCTTATATAGGCCTCAACCCTAATACTCATACAATAGCAAGTCCCCTACCCCTCCAAATTAGAATCTAATTAGACTTTAAAATAAAAATATCTCCAATAGTTAAACCCTTAATCTTAATAAACTAAAATAAGAAGACCGTCAACGAGTGGACGACGTGCACTAGGAGATGTTCACATCAGATGAAGTTGCAACATATTTTATGTCCCTTATTGACTATGTAATTTGGTTTCTGGTAAAATACAGTCTCAATTGTATTTACTTTGACCATTTTACTGGTCATATGAAGCTTACGTAGATGTTTGTCTTTAATAGCAGTCATTTACGAGATTACATTACCAATCGTTCCTCTCTTATCTACAGGCTATACTCTTGGACCGCCCTCGTGTAATATCTGCAAATGTCGGGCATGCATGGAATCTACCAGAAAATACCTTTGGTGCAGCATACGCAAGGTTCATGGGATCCATGAACTTTTCCCCAGATGGCCGTCCTCCAGTGAGATTCATGGAAACAGTAGAGCTTACATATGTTGCAATGCGTGCCCGCGAGGTTCATAACTTCTGGCATACCCTGTTTGACTTGCCAACTAATTTAATTGGAGAATCTTCACTTAAGGTAATAAAGTTTGAGCAAATGCTTCTTCCCATGTGCATGCTATCCGTCATCGGGGGCACAGCTAGGTTCAATCAGAAGTAGAGAGCGTTATTCTTTCAGCATTACTTACCTTGGGCACACGAGTTGGGATGCGGAGCACTGATCTCATGTGTATATATTACGAGAGATACTTCCACGAGGACTTGGACGATGTTCGGAGGAGATGGGGGATAATACCTGCTCCCGCCCCTTCGGAACCAAATGCAGTTTCAGCCAGTTAGCAATATTCTATTATTAACCTTACAGTTTCATCTGCAGTCAAGTTTATATGTATTTTTTGCTTCTTAACTATCTACTAGTATTACCCGTGGCGAGCCACGATAATTCCGTCGACGCGCCTTTGGCGCTACAAAATTGTTGCTAAAACTCATGTACTGAATGGGTAAGCACACTAATGACCGAATCTAAATGTACTACAGTTTCAAATATTTGAGAAAAAATGACCAAATAATTTTATAGAAAGCAATGAAACAAACTAATCTATAACACTATTTTTAACGCTAATAACCACACATAGTCATCTATATCTCCAAAAGTAGGTAAATGCCTTTTCTGATGAGCCTTCTGAAAGGGGAGAAAGAAGAAATCAAATATATTGAAACCAAAAGATGGCTAAATGACACTAATGAATTTTAAAGTTCATTTACTTACCACCATTGCTGCTAGTAAATCGTTCCCATGACCTCTTAGGAAACACGCCATGAGTAACAAAAGTACCGACTTTTGAAGCTCCGTGAGCTACCAGAACTTTCTAATAGAATCTAAAAAGGGGGAAAACTTAGTGGGGGAAATAAGCAGGAGATAAAAAGACACATTAGCTTATATATTTTGGGATCTGAAAATAAAACTGGGGAAATCAACTCCATGGCAAAAGGCATGTCATTTTCATTCTTAAGTTAATGCACATCAAGCGTTACTACCTGTGGCCCGCCACGATGATCCCGTCGATGCGTCTTCGACGCTACAAAATTGTTCATTAACGCGCCTTCGGCACTAAAACTCATTTACCGAATGGGTAAACATACTAACGACCGAATCTAAATGTACTACAGTTTCAAATATTTGGGAAAAAATGACCAAATAATCTTGTAGAAAGTAATGAAACAAACTAATCTATAACACCATTTTTAACGCTAATAACCACATAGTCATCTGTAACTCCAATAACTACACATTAGGAGTATCTCGAACTTCAGGAGAACAAAGTCATTTGTAACTCCAATAACCACAAATTGGTACATCAAAGATCATCAAAATCTGTAAACACATTATTTTTGTACATTTTTGGATTATGAAATTAGTAATTTATCAAGAAATGCATTAAAGCACAAGTTACATCCCTCTCATATGTCATGTTACACTTTACATAATAGCCAAAGCCCAAAGGACTTTGAAACATAGTTCTCTATAAAAATCTACCCTAAATTTGCATATATCATTACTTCATTTTCTTCCATATTTCCATATTTGTAGTAGACCAACATCTTTCAATAACTAAGAAGGGAGACAATTGAATCTAAAAAGAAAATTGGAAACTGCGAAACTCAACCTGGTTCTCTATTTCTTCTTATACTCTTAATTTTGGCCCCCTTATGTGTGCATATTCTTTACCTCTACCAATGGTTATGAAGTTATGATAGTTCAAAAAATAAAGAACGACATAAGGCATTAGTAGTAAACAAATTATGGAAAATTAAAGTAATCAATTACTATGTAAATGTGAATACATGGTTCATCAACTCAAGTAAAGATTACCTCGTTGCTACTGTAAAGTTTGAGGCTTAAAATATAACAAATTTTAGTATATTCAAGCATAACATAATCTGTCTTCGATTTATGTCAAAAAAACCCTTGAATGCTACAAATGATTTGCAAATTGCATAGATTAGTTTACTTACCAGTTTTTGGGTTTCTGAGAAGACATCTTTAGATGAGTGAAAATAAACTAAAATAATCTTGTAACACAACATATTTACTATTTTACTTGATAGTGAACTCAGTAGAGAGACAACCTATTCAATGACTTCATTTATGAACTAGTTGTGGCATTGTGGTACATTTGTTTGTTAATACTTTGGTTGGCCTCAACTTTTCACCGGTTAATGTTATGCTTCAGCCACTCAACATCAAAATAATATTGTGATAAAACCCAAAGAAATTTTAAATCTTTAAAATACATCATAAATTTATAGTGGCGAATGCCATGGTCCATAGAGGACAGGGAACCTAGTAGTTTGATGGAATTGCAGACAAAGATACCAAAATCAGAAATTTGAGTTTTACTCCATAGTTCAATGCAATCAAAAAATAAAAACTTATATATTAACTTATCACTCAAATTACGAATTTCAGTAAAATCACTTGGAGCACGCATTTCACTCCACAGTAAATCAGAGAAGAAACTTGCAGATGACTCGATCGAGGCAATAACATCGGACCTCTGAAAATATGAACCAATTATTGGCTAGAAATTACCATCAAATCACACTAAGTAGATAAAAGCACACAAATCACAGATAATCCAAATCTCCGTGACAATTGGATAATCATCAAATCAAACTCATTAGATAGAACATTAGAATCTCTTGAAACCGAACCTAACATTTAAATTGATCTTCATATGAGATCCTGATCTCAATTCTTCAATGAATAAGTACCACCCATTAACATATTTTATAATTCCCCAAATTTAAGAAATAAAAGTATTGTGCACAGAGAATGGAGAAATGGAATTTAGTAAAGAAAGTTGAACCCTGTTAAGTAATAAGGTTGAATACAAAAGTATTTATGTTTTTTCTTGTTATTAATCGAGATAACTCAAGTGATCTATTTATACAATGATTGGAGATACAGTAAATCTTAACCATCTTGTGGTTATAACTGTAGATGGTTATTTACAGAGAGTATCTCTCTAGAGATCTCCAGGGATTAACCCTTATCCTTAACACGTCCCCACAAATGAAGTGTCCCATCGAGGACGTTGAGCTTGTCTCGTAGAAGTTTAAACCGTGGAGTTGGAAGTCCCTTCGTCAAAATATCGGCAATTTGATCTTTTGTTGAGATATATCGAACTTGTAGAAGCTTTTTGGCTACCATATCACGGACAAAATGGAATGAAATTTCGATGTGCTTCATCCTTCGATGGAAGATCAGATTTTTCGTAAGATAAGTAGCCCCGACATTATCACACCATAGAATTGGACTCTTGGATTGAGGGACATTAAGTTCACTAAGTAGAGATCAAAGCCATATAATTTCAGCGGCAGCATCAGCAAGAGCCCTGTATTCCGATTCGGTACTTGATCTTGCAACAGATCATTGTTTGCTAGAACACCAAGAGATGATGTTGGGGCTTAGAAAAATTGCAAAAGCTCCTATAAATTTTTGATCATCTGGACACCCACCCCAATCTGCATCGAAGAAGGCGGATAATTGGCAAGATGTCGATTTTTTGATAATAAACCTATACGTGATTGTATCTTTTAAATAGCGAAGAATACGCTTTACAGCTGCCCAATGATCTTCAGAAGGTTGTTGCATGAATTGGCAGACCTTATTCACCGAAAAAGAGATATCGGGTCTTGTAATGGTGGCGTATTGAAGGGCGCTGACAATGCTTTGATACAAAGTGGGATCATGAAATGGCGACCCGCCGAATTTAGTTAATTTGACACTTGGAGAGAGAGGGTTAGAGATAGGTTTTGCACCATCCATTTTAGCATGTCGGAGTAAATCGAGAAGATATTGATGTTGCGAAAGATATAAGCCATGAGTAGCAGGGATTACCTCAATGCCAAGGAAGAAATGTAGAACACCCAGATCTTTGACTGC
This sequence comes from Kingdonia uniflora, assembly GCA_014058105.1. NCBI lineage: Eukaryota > Viridiplantae > Streptophyta > Magnoliopsida > Ranunculales > Circaeasteraceae > Kingdonia > Kingdonia uniflora. The sequence goes on from JACGCM010001155.1 coordinate 1,302,663, forward strand.
AAATTCATGGCCAAGTTGATTGATTAATTTGTAGACTTTGTGAGATGAACTCCCTGTGATGATTATATCGTCAACATAAATGAGTATATACAGTGTGAAGTTTGAATTTGCATTCATGAATGCGAGAAATCCCATGCCAATGAGGTATGTGCTTAGTCTCTCAAACCAAGCTCTTGGGGCTTGTTTTAGTCCATACAAGGACTTCCACAGGCGACACACATAATGAGGAAAACGACTATCGACAAATCCTGGCAGTTGTGACATATATACTTATTTCGAAAGGTTACCATGTAAGAATGCATTGTGAATGTCGAGCTGCATAATCAGCCAACCACATCCTACTGCCAATGACAAGATTGTGTGAATGGTTGTTGGTTTTAGGACGGGGCTGAAGGTCTCCGTGAAATCAATTCCCTCTTGTTGGTTGTAACCTTTTGCAATAAGGCGGGCTTTGTATCGTTTGATCGAACCATCAACATGTTTCTTAACTCGGAATATCCATTTGCAACCAATGATGTTCAGAGAAGGTCGTGGTGGAGTTAATGTCCAACTACCATTGTGAATGAGCGCGTTAATTTCTTCAACCATCGCAACACACCACTTGGGTTCTTTGTTTGCACTGGTAAAAGAAGTTGGTATGATGGATTCATGTATAGTGGAGAGTAAAGCTTCAGTTAGAGGATATTTGATAGTGAGGAGGACTTTGGGTTTTCTAGTGCCATCTTGGTTTCTGGTTAGCATGTGATGTTTGGGAAGTATTTTGGTAGGTTGAGATGAAGATGGTGCTTTGGATTTATGGCAAGGAAGTGAAGCATTTGAAAGTGGTTGAGTGCTATGATCTGTAGGGTTAGGGGCAATGGTGGTAATAGGAGTAGGAACAATGGTGGGATTTTGCACTATCGGCAACGAATTATCTAAGGTTGGTTGTTCAATGGCAGGACTTTGTATGACCGGTAAAGAAGAATTTAAGGTTGAACTTACTGGTTGAATGAGCATTGCGATAGCTGTTCTTTGGGCCATGGGTCGTGAGAATGTAGAGCATGGAGCTAGAATAGGAAGTATAGTTGGTCCAGGGGATAGTGGGATGGTGGTTGTTTCATTGCACCGATCTTGAAGACCTGTACAAGGGAAGACATGTTCATCAAGGACAACATTTCTCGAAATGATAATCTTTTGAGTTACGGGATTGAAGCAACGATAACCCCTATGCATCAAGTTGTATCCAAGGAATATACAGAGGGTGGATCTATATTCCAATTTGTGTGTACGATATGGTCATAGACATGGGTAACAAGCGCACCCAAATGTTTTCATAAAAGTATAATCTGGCTTGGAGTAAAATAACAGTTCGAGAGGGGTAGCATTATTGAAAACCGGTGTTGGAAGACGATTAATTGGATAAGTGGCCATTTCGAATGCAAAGTTCCATAATTTAAATGGCATTGAGGCATGAGTCATGAGAGCTAACCCTGTTTCTACGATGTGCATGTGTTTACGTTCTGCAATGCCATTTTGTTCGTGTGTATGAGGACATGACACCCGATGTCCTATCCCGCAAGATGCCAAGTACTTGGATACTGATCGATACTCTCCGCCCCAATCTGTGTGTACATACTTTATTCGTTTATCAAATAGATTTTCAACGAGCTTTTTAAATGAGATAAAAGTAGGTAAAGCATAAGATATTTTTGCAATTGGATATAACCATGTAAATTTGCTAAACCAGTTAATAAAATGAACATAGTAATAATGTCCATTAATAGAAGGAATAGGGGCAGGTCCCCAAACATCGGAATAAATAATATCTAAAGGTGCCTCGACAGGTGTAGATGGTGTCGAAAAAGGCAAAGAATGGCTTTTTCCTTTCTGACACGCTTCACACACATACTGCATCCTATTCAGAGTGAATGAAATACTAAGATTGGTAAGAACTTTACGAACCGTACGATATGCCAGATGTCCAAGACTGCGATGCCAGTCGTCGACATTCTCTTTCTGAGTAAAACATGCTTCCTTATTATGATGCACTTTATTTACTTCTAACTGGTACAAGCCTTGTCTACTCGGTCCTTGCGCTAGTACCACCCCCGTGCGCTTGTCCTTCACACAAAAGTGAGATGGATGAAACTCAAAGACACAATTGTTGTCATTAGTAAACTTATGGACTGATAGAAGATTTTGTTTAATTGATGGAACATGAAAACTATCATTCAAACGAAACTTAGATTTATAGAAGTTCAGAGTAGAGGAGCCAATGTGTTGAATTTCCAAACCTGATCCATTACGCATTTTCACTGTATCATCGCCTTGATAATCAGAATGTACGTTCAAATTTGCAAGGTCTGACGTCAAGTGATGAGTCATCCCAGAATCAGGGAACCAATGTTCAACCGATGGTTAAACTGTGGTGTTATAGGCTTGTGCAGCCTCATTTCGTGTCGCCTCATTTCGTGTTGCGTCTGGAAGATGATAGCACTGAAGTGCTTGATGTCCTACTTGTTTACAAACTTGGCAAGTTGGTCTCGAAGAGTAGGACGGGTTGTAAAATACACTGGAGTACGAAGGTACGAAATAATTGTAATTTCCCCGACCTCGTCCTCGTCCTTTAGAGCGTGGGCTGAACGAACCTTGTTTCCCACGATACACTCCTCGTGAGTTATTGGAGTTATTCGAGCGATGTGCAACATTTGCCGTCCGAGGTATTTCTTCGAGTGACTCCTGAGTCACGCAAATTTCTTTGATAAGAAGTAGACCATGAAGCTCGGCAAGAGTAACTGGTTCTACTCGTATAGAGATATATGTACATAATGGTCTATATTCTGATGGGAGTCCTCCAAGAATATATAATCTCAAATCGTTATCAGTAATTGGGCGTGCTGCAACTGCAAGTTGGTGAGCTATTGTTGTAGCTCTCTAAAAGTATTTGGAGATTGCATCAGTTCCCAACGTAGTTGCATGATACGGGCTCGAGAATGTGATGTATAGATTGCCTCAAGACTAACCCAAGCTTTTTGTGATGTATCCATGCTAAAGATTTGTGCATGAACATTAGGAGTGAGAGACGAAATGATCCAACTAAGAAGTAACTGATCTTGTCGTTGCCATAAGGCATAATCCGGATTAGGTTTCGATACTCCTTCGGGTGTAGGGTGAAGAAGAGGAGGTGGGCATGGCAGAGTCCCATCTACGTAACCAAGTACGTCAAAACCACGAAGAAGTGGCATGAATTTTGACTTCCATAATTAGTAGTTGGTGGAGGTCAGCTTGGTAGGAAGAAAATGGGTGAGATTGGTTGGTGGTGGGAGGGAAAGAGGGCTAAGTTGATTGCCATTGGAGTTGTTACGGATGTCGGACGAAGTGTCACCCGTTGAAGGAGATGGATCTTGCTCTGACACCATGTTAAGTAATAAGGTTGTATAGAGAAGTATTTATGTTTCTTCTTGTTATTAATCGAGATAGCTCAAGTTAGCTATTTATACAATGATTGGAGATACAGTAAATCTTAACCATCTTGTGGTTACAACTGTAGATGGTTATCTACAGAGAGTATCTTGTTGTTAATCGAGATATCTCAAGTGAGCTATTTATACAATGATTAATGGAGATACAGTAAATCTTAACCATCTTGTGGTTACAACTGTAGATGGCTATCTACAGAGAGTATCTTGTTGTTAATAGAGATATCTCAAGTGAGCTATTTATACAATGATTAATGGAGATACAGTAAATCTTAACCATCTTGTGGTTACAACTGTAGATGGTTATCTACAGAGAGTATCTCTCCAGAGATCTCCAGGGATTAACCCTTATCCTTAACAAACCCAATGCAACACACCCAAATTCAAATGCGATAGAGAGAAAAAGAGATTAAATGACTTACTTGAGAAGATGGGGATTTGTTACTATGAGTAGCACTTCCATAAGAAGCATTAGAAGAAGAAATTTAGCCAAAACCCACCATTAAGCCCTAAAAATTCATATTGAATCGATCTGAGAAGAACCAATGACAGGGAGAGATCGGGAACAAAAGATTTCGTGTCAGAGCGGTGATTTACCAGAGTGAGAAAGAAAGAAGGAAAGACGGAGAAGGGGGTTGTTAATTCCAGAAATATTCTGCCATTGTTGCCACTTTGGAAAAGAGCCTTGGTCTTTGGAAAGAGTCGCAAAGCTTGGAGAAATGAAACAAATGTTGAGGTTTGGAAGTAGATGCAATTTTAAAAACCCTGATAGAGTTGAAGAAAGAGTTGTTAGATAGATAGACGAATTGGGAGAGATAGAGTCGTGATAATTTGATAAGTGAGTGAGATAAATTAAGACTAAAATACATTTTTTATGTGTTTTTTCTAAACTGCCCTTAAGTATGTTTCCCCTTAACAGATCTCAACGGTCCATCTTGCTCTTTCCAACAAATCTCCACAAAAGAACATCAAATCCTAACCCCTCTTTGTCTTCGAGACAATGTCAGACTTGTCTATTTGAAAAACACCATTGAGTAATTTCTTAACTATCTATGTATACATCAAACTAATATTGTAAGAATTTTTTCGTTAATAACAAAGCTCAAGTTCATCTTTCAATTTATTATATCCTCTTATTTGGAATGAGATGTATTATAAAATAATCATGTTTGTTAAGAGCATTTCTTCTTATTGTGTATGGTGTAAGAGCATAATTTCGTATTTCAAACTTAGTATCTCACACCAAATATGATCAGAACGTAGGAAACAACAAATAATCACACACAACAAGAATTAGCGTGGAAACCTCTTAATAAGCCACGACCTTCTCTTGAGGATTTAGAAAGAATAATTTTATTGATTGAGTGACTAGCTATTACAACGGATACTCTGAATAGTTTTTGTCTATACTTTGCAGAGAGAATTCTCAATCATTTTTATGTCATTATTTGGTCCTCTTTATAGGTCTCATATTATGACTGTTATCTCCTTTAATGACAAACCTTTCAATATAATTTTGACGAGTCTTTATTATGGTTGGCTGTGTAACGATCTGATTCTTCTTTGTAACTGCCTCATAATGTACCATAAATGTGTCACGCTATCGTATGCTGACGAGGTCAAGTAAATATATGTTGGTCAAAGCTAGGGCTTGAGCTCGAGATTCGGAACAGGCCCTTACAGATGGCAAAAACAGTTACAAGTATTTTCTAGTTTTTACAACAACAAAAATTCGACATACCGTGTAGCCTACCGAGCTATTTGATATGCGTCTTTACTTTTCTCCAAGTCACCTTTTTTCTTTTTTTTTGGTGTAAATTTTCGAAGTCACCTTATCATATGGCTTTCTTAGCATAGATGATAGAAAATCTCCAAATTATATGCTGTTTTTGGCTTGGCACTCAATTGCAAATATACGTTGTTCTTCTCCCTCTCCAACAAATCAATCTCTCTGTGTGTGTGTAATTTGTGGTGAAATCGAATCGAAGAAATTGGAGATTGAAACCCTAAATCGATGGGGAGTGAGAGCGAACCAGCAAAGCTTTTGTTGCCCTTCCTTCAGAGAGCAGACGAGTTGCAGAAACATGAACCCCTCGTCTCCTATTACTGTAAGTAACTTGTTAAAACCTTAATTTGGATTAATCATCTTAATTCATTCAATTTGTGCCCAAATTATCTGTTATTTTGTTGTTATTAGGTCGATTGTTTGCGATGGAGAAAGGGCTTCAGATTCCCCAGAAGAATCGAACCAAGACTACCAACTCAATCCTCATTTCCCTCATGAATCAGCTTGAAAAGGTGAGATTTTTGAAAGTTTTTGTACTAATTCAGCTGTTTTACGATGTTGTCTAGGGTTTGATATCGGAATTTAGTGGCAAAAACCCTTATTTTGATTGAAGATAAGTGTAGTTTGACACTAGGCAAAGAAAGTATTGCCAGACCCTCCTGGTCGAATAGACATAGTTCAAAGCGCTTTAGGGGGTATTCTTAAGATTCCACTATAGAGGTTTGGTGAGTGAACTTGAGAGGCGCCTAAGTTGTATTGGTCCTTAAGTTAGGATCTCACTAAAGCCTTTTGAGAGACAAAACACGATCCCATACCTCCATTAGGCGTGGTTAAGTAGGGGCAATACCGTTGCCTAGAGTGGGGTCGTGACAAAATAACCAATCAACCCATGTTAGTTAAGTTTTAAAAAAAAAACCCACTCTTTCTTTGGAGGGGATATGAAACTGATTTATAATCGTAATGTTACTTTCCTTCGTATTATTTTTTAACAGGATAAGAAGCCAATAAAGCTGGCGCCTGATGATAACTTGTACGTGGAAGGATTTGCCTCGAATGTGTTTGCAAAAGCAGATAAACAAGATCGGGCTGGGCGTGCAGACATGTGAGACAAATTTTTCATCTCTTTTATGATTATCATGCAGAAGTCTTACTTTGTAGTGTGTTACTGACAGTAACAGTGTACATAGTTCACGTTATTACTTAGTATTAAGGGCAGTCAAACATATCATGGTGTTGAATGTATTGTGTTCCTTAAAATAGTTTGATTCTTTAAGAAGTTGACCAACATGTCAAAGTTTGACTGTCCAATGCGATTTGTAGGGTGGATTTTTAATTTGTTGCATGGTGAAAATGTGAAAAATATTGCACTATATATCGAATAGACGAATACTTGACTATTTTTGTTGTTTTGATTGAAAAAAAGGTGATATATTTAATATTTCGTGATATATGTAATATATCGCCCGATATGATTGGTGCTTTCAACAAGCTCTACTTGTTGAAACTTCAGATATACTGATCAATACTCTAAAATATCAGGGATTCAGGGATATGTCAAAATTTAGGCTTACTTATCTCTAACTTCGGTATTTTATTTCTTAGTCAGTTATAGGGAACGCGATTAAGCAGAAATGTTTCTTTTCGTTTACTTTACAGTAATCTATAATAAAACCAAAATCAAACAAAAACTTAGCTGTTACAAGTATCACCTTAATTTAACGCTTAGATATATTTTCTGTGGATGCATTGAATGGTGGGTTACAATCTACTTGTTGCCATGTTCATTATATTGTTGCTAAGACAGTGATACTTAATCATGATAAATTTACTTTGCTTGTTACAATATAGTGATTAACTATACTCCATGTGTCCAGAAATACTGCAAAAACATTTTATGCTGCAAGAATCTTCTTCGAGATACTGAACCAGTTTGGTGAACTTCAGCCTGATGTGAGTTTTCAATCTTCTAACATATTACCCTTATGCTTCATATTTTTATTTGACATAGTTCTCTGGAAACTGTATATACTTGTAATATTCTCTTCTTTGACAGATTCAGCAAAAGTTGAAGTATGCCGAATGGAAAGCAGCAGATATAAGTAAAGCTATAAAAGAAGGAAGGAAGCCTGAGGCAGGCCCCCTGGTGGGGATGAAGATTTATCAGTCTCATCGAGCACAAGGAGTAGTTCATATGTAGGCTTTCAAACTCATTATTTTTGTCTATTCTTAATTTAAGTGAAGCTATTAAGTATGCGATAAAATTTGCAGTCTAGCAAGTTGGTTAGGACCATTTTCACTATAATTGATAAAAGAAAGAACTAGCTTGAGTACTGGCAGATGCAATGCTGTTCTGAGGTGTAAGCCTTTTTTTTTCAAATCAATTGAGAAGAACATAAACAAATTATGAAAACAGAAGTCCATAAGAGCATCTCCAATAGACCCCCGATGGGAATCCATATTTGGATTAATCACTAAAAGCAGTGGACTCGGAATCCAGAGCTGGAGTCTTGGTTCAACGCTCCAAATACGGAGTGGGGTGGAGCGCTCCAAAACAGATCCAGACGCTTAATAATTAAGCGCCCACTCACTAGGTGTTTAATTTAAAAGCCATGCGCTTAAATCACCAAATCATTTGGCGTTTCATTAAGCGCCTAGGACAACGTCATTTGGAGCACTTGGGAAATGCTGTTGGTCTCCATACCCCTGTTCCGGATCTGGATCTGGATATTTGTCTGGATTCAGAACAGCAACTGTTGGAGATACTCTAACGAATGAGTAGGCTACATTAAGCATGTTAGAAGCAGGTAAACAAAATAACTAAGTAATTGTGTTAAAATCTCTAGTGTGATGATCGAAACGAATATATTTACATAAGGAAGCAATGCCAATTATTTGTGCTTAGCTGTGCACACCAAATATTTTTATTTCCAAACATATTTAAAGTGCCGAAGTGGTCATCTAATAATAAATCTTCATTTATCTCGATACTGTCAAACATACCATAGCTACTATTTAATATTAATCTGAAATCCATGCCCATAAGATCCTAAATTAGTTTCCTTTTCATGTCAGATGTAGCTTTCCTTCTTCAGTTGTGAAATTTGTAAAAGAAAGAAAGAAAACACGAAACATTAACTTGTAATTAGAGCATTTGGTTTTTCTTGGCACTAAATAAAAATTCAAAGGGCGATTTTATCCAAGGTTTAGGTAATTTTTACAGAAACTGAGGCTTAGCCTCCCTAAGTAGATCCTACACCTACCGTAAATATGACTTTAGCTAGACGTAGCAAGCCTTAAGCCTTGATAATTATAACCCCAAAATTTACTGAGTCATATACCTCAATACAATTGCGATACAATTCATCATCAATGTCTGCCAATAGTATCTAACACTATTTTTGGGATATTAAGATGTCCGAAATGACATCTTTTTAGTCAAGGGTTTCTTAGCAAAATCTGATACTAGGATTTTTAAATATGTAATATCTGTTCCGATTTTCACAAGGTGAAAAATAGTTTTAAGTACTTACTTTTTCTCCAAAAAAAATGGAATATTTTTTTTTCTATTTGTATCACAATAAAATAGTTAATTTGTGCACTCTATTTGTTGCTCATACTTTTTTTCATAAGCTTTTGTTTGATTTTTCGGTATATAACTTTAGTTTTACGTGCTCAAATTTTCTTTCATTTGGCTTGCAGGATTTGGGACGAAGTGAAAGTCTCCCAACTAACCATCTTGAAACAGGAGCTGATACATCACCTCAATTCCATGAGAACAATATTAACTATCAACCTTCAACAAGCACATCCACGTCACAACCTTCTCACCCCTCTCTTGATTATCCTTCTGATGATTTCCAAGAAAAATCTTCACCAACCAACAGCCCAGGTGATCCTTCTTATCCTCCTAATACATTTTACCAACACCACTACCCTCATGAACCCCAACAGCCTCCATTGCCGCAAAATTACTCTTCTCATGAAACTTCGCAGAATTACCCATCCAATGGAACTCCACAAAACTACCCTTCTCAAGAAACTCCACTCCCCCCTTCTTCATTCCCTCATTTTCAATCTTACCCTAATTTTACAGATCACAGCCTCCCATCAGCTCCCACACACCAGCCTTCTTACCAACAGGGCTTGGATAGTTTGTACTCTCACCAGTCACCTCCCATTGTGCAAAACTACCCGATAGTGCCTCAAAATAGTTCGGGTAGCAGGTATGGGGCCCAAGCAGAAACCACAACATCTACTGCCAAAAAGTTTGAATATGACATCAATTACCTGCCACCACCAGAAAAGATTGCGGATGCTCACAAGGCCGCAAGGTTTGCTGTGGGGGCTTTAGCATTTGATGACCTGCCAGTTGCAGTGGACTTCCTGATAAAGTCACTTGAACTTCTAACAAATTCTACTGCAAAATAGTAAGTCCAATGTAAACCTGGTTTTGTTTCTGTAGTATAGAGCTATATTGTGTATGGTTTGCTTTGGTGTACAGTTGGATAGATATTTGATTGGAAATAATAAGATGTATCTTCTTATTATTGTACCTGTTATGCACACTTTAAAAGAGGTTGCAAAAATAGTTAGAAAATAAATATTTTCCAAAACTTGAATTTGAAGGACACACAAAACTGATATTACTGCATCTGAACGTAAATCTAGTTGTAAGTAAGCATAAAATTTACTTATCGATGCGAAACTTTTAAATGAAAGGATTTGTTCTTTGAATCTGCAATCCTGGCCATTCTGTGGTTCTGGGTGGGGAGTGTCGTGGGAGTTTGCTGACGTTCAATTGCAGATTCAGAAAATATGTGGAGAAATTGCAGGGAACTTGAAAAGTAATGAGAATAGAGATTCACCAGTGGTTGACGAGTCTGACCTGTCCCTGAAGAAGCTAGATGAATTTCAAACTCAACTCCAAGAACTTCAAGAAGAAAAGGTTCATTTTATTTGAAAAGGTTGTCTTAGTTCTTGAGTTATTTAGAATTTTTACTCTAAGTTACAATTCTATTTCCCTTTTTGTTTTTGCAGAGTGACAGATTGCACAAGGTCTTCGAATTTGTTAGTACTGTCCGTGATCTGTGTAAATTGTTTGGGATGAACTTTTTTAGTATCATTACTGAAGTTCATCCAAGCCTAAATGACTCTGTTGGCATGCAGTCCAAGAGCATCGGCAATGAAACTATATCAAAACTATCTAAGACAGTAGTAGCACTACAGGAAGACAAGAAGCAAAGGCTACAATAGGTAATTCTCTTGTTGTCTGAATTGTAAATTCAGCTGAAGATTGCCATACTGAAACTTTATCATTTTGCTTGACTTAAGTGTTCTTTCTTTAACGGAAATTCAGTTGAAACTGCTTTCATTTGTTAAGTAATATGACGATTTGCCTCTAGATGTAATGATATGCCTATACTGCATCCATTTGAGCAAATTTATGTCAATAGACAGGAATTGCATGGGCCCAACAAGCAAAATTAACCACTAACATCTTAGCCCACATTTCAAGAAAAAGATTTTGCAAGCTAACACCAGAATTAGACATGTTAAATCGGCTGATTCAAATACCATATCTGCAAACATTGGACAAATTACAATAAAACTAGTGTACAATTCCTTCCTATCCACAAGCTTTCCTCTGTTTCACGAATACCTAAAGTTTTTTTAACTCGACAGTACTTATAGAAAATATTCGAGCCCTATTACACGATGAAAAATAGTTTAACACCACGAAGTTTCAACTTTAGTGTTTTTGAAAGAGTAACTTTGGTGTTACTCTATATTCGTTGGCCAATTTTTGGGATATATTGATTTTTGACCCATTGTACGATCTAAATTAGACTTGCACCTCTTAAATTTACAATAAGCTGTTTTAGTTGGTGAACCCTGTCGGAACAAAATAATAAAAGAATGATCTTTCGTAATCTCTATCTGTTCTGTTTCTACACTTATATAAACATAGATCACCACTTGTAATGGATGGACACACTCTCGTATCCGTTTTAATTGACCTCAGGTGTAGATATCAAACTTATGTGGTGATGCATATGTCATGTAAACCTTGTTTTCCATGTCTCTTTTGCACATTATCACATAGAAAAGTAAATATGCATTTATGCTCTAATAAATATTTTAAGTGCTAACTGTACCGATCAAATCTTCAGGTTCAAGAGCTAGCTGGGCAGCTGTGTGATCTTTGTGATCTTTGGGATACCCCGTTAGAGGACAGAAACTTTTTTCAGCCATGTCACGTGTAACATCTCAGCTTCAGTGGATGAGGTCACCGTACCTGGGGTCCTTACTCTTGATATGATTGAGCAGGTTAGATAAGTGTTCCATTTCGTTCTCTTGAACACCTTTGGCTACGTAAAAGAACAACTATCTTTTGTTTTGCCGTGTTCTATGTCCTTGTCTCCTAGAGATGCCCAATGCATGTTTAATATTCTTTCTGTGAAGGCTGAAATGGTGGTTGAAAGGCTTGATCAGCTCAATGTAAACCTGGATTTGTTTCTGTACATAGAGCTATATTGTGTATGGTTTGCTTTGGTGTACAGATTGATAGATATTTGATTGGAAATATTGAGTTGTTTCTTCTTATTATTGTACCTGTTATGCACACTTTAAGAGAGGTTGCAAAAATAGTTAGAAAATAAATATTTTCCAAGACTTGAATTTGAAGGATATTACTGCATCTGAACATAAATCTAACATGGAGAAGACAGAATCAACTACACCTAAATGTCTGTCACAACCATTGATAAGCATGGTATAACAGGATCATTTGATGATCTCCCATTACTTTCATTTACTTAACTGATGACCAGATGTCTTTATTCGTTACGACTTGAGACCTTCAACTTTCACATTGGAATAAATGTTCTGCTGGCATTGTAATCACCAATTAGCTAGTAAAGATAGATCCTAGATTCAGATTCATCGGAAGCTATTGCACAACACCAACACCAACAAGAACCTTTTTTTAATCCAAGTGATTAGAGCATTGACAATGGATCTGTCTCACTTGAATTGTCTTGTTTTAAACCCAAGTTAATGTAAATCCATCTTTGCTTTCATCACCCCAATTCTTGTCAAGTCTGATGTACTGGAATGCTCTGCAATGTCAAGCCTTCACTGCCAAAACCTACTGTCTTTTCGAATAAAATCGATTATCTAACTAGAATAAATTTAGTCTATGAACCACATTTTAAACATCCCCTAATATTTTCATGTGAAAAACTCAACTTAATCTCTCCAAAGTTAGGTTTATCTACTCAATATATCGAAGCAGACACTAATCTTCAATTCTGACCACTTAAATAGGGTCGAAACCATTTTACGGAGAAAGAATACTTCTTCTAAAACATTAGAAAGTAAAGCAAAATCTAAAACACTCAAATGTGGAACTAAAATCTCTAATTTCATGCATCAAAATGAACCAACAATCTTTGCTTGCCAACTAAAAAGGGTGATTTCGTGTAACGAGAACAATCACATAATAACGTGTTTATAACTTTAGATCAATAATCTTGGGAAAAGATGTATATAAACATATTATAGGCAAGGACAAAGACGACTATCCATTAAAACGATTAGCGACAAGGATGTTAATTTTAATATTAGATGATAACCAAGTTATCGAACTTTTGATCATCTCTTCTCTAGACATCTCCGCCCGAATCCTCCCCTTTAAAACACATTCAACGTAGGCCATTTCCCAACAAGATTTCTTCGGGGGAGAAAAAAATGGGAGCGCAAATGTGTAAATCAACCCCGGACGATCAGCAAATGATATGCTGCAAGACTTCGATCATTGAAATGATTAAACTGGGTTGCTTGAAAATAGAGAGTACGAACAAGAGACAGTTGCACCATCAACAAGGGAAGAAGATAACTAAAGCAAGAAAGATAACTCTAGAGGATTGTCTCTTAGCTTCTCCAGGGATGAATCACAATTACAACAACCACGGGGGCGAGCTTCATGTGTTTAGAAGTTCTTCTAGAGTTTACCCAACTACTCCTAGACTTCATGGAAACTTTAATTACATAGAGCGAGACAATAGTCTTACAACGGAAGATGAAGTGATGGGGAACAATGAAGGCGAGAAGGGAGAGTTAGTGGATGATTCTTCTTCGACTAGAAGCCAACGTGGAAAGAAGAAGAAAGTGAGCTTTAGGATGCCGGATATCGCTGATATTGTCATCTTTTATCCATCACAAGAGGAATATGGAGAGCCAAAATAAATTTTCTAAAGGTGTTGCTTTGAATACTCGCTTATTTTCTTTTGAGCAAATGTTTTTTGGGTGAACTATCATCGGGTTCTTGTTGAATATCCTCTGATTTTGTTTGCGAAGTTCATCAATTTGCCTGTTAGCTTTCTTTTGTACGTAACGTTCCTTTTAATAATTTGAGATGCAAATGTTCTGATCAATCACTTTCAAATTGTTCTCTAACTCTTTGTCGAATCAAACTTGTTTTACCTCATCTGATAGTAAACCGATGTGTTCATACAAATTCAGGCAGAGGCTTATTTTCTGAAATGTAGATTGTTGTGGTTTATATAGAGATGCTGTGTCAAAACTCGCATACATCTTTTCAGCCTTTGTTTCAATAGTACAAAATAAAGCCTAAGGGATTCAAATTCATAATTTATCACCATTTGCCCGACTAATTCCTGGGGCATGTGACGTGAGAATCATGCCACCACCAACCCATATGTTAACGAATCATTCTGGTGAGTGGCCCTTGTTGGTGGTGAATCGAACTCAGGACCTCTGCTTCTTGAGACATGGTCCCAACAACTTCCATGCACGAGTAACATACACAGACAATAGTTCCAAGTAACCAACGAAGGTGTCGGTATGAGTGTCGGTGTGACTGTGACTGTGACGCTGACACTTTTTTATTGTTAAATGTTAGTACGTCTTTCTTTGCTTAAGTTAGAAAATTTGATGAGTGTGTGAGTGAGAGAGTCTCTAAAGCTACTTAACACTCTTTACTTGTACTTATTGAGAGAGATAGAGGTTGAAAATGGGAAGATATTTGATGGTTGTTGTTGCACTTATCATCACTATGTTATCAGTAAGCCTTGGAGGTTCATTGGTTGAAGCTACAACACATCATGTGGTTGGTGGAGATCGCGGGTGGGCCCTGTCTTCGAACATCGCCCTGTGGTCGTCCGATAAAGATTTTGCGGTTGGCGACACCATCTGTAAGCTCACCTCTCTCTCTTTCTCTTTCTCTTTCACTTTGTATATTTTTTTTTGGCATCCATGAGTCCTTAACGCCTATCTATACAATACAGAAAAAGAATACTTCATTTTTGGTGGAGTTGATCTATATGTTTATTAGATTATGTTTACGAAAAAGTAAGTCTTAATTCAACCTATAAATATGTTTTTGAAAAAAATGTTGTTCCCTGATCCGACCCATACGTATTTTAAAATCTCAGTGATAAAATCAAGCTCTTCCATGAATTGATATTTTGTGATATTGTGACATTTTTCGATTCTTACTTCTAACTTCTAAGGATGCCACAAATATCGTGAATATTATATTATCAAACTATAGGCAATAAACGCATGATGGGCCATAAATCAAGATTGAGACTTGAACTGTTGAACCTTGCCCTAGTGACCCAGAATCCTATATTATATATTTTACGATCTCTTATATTTTGGGGTTGGTTATGTATTTTTGTAAATCGAAAACCGAGATAACAAGGTCAAAATATTGTAGATTTTACAGTTATCTATGTGCCATTTATTTGGTGCGACAGGGTTCACATACTCGGCATCCCAAGATAGCATCACCGAGGTGAGAAGCAAAGAGGAATTTGAGTCATGTGATCTTAGCAACCCCATCAAGATGTATACGGACGGTGTAGATAGGGTGAAGCTTGACGGAAAAGGTCCCCGTTATTTTACCAGTGCTAGACCTGAAAACTGCAAGAATGGGTTAAAGCTACATATTGTTGTGCAATCACAAAGTGAAATAGCGATGAAGAAGCCAGTGATGGTTGAAGGGTTGGCAGCAGGGCCAACTCCATCAGGAGCCGTGAGCGTCCAAAGCGAATCCACTCTTTTATTTGTTGGGTTATTGGGCATGCTTTACTACATGGGTGTCTAAGTGGGTTTTAGTAGCATTTGTGTGACATCGAATAAAACTGTGTTAGTTTGAATTGATTTGTGTTTGTTGTGTTGCAATTTGCCTAATTCTTATATTTTTGAATGAACAAATTAGTTTATGTTAGGAAATAATAGAATATAAACTATCAATTCTATATCTTGAGACCAATTGAGAGAAGAGATTTCTTATTGATATTGAGAAATATTACCAAACCTACTCAAACTCTCCCTATAAACCCTAAAGGCCTATGGGCTCGACCCAACTCCTAACACTCCCCATTGGGGTGTTCCATACCAGGACGACTTGCCTCATCAAAACCTCTGCCTAGCAAAACCACCCTGGGCAAAAAGCTATGCAAGGAAAAAGTACAATCCTATGCCCTGCATGGGTTGTGGACACGTATACGTTGCGTCATCAAAATCTCCAGTCAGTAAAACCTCCTAGGATAAAAACTGCATTATCAGGAAAAAGAGTACAACACGCATGTGTCCACATCAGGCTGAGACTACTCCCCCTGACGTCGATCTCCCTGAGATATATCTCACTGAGATAATAAATCGTATAAACTCATCATGCCGATTCCGTGTACCAATCTTTTGAACGTAGGATGTGCAAGAGCCTTCGGGAATAGATCAACTAAGTTATCTTCTGAATGGACTTGAACAACGTTGATCTCATTCGTCTTCTGCAACTCATGTATGTGGAAGAATTTTGGTGAAATATGATTCGTTATGTCACCTTTAAAAAATCCGCCCTTGACTTGAACGATACAAACTGCGTTGTCTTCATAAAGAGTCGCCGGTCTATCTGTGATAGAACTCAGACCGCAACTCCCGTTGATGTGGTTGATCATACACTGCAGCCAAAAACATTCTCTGCCAGCTTCATGAAGTGCAAGAATCTTCGTGGTTTAAGGTGTAGCTACCGCCATCTGCTTCATCTATTTCCAAAAATCTTTATGTATTCTCATAGATAAACACAATCCATTTGACAATGGCCTCTATGTGGGTCTAAGAAGTATTCTGTATCGGTGTACTATATACTTTTATGTTTACCATTTAGAGTAGAACAGAACCCAGTCTTTCATACCGATTAGATACCTCAGAATGTATCTGATCTCAATCCAGTGCATTTGGGTAGGAGCAAAACTATGGCAAGCCAAATAGTTCATTGCGAATGAGTTATTGGGTCTAGTATACCCAGATAACTATAAAAAAACACCTCCTAGCTATGGCATCACAGCCCTAGGAGTTTATCTCCCCAATAGAATGGTGAAAGATGTCGTTGTCTATACCAAAGTGGTGGGCACGCAATAAACGACTTAGCATTGTGTACTACATTCATATCAAAGTGTTAGATAACTCTTCCGATATATATTGCTTGGTGTATGAGTATGCTACTACCAAAATGTTCGAGACACTACTTGATTTCCCAAGGTCTTTTATTTTGAATTCTTTTCCAAGGTAGTCGGCGACTCTCACGATCTCCCCTGGAGTTCTAATGATATCCAAATAATTTAGTACACTATTATGATGAGTGAAGTTAATATCTATGTACGTTCTAAATAAGAACGCATAAACAGATAAGGATATTTGCAAAGTCCCTGACCTTAAAATACTCAGTCAACTTACTATGTCTCATAGGTCCTAATTACTTCAAGTCAACAATAACTCGTCTAGTTTTATTACGTACACACCTCGTGTGTTGGGCTTAATTGCTTCCATAAGCTTATACCTCACCAGGTGGTTTCATATAGATATCCATATCTAGTTTTTCATATAGATACGTGGTATTTACATCAGACGCATGTCTAGCTTGTCCTCGACAACTTGACAGACTGAATAATACCGAAATGTTATAACATCCATAAGCTGCTAGAGGCAACACTCTCATCTCCCATCTTCTCTTCGCCGACGACAGTTTTATTTTCTGTAAAGCGAATTTCAACAAAGTTGGTACTCTAGAAGACGCCCTCACTACCTTCAAACAAGTGTCTGGCCAAGAGATAAATCTTAGTAAATCATGCATCCTGTTCAGCAAGAACTGTCACCACCTGCTTCACAAGCTCATCCAGAACCTCCTCCATATTAAAAAAGACACCACGGGCGATAAGTACCTTGGAGCTCCCCTTGCTTTTGACCGATCTAAGAACCTCAACTTCTAAGATATCATCTCTCGTGTTTCCAGTATAATCGAAGGCTGGAAAGCCAAGAACCTCTCCCAAGCCAGAAGGCTTACCCTGATTAAAGCTGCTAACTCAGCAATACCATCCTACCAGATGGCCATCTTCCCCTTCCCTGTCAAGACTTGCAAAAAGCTGGACTCTATCAATGCCAGATTCTTGTGGGGCGCGAATAAGGAGAGAAAAAGCAAACCCCAGCTCATCAAATGGAAATATCTTTGTCGACCCCGTAAGTTTGGAGGCTTAGGAATTCGCAAAGCCAGTCACCATAACCAAGCCATGATGGCCAAACTCTTCTAACGCCTTATCAAAGAGCCAGACAAAGTTTGGGCTCATAACCTGATCACCAAGTACACACCTAAAAACTCCCCTATGATTGCCACTACTCAATCAATCGACTCCTGGATCTGGAAAGATATCATCAAGGCCAGGAACCGCATTTGGCCGGAGCTTAGATGTCACATAGGCGATGGGAAAAGCGTGAACTGTTGACTGGAGCCCTGATTCCAGGCATACCGTATGGGCGGCCAGCAGGTCCAGCTCCTCTCAACCGCTCCATCACTTGGGTCACTGACCTCATTTGTCCTAACAGCCGCACCTGGAAGCATCATCTGGTTCACGCCATATTCCACAAGGATATTGGCAACATCATTACCTCCATCCCACTCAGCAGGTACCTGTCAAAGGATGTACTCAGATAGAAACAGGAAATGAACGACATTCTCACGGTCCGATCGGTGCACCACTACTCCATCCTTGACCAAGACCGGTAAGGCAATGAGAGTAATGTTGAGACAAACGTGGGGCCTTCGTGGGACCACATTTAGAATATGCCAGTGGCCTTCCGTATCCAATTCTTCCTTTGGAAAGCCATTCGAGATGGCATCCCGACTAAGACAAACTTATGTTATGGTGATAGGGACTGGGACACCTGTTGCTCTAGATGCGGAGTGGAAGCTGAGACTACCACGCACACCCTTTTCTTTTGCACC
The DNA here is from genome assembly GCA_014058105.1 of Kingdonia uniflora. NCBI lineage: Eukaryota > Viridiplantae > Streptophyta > Magnoliopsida > Ranunculales > Circaeasteraceae > Kingdonia > Kingdonia uniflora. The sequence continues at coordinate 1,321,213 of JACGCM010001155.1, forward strand.
AAAAATCATGAATTCTGGTCCAATTTTTCCCTCGCTCTCGACATGAGGAACTGGCGATACTCGGACTCCGTTCGTCAAATCATCCAGCGTTGTGTCCAGCTGAAAGGTAGTATGATGAGCCTTCCTACTTTCTACGGCACTATCATGTACGTTATCTGGATTAGTAGAAATGAGCTCATCTTCAACCAAAAAAGGCAGGATCTAGCGGAAGCACTCAAAAGGGCTAAACAGTATCTCATTTCTCATGAATAAACCGTCCCCCCTTCTTCCAGGCCTGCTCGGGTCCCATCACCTCTCCAAACTTGAGAAGGGTGGCATGTTATAAACGTGGATGACTCCTGAACCAAGCCTGACACCCCTGGAGGCACGGGTTTCACTAGTAAATCTCACACAAATACTCTCCTTTATGCAGGTCATGACTCCACGTGGGCAACCGATCCAGAAGAGGCAGAGGCCATCGTCGTGATCCAAGGTATCAAAGCAGCTCTTAGTTTGGGTTTGGACAGAGTTCTCCTCCTCACGGATTGTCAGCGACTGGTGTGAGCCTTCAGAGACAGCTCCGATGACCTTTCATGGGGGGTCCTCACCCTTGCCCCTGATTTGAGAGCTCTAGCAGCTTGTTTTACTGACTTTTTGTTTGAGTACGTAGATAGGCGTTATAATTATGTCTCCCACTTTTTAGCGGCTCGGGGTGCAGCTTCCCCCATTTTGGTTTTTGCCCTATAGGAGCAGGCTTCAATGCTTGTTAACTCTGTTATTCCCAGCCATTAGGTTGTTCTTTATGATATTCTACTTTGCTTAAAAAAAATTGCTTCAACAAATCACCCCTGCAATTTATCTAAAGGCCTTCAAACAAACAGCCTGCAATCTAAACAAGGATACATCAATAATTCAGATTAATCAGCCAATGTACTCAATAACAACATAAACAAACAGTTCCAGTTAATTTTCTACAGATGTTCAGATAAACATAACAGTTTTCACTAAATCCTTTTTAAAAAAAATTTGCTGTTATGATAGGAGTAATACATCCTTCATTCCATAATGTGGTAGAGAAGGCATGGGGATCAAAAGTTGTAGGCCCTCCCATGTTTGTTCTTACACAAAAGCTTAAGATTCTTAAAGCCGATATAAAGATTTGAAAGAAAAAAAAGGTATTTGGGATCACTGCCTTATAGATTGAGGAGGCCAGAACTAAGCTACAACATTTACAAATGATGCAACTAGAGCACCCTACACTATAAATCAAGAGAATGAGGTAAATTTTTTTATAAATAAGCTCAACTCCCTCTTATACATAGAAGAAATTCAGATGAAACAACAAGCAAGATGTAAATGGCTAAGTTTTGGGGATCTCAACACAAGCTATTTTCACAACATGATGGGAGATACATTCAAGACAATATTCTACATGTTCATGAGTTAATAGCTCAACTTCTCCAACTAGTGGGAGAGAGAGAGAGAGAGAGAGAGAGAGAGAGAGAGATGTAAGCTTGAGGAGCTGTTGTGGAGGAGATCGAGGAGCTATCAACAGATGATTGAGATTTTGTTGGGAGGAGCTGTGGAGAAATAAGAATGTTATGATTTTGGTTTTCGTAATTTTTATTTTTTGTGAGGGTAATATGGGGAGAAAATATAGAGTCAGACTCAGACCTCCCACTCAGCTGGCTTATTGGATATGAGTCTAAGTTTTTAGATGTTTTATCTGAGTCTGAGTCTGAGTGGGTGAAAAAACAAGCAACTCTAAGTGACTTGTGTCAGTCCAAATCACTGACTCGAGTCAGACTCAGATCTGAGTCTGAGTGGGTGAAAAAACAAACGCTACCTAAATCTGAGTCTGTTCAGTGATTTGGACTAACTCATCACACTTAGAGGTGTTCTTTTTCTTAGACTTATATTTTTTCACTTAAAACTGCCCTCTCCACTCAAATCCAATATGCCATCAGAGTCTGAGTCTGAGTCTCCTTTTCTCTCCACTCAGACTCAGACTCAATTCAACTTAGACCCGATGCAGGGAACTCGGGCTTGAGCTTATAAATTAATATACAGTGTAGTTTCTCGGTTTGGTTCGGTTTCTGTCGATTCATCTATCAAGAATCGAAACGAAACAAAAGCCTCAAAAATCAAAATATTTTGTTCGGTTTAGATCGGTATGGTTCAGTTTCTCGATTTCTTTTTGTTCACGTAGTCTGTGTATGGTAATGCTACTGTAAGCCTATATATATCAAACAAAATATAATTTGAAGCAACAAACAATCCAAGAGTGACCAACTGACCAAGAACTAAGTCACCGAGTTCCGATTTGGGTAGATTCGACCAAGAAGACCTGGTTTGATTAACAAGATTAAGGAGGAATTATAAACTATTTATATCAGAATGAGCCTAATGAAAGCTCGTGATTTTTGTGAGTACTTTGAAGGGTCACTGTACATTCGGTCATCACTTTATGGACATCTTGATCATGTCGGAAGTTGGTTTATAACGTAAAAGCGGACAAGAAAAGTTGTTTTACAACAGAAAAGATCGTACAATTATACGACATATATATTTTTTCCATGTGTCATGTCGTCAATTTACAATAACAATGAACAGGGACAGAGTGAAGTATATGGCCAATCTGATCAAAGTCTGTCGATGTTCATAAATTAAAGAGTGTGCTAAGCAAGATGATCCCTGAGTAATAATTAAAGAGTATGCTAGTAAACATTTTGATGAAGTTAATCCCTGACCATGCAAAAAACCAATGCGCCTTCCTCGCCTAGGTATATGATTTAGCATTACTACTACGTACCACTAATAAAGGCAGCAGTAGGAAATTAGTGCAGATTTTTCTTCAAAAATTCATTATTTACGGTTTACGCTTCACGTCTTGTGATTTTCTAATGTTCACGATTAAACAGACTCGTAATAAAAAGGAAACATCAAACATATTCATAAGAAACATTATGTGTTTGATTAAACTGATATTCATTCAATAAGAAAGGTTTAACATAAGATGAGGAAAACTAAAAACTTTAAATTGATAAACACAGATCAGTACTTACGTACTTCATGACTATGGACACCTAAAGCAATTTATCGAAACAACCGCTATATTTACAAAATATAAATCTTTAGAGAATATAAACCAATCAGCCCGATAAGAATGCATCAACCTTGTCATTAACGCCCCTTGGTAAGAACTTCATGCAAAGAGGTGGTTTAACATTAACAAGAGAAAGTACGGCAGCAGGCATACCCCACAACGAGTCTCCACAGATCATACCCGAAGCAATTGCAGGAACAAACAAGTCCGCTTCCACCTTATTCTTCTTCTCATATATGAATTTGATCAAACTCCCGACGCACATGTCAATCACAAAATATCCACCCAAAAAGAACGGGATTGCCATTGCCATTGGGCTAGGAACATATTTATGAGAGTTGTAGTTAGCTTGCACCAAGACCTCCTTAAGTGCATTTATGACAATAGCACCGACGAAAAACACTCCTGAGAGAAGAAGGCAGTTTTTAGGAAGTGCAGAAGTACCTTCTGTACCAATCAGAGCAATCCCACGGTAGATAAGACCGTAAGGTGCAGGATAAGAGCTACCTTCTTCGCCCAATGTAGGGAACGCCTTGTAGAAAAAGAAATAAAAGACGATAGGGGACAGAATACATCCCATGAAGGTCCCGAACACTTGGCTAATAAACATAGAACGCGGAGAAGCTAGGGTTAGGTATCCGGTTTTAAAGTCTTGCATGAGATCGGAGGCCGTGGAGACAATGCTCATCATAATTCCACAAGCGGCTAGGCCAGCAACCACACCTCCTTGGTTAAGTCCAATCCACGATCCAATGACGAAGATTGCAAGCTTTCCGTAGGTTGAAGCAAGAGACCAATCACTTAGCCCACACCCATAGGAGTTGCAGAAGCCTAGTATTGGTGCAAATATGTAAATACAGAGTATATGGTACCATTTTAACTGGGGGAAGATAAAGGGCACTGCAATAATGGAGATTATGGCCAACACTATATACCCGGCCAGTGCAAACGACGCCGGTATTTGGTCTTTCAAGAAAAATTCCGTACGACGCTTGTCATCGAAACTCACTTTAACTTCATCTAAAGTGCCGTTTGCGTCCTGGACAGAATGCTTCTTCAAAACTGCTTTTGCCAAGGAATAAAAGGTTTTCAAAAGGACAACAATGAAATGGTAGAGACCGTCTCCCAAAATCAAAGCAATTGCTATGAATACCTGTTACAATGACAAATAGATCAGATTAAGTTCTTTCATCTAACATTAGGGTGTTGGGATCAAAACTTTTAACATTAAGATGGAAGCTTACTTTGTAACCATTTTCGCCACGGAAACTGCTAGATTTAAGGTCCGCGCCATACCATATGCCCTTTTTTGTCTCGATAATTGGCCACATAATTCCCCATGAGATGACGGCCCCAAGAAGCATAGATAAATTGATTATGTAAGGGCAAATCATACCAACACCAACATATGTTGCTGAGAAGTCGAAGTAAAACCTACAAAAAAGTAATAATTAAGTATTAGGATCATATATCAATACATGTTCAAAGAAACAAATCACAAAATAGGGTGTGTTTTGATCTTACTTCCTCGCATAGGCTTCAAGACCAAATGTTGGGAAAGATGTAAACCCACAATCATCAGATGCGGTGTAGAACCACTGGAAGAATCCCCACAAAAAGCTAGCGGAGAACCATTTGAATAGACACTTAATTTGTTCCTTGGCTATAAGAGCTCCTTTGGGAGTGTGAAAACTATTGATCAAATACGCCGTTGCTGTCCCACTTGGATAGGTGAGCTTGTAGTCAAGAATCATAATCTGATCAAAACAAATTAAGTTAGATTGAATATCACAAAATTGTCATAAGTTAATATTTTCGCTAATTGCAAAAATTAAAAAGTATTATATGATCATTGATAATGTACCTTTCGCAAAGGCACAATGGAGAAGAGCCCAAGGAAACTGACAAGCAATACAAACCCAATCATCCATCCTAAAGAAAGTTCTTTTACATTATTTGCAGTATTTCCTTCTTCGGCTTGCTTAGCAACCTTTTCGGTCATACCAAGGATGTAACTTGCATATCCACCTAGATTCGCCACAAAATAATTTGTTATGTTAGCCTGACAATGTCTTATTGAAAATAGAGAAAAACGTGAAGTGGCGTCTAGAACTTAATTGTTCAAAATTTCATGATTTAACAATAAACGCAAAGAACCATTTACTTTGTTAACTATGCTTTGACATAACCAGAAGTTTGAAAGCTTATATAGCATTGTTTAAATATATGTAACAACGGGACATGAAAGCCTTAGAAGATCTAGTTGGGAGTTGACGTTCTAGCCCGGATACCTCTAATTAACAAAAACGCAACGGGACATAAAATAAATGTGAATACTCTTAATTACAAACAAAAAATTGAAGCATTATCAGGATTGGGCAAAATTGTACTTTCAGTAAGATGCGTGAACTTTGTGCCTAATACTGGGACTTACCAGATGATATTCCTAAAATTATTCGAAGAAACATGTTAACAACTATACCGAATGATAACTAAGTTACAAGTTTCAAAACCTATACTTTTCCATGATGGTTAAATCACAGTTACAAAAGAATTACTTACTATTAAGGAGGAAAACTGCGAAAATTAGACATATGTTGTTTTACTCCAGACCACGAAAAGAAAACAATCAAGTAAACCATTAATCCTTTGAAACCCTAAATCAATCATACCAAAATCAGATAGCAATGCGACAGAAAAAGCTTAAGGCCGAGGAAACTTGTGTTTTTTCAGATCACCCCACGAGCTAATGTTAACATCTATGAAAAATTTCCCAATCTAGGTTTTCGATTAAACTTTTAAAGCCAGACATGGAAAAGTAGGATGGCAATGGGATTAAAAACCTTGATTGTGACAAAAATTCAACATAATACTATACTTGATCAATTTCAAAATCCTAATTGATACATCGTATTTGTGTAATCATTACGAGGACAAAAAAATAAGAAGGAAGTACTTACTGCTAAAAGCAATCCCGGAGGACGCAACAACGCAAGTCTGAATCACGGTATTCTCCTGCCTGGTAAACGGCTTACTCTGAATCCCAAATTTCTCAAGAACGGTAGTCCAAACCTTGATAAAAAAGAACCCTAAGAGTCCAGCCGCAACATTGAAAGACGGTATAACACCAGTGGTAAGATTAAGCTTCATAACAATGAAGCAAAACAGAAACCCTAGAATCAAACTAACGACCATAGATCGAAACGTAAGTTGATCAGTCCATGACGGAACCTCTTTCTGCTCGAAGATCTCTTCAACAGAAAGCTCACTCTCTCCTTTCCTCAACTTTCCAATCTCCATCTCTTCACCATTATTTTCTGTACTCATCTTTTATATCTTTCTCTCCAGGGTTTTTTTCTCTAGAGAAGGTATGAGAATATCATATGGCACTAACACACATATTATAATATTGTGAAAGTTAGAATCCTAAGAGAATTTGGAGTCTTAGATAATTAGAATCCCAAGAGGATTTGGAGTCTAGATAATTAGAAACATGATTCCCCATAAGATGACGGACCAAGAAGCATAGATATATTGATTCTGTAAAGGGCAAACCATAACGACACGGGGACATCAACATGTATATGTTGCTGAGAAGTCGAAGTAAAACATGAGAAAAAGATAGTACATATTATGTGATTTGCCTTTACGTAGCTCACCAAGACATCGTCGTCATCGATAATAGACAAAGTTGAAGAAGCAAAGTCTTTACCAGTTCAAGCCAGTAAAAGAATGAACCCGGTCAATTAAAATACTTCAACACCGGAACAGGAAGATAAGAATCCGCAGCAGCAATAGCTACTTCACTAACAGCGGGAACCAGCCAATTCAACAACACTCTTATCCGATAACATTTCAGCTACGTCAGTCATGTACTCAAATCTTCTCCTAAGAGCCTTCCCCAATTGCTCTAGAGGAATAATTACAAAAAGATTATCCAAAACAAATCCTCGGATGCTGCTGATAGAAAGATGACAATCCTCTCTCTCTCTCGAAACAACGCACCATATCTAGATGACGCATAATTGCTATTGTGGTATCCCCTGGTGTAAATAGATTGCAGTGAATCGCTAGTCTCGCATTTGCTATCATAAAAAGAAGCAATGTGGTCTAAAGATGGGTATGAGTCTTGGCATTAGTGCGCCATGCGCTAGACTACGCCCATAAACCTACGTCCTATTTTACACTACCGGTAAGGTCAAGCTGATGTAGAAATACAAGATCCAAGTTTGTTTTTCTTGTATTATCGCATGTATGTGATGTAAACCATTTTTTCTTTTGACATGTTAGGGGTTGATCGATGATGATACGGCAGATTAGACTTCTCCATTTTTACCGTATTTATGACTGTAGAAAATGATAATTTGTGCCATCATCGGAGCACTTCAACAATAGGAAAAAAAAAACTCAATTTTTGCATCACATAATACTCCTGTGATCCTGTCTTTGAAATGTGGATCATTATTACAAACACACAAGGTTCATCGCGTTTATTTATAGCAAATCAGTATTATTTCAACCATTATTACATTAGGATTACTTCCAAGTTCCAAGCCTTAGCAGCAGTTATCATTTTTGGGATTGCAACAATGTGAGTCTCTCTCTGTTTTAATCCTGTTTACAAAAAAATAAATATCAGAAACTACAATTAGTGGTGTTGTGTCTAGGAAAGAATAGATATATAGAAAGAAGGGGGATTTGCGTTAATATTTACTTGTCACAATCCATGCCTTTGCCAATGGGAGGAAGCCTGCTCTTGACGCCACATTTGGATGCCAAGCTAGCAGCGCGAGCAGCATTAAAGTTCCCAACTGCAGATATAGCGTCCTTGATGCAGTTGCAAACGATTTTGGCATCACCCTTTCTTTGTGCAATATTGTACAGATATTTTATACCACCACAGCAAGCTTTCGCAGGGCTTAGAGCCTTGTCAGTGTCCTGCAGGTATGCCGCGCAGGGGTCAGCTTTTGGATGACAGCGGTGTATGTTGGTGCAAACGGTGCACCCATCACTAAATCGGAAATTAGCAAGGACCCTATTACGAAAACCACTGCAGTCTTCATGCTTGTAAGGAATTGCTGATTGATGGGATCTTGTCAAGGCATACGCCTGTATACATAGTGACAAGTTTGTTTAAATTTAATTTGTTTCAAATACTAGAATCATAACACAATTTAATCATGGGAGTGAGAAACAAAAAAACTGAACACTACGGCATGGCATGATTTGCGGACATATCATTTGTGTTTTAGTCTTTTTGAGGAACGTCTGTAATCGACTAACAATGTACAATTGCATTTGGAAAGGTATCTTCTTTTTTTCCCAAGAGCTTGGCCTCTAATTCAGTTCTACATTTCTAACAGCGGTTTTTAAAGGATTGTTTTTACAACAAGAACACTCTATAAAATACAAGTTACAGAATAAGCTCGAGTACTATCTAGGAGTTACATTCTTGGCACACAATTCCTCATGAGATAACAATAAAAGTAAATAAAAAAATTAGGTTAATTTGATTTGATATAAAAAGCTTGTCGAGTATTGTATTTCTTCATCATGAATTCACATTCAAACAGATCAATTATTTAGGGTACGGTACAATTTCCACTTTAACATTTGCACTAATTCTACAAAGTTTAACTTAACCTGTATATAGCCCGTTTTAAGTCATATACTAGATTATAGTACCATACAACCATTTATCTAGTAATAAAGCACGGTATATTAGTATAAAAGTGAAAACACAATAATCTTAACAAATAAATGATGAAGCATTAACGGGAACAGGTAAAGTTGTACTTTTCTAAGCAGCATGAACTTTGAGCCTCTGCCGTAAACTGGGACTTAATAATCAATACATGTTAATAAGATGATAATTTTGAAGTTCTGACTGTAGGGAGGAAACATGTATTTTGCGTGTTTTGTAGAGAGAACAGTTAAAAAATCATATGCATATAAATCTAACGTTACATGTACATAATATTGCTCCCTCTTGGAAAGATACCATAACGCTATGAGCTTTACAAAACTTTTTGGATAGGTTTTCGTATTCTAGACCAGGATAAAAATCAACTAAATCTGTATTCAATCTTGGATTAACGCTAGCTAAATCAATCATTCCAAAATCAGGTACCAACATGGCTGAAAAAACTAAAGGCTGAGGAAACAATACATCTCGGATTAAACCCCAAGAGCATCTGTAGTAGACTAAACAAAATTATCAAATTAGCATTTGGTTGTAAGCTGTGGTTTCTAGTTACTTTAGGATCTGTACAAATAAACTGTCTTGTGATTTACTGTACTTTACAGTGATTCATGTTATAACTTATAACGTTGAAGTTGTTGAACATGTTCATAAGAAACATAATGTGTTGATTAAACATTGATATTCATTCCGATTAATCTAAACATACAATAAGGAAACTATGAAATTTAAACAATTAAACATAGTGTTTTAGTGTAATTTACGACTATCGACACTATTCAAATAAACCCTATATTTACATAATATAAATCTTTTAGCAATACACTGATCAACCCGATAAGAATGTATCAACCTTGTCATTAACACCCCGTGATAAGAACTTCATGCAAAGAGGTGGTTTAACATTCAAAAGGGAAAGTACAGCGGCCGGCAGACCCCACAACGAGTCACCACAAATCATACCCGAAGCAACTGCAGGTACAAACAAGTCCGCTTCCGCCTTGTTCTTCAACTCATATACGAATCTAATCAAACTTCCGACACACATGTCAATCACAAAATATCCGCCCAAAAAGAAAGGGATTGCCATTGCCATTGGGCTTGGAATAAATTTGTGCCACTTGCTGTTAGTTTGCACTAACACCTCCTTTAGTGCATCCAGGGCAATAGCAACGGCGAAGAACACTGCCGAGATAAGAAGGCAGTTCTCTGGAAGTGCAGAAGTACCTTCAGTACCGATTAGAGCAATTCCACGGTAGATAAGACCATAGGGTGCAGGATAAGAGCTTCCTTCTTCGCCTAAAGTGGGAAACGCCTTGTAGAAGAATAAGTAGAAGACCAAAGGGGAGAGAATACATCCCATGAAGGTACCGAACACTTGGCTAATGAACATAGAACGCGGAGAAGATAGGGTTAAGTATCCGGTTTTGAAGTCTTGCATGAGATCGGAGGCCGTGGAGACAATGCTCATCATAATTCCACAAGCGGCAAGGCCAGCAACAACACCTCCATGGTCCATTCCAACCCATGCTCCAATCGCGAATATTGCAAGCTTTCCATAGGTCGAAGCAAGAGACCAATCACTTAGCCCACACCCGTAAGAATTGCAAAAGGCTAGTATTGGTGCAAATATGTAAATGCATAGGATATGGTACCATTCTAACTGGGTGAAGATAAAGGGCACCGCAATAATGGAGATTATAGCCAACACTATATACCCGCCCATTGCAAATTTCATTGAGATTTGGTCTTTCAAGAAGAATTCCGTACGGCGTTTATCATCAAAACTCACTATATCGTCGTCTGAAGAAGTGCCTTCTGTGACTTGGACAGAGTCCTTCTTCAACAATGTCTTTGCCATGAAGTAAAAGGTTTTTGATAGCACGACAATAAAATGATAGAGACCATCTCCCAAAATCAAAGCAATTGCTACGAATACCTGTTATGTGAAAATGATAAAACTATCAGATAACTGTTTTCCCATTTAACTGAAGGTTGTTGGAATAGGAAGCTTTACCTTGTAACCTTGTTCACCACGAAGACTGCTAGATTTAAGGTCTGCCCCATACCATAGGCCTTTTTTCGTCTCGATAATTGGCCACATAATTCCCCATGATATGACAGCCCCGGAAAGCATAGATAAATTGATTATGTAAGGGCAAATCATACCAACACCAACATATGTTGCTGAGAAGTCGAAGTAAAACCTACAAAAAAGTAATAATTAAGTATTAGGATCATATATCAATACATGTTCAAAGAAACAAATCACAAAATAGGGTGTGTTTTGATCTTACTTCCTCGCATAGGCTTCAAGACCGAATGTTGGGAAAGATGTAAACCCACAATCATCAGATGCGGTGTAGAACCACTGGAAGAATCCCCACAAAAAGCTAGCGGAGAACCATTTGAATAGACACTTAATTTGTTCCTTGGCTATAAGAGCTCCTTTAGGAGTGTGAAAACTATTGATCAAATACGCCGTTGCTGTCCCACTTGGATAGGTGAGCTTGTAGTCAAGAATCATAATCTGATCAAAACAAATTAAGTTAGATTGAATATCACAAAATTGTCATAAGTTAATATTTTCGCTAATTGCAAAAATTAAAAAGTATTATATGATCATTGATAATTTACCTTTCGCAAAGGCACAATGGAGAAGAGCCCAAGGAAACTGACAAGCAATACAAACCCAATCATCCATCCTAAAGAAAGTTCTTTTACATTATTTGCAGTATTTCCTTCTTCGGCTTGCTTAGCAACCTTTTCGGTCATACCAAGGATGTAACTTGCATATCCACCTAGATTCACCACAAAATAATTAGTTATGTTAACATGACAATGTATTACCATGTCATTTGGCCCCAGAACGTAGTTGATTCAGTACCAAACCTTGATATAGCTATAATACAACCATAAGAGCTTACATGAGAAGTATATAGCATCATTTAGGTCATGTACTTGATTCGGTACCATATAAATTTATTTAGTAACAATATATGTTTAAATGTGAAAAGAAAATATTGTAAGTATCGAATAAATCAATAATAAATGAACGATTAACGGGAATGGGCAAAAGTGGTACTTTCACTGAAGAGCATGAACTTTGTGCCTCCGCCTTTTGGCCGTAATACTCAGACTCAACATGTACATGATTAAGACTGCCAATTAATGGCATATTTCTTCCAAACATTAGCCTATGTATTCAGATCAAACAAAATCAATTTAAGAGCCTATTATCAATATTAACATCCCCGCTAAAAACGAAAATGTTTAATGCCCAGTAGAAATAGTGCAGCCATGTTTGCCCCACAACATGCTCACTGTCTTTCCAAAGAAAGGCAACTACATCCAACAACGACTTCAGATTTTGACATCTCCGAACACTGGCAGAGCTACGTGTGGAGCAGTGGGGGCAGCTGAAACTTTGGAAAATTTTGAACTACTACCCTTAATTATTGCCTCAAAATTGCTAAATAGAGTTTTGTGCAACTAATATCCCAAATTTATAGCAAAATATTTTCCTAAAATACTCCATGATTGATCTCTTGAATATTCTTCACTAGTTTTCTCCCTAGATTATTTCCTGAAATTTAAATTCCCACATGCATATATTTCCTTTCCCATCTTGGGCTCCATGTATTAATATCTAGGATTATATCTTCAAAAATTAAAATCCTTATTAGTTCCTGTTATTCTCTTTCATCTTTTATATTTTGTTCTTCTGATTGTATTCCATTTGAACTTCGAAGCAACAATAGATTACTATAGGATACCAAGCATAACATTACTCTGCCTTCCTAGTTTAGAATATGATTCAAAACTTCATTTTCCAATCATCAAACTTAAAGAGAAATACATGAATATCTTTACCGTATTAAGAAAAACAAAAAACGAGAGCTCTCGCCCCGAACCCCCATTTTTAATTTTGCTTGATTACTCTGCCCCCGGCTAAGATAGTGATCAAACTATGCACTAGCTATTACGGTGAGATAGGCTAGTTTCGGTCTATATGTTAGGGTGATAGCAACATCACCTTTGTAATTTGCGTTCAAACCCACGACTTAACGATAACATCTATTTCACAATACTCAATCTAAGGCTTGATCAATTAACCCCTAAATCAAACACAATAATCCAGCAATGGGATTGAAAACCAAGAGAATCACTAATATTCAACTTCATAATATTTCTTAGTATTTGATGATCTATTTTAAACCTAAAATTAGTGCTTTATATTTGTGAAATTAGAACAACACCACAATACGAAAAATGAAGAAAATTATACTTACTGCTAAACGCGATCCCGGAGGAGGCAACAACGCAGGTCTGAATCACGGTATTCTCCTGCCTAGTAAATGGCTTACTCTGAATCCCAAACTTCCCAAGCACAGTCGTCCACACCTTGATAAAAAAGAACCCTAAGAGTCCAGCCGCAACATTGAGAGACGGTATAATACCGGTGGTAAGGTTAAGCTTCATAACAATGAAGCAAAAGAGAAACCCTAGAGCCAAACTAACAACCATCGACCTCACAGTAAGTTGATCGGTCCATGCCGGAACTTCTTTCTGCTCGAATATCTCCTCGATAGAAAGCTCCTTCTCTCCATCTCTCAACTTCCCTGTCTCTATCCCATCATCTCCTCCACCTCTTCCAGATCTTCTTGTTGCCATCTTTCTCCTCTCTAGGGTCTTTCTCTCTTTCTTTCTGGGAGAAATGTGTTTCTCTAGAGAGAGATGAGGAAGACAGAGAAAAGTTATGAGAATCAGATAAATATATATGTTGATAAGTTGGAATCATAACAAGACTTACAGTTGGATCTAGAGAGGCAGAACAGCTTTAAACACTCTAGCAGTGACACGTATGCCCTATTTATGGAGAATTTGTTTTGAAGAACATTTGACCAGTTTTTAGAAGAGAGATGTGTTGGTGTTGGGCTCTTGGTGGAGATTTGAGACCTAGTTGGATTCTATTTTGAGGTAAATTTTATTTTGTACTATTGATCTTAGGATTCTTTGTTGTACAATTGTGTTTTAGGAAGATGCAGAGAGAGTGCTTAAGCTTGAGTTAATAGTAGGTTTATTTCAGCTAAATCGGATTTGTTATTTCGTGTTTGTCATTAATTTTTGTTTAATACGGCTCGGTGATGTACCACGTTACGCCAGAATGACATTAGCAAAGTCCGGTTAATAGCAGGCATTCGACATCTTAGTATGGTTGTGTATCCCACCGGCCACCAGGTTTTGTCAAGCATTTTAATTTATTTTTGGTATGGATCGTCTAGTATATAGTTTTGGGATGTTGGCAAATATCAGAGTAATCATAATCACTATATCTCAGTCTTAACCTTACCAAGTTGCGCACTTTTCACCAAAAAAATAAACGTATATACACTCATTCAGTCATTTGGTAGGTCATGTTCATGTCTAGTAAACAATATATGACTTTAAAGTAATCATTTCCCCGGAGATTATATCAATATTTGCATATGCCACTCAATTTATATACGGGATATCACTAATAAAGAGTAAATAGACAATACTTGTGAAAATTATTAGAGCATGTCCCTATAAAGGAAATTAAAGTTCAAACATGCTAAGCCTGAGTCTGACAATTATTTAAGGAATTAATATTATCTATTAAACAGTTAGCATAGGGACTCTCCAATGGGGGATGTTTGACAACGATTATAGCAAAATTACTTCTATTTCTTGAATCAATTTTAGGATAAATGATATGAGAAAAATCTATTAGAGGATAATGGTTAGCAAACACCAAAATCATTTATAATTGGAGACGCTTCTATAGAAGTGATTCCCATTCCGCCACGTTAGCATTTTACTCATTCCTGTGAAGGTGAAGTGTTCTAACTGTGTTTTTGTTTGGTTTCTGGAGAATTTTTATCATCCCCAATTCTCTGTACATTCAGCGATCGAGTTTAAAGTCGACCGATTTTTTATTCTCCATTCTTTCAAATACCACAACAAGAACAACAACCCCAACTCTTCTCCTTTACCATTAGGCTTTTGGCCCAGCAGTGGTTATGACCCTCCACCAAGAGAGGAGTCGTGGGTTCGAAACCCCATGGGGTTGGAAACTCAGGATTATGGATCCCTATATAAAAACTGGCTTGCCTTTCAAAAGAAAAGAAAAAATAAAAAACTCTTCTCCTTCAAACCCCCTCAACATGACCCCAATCATCTCCCTCTCCCACTTCAACCACAACATTTGAAACCCAATCAGCCAATTCAAACAACGAACCCCAAAATCGTTTGATTGCACAAAATCTTCCATGGGAGTGTACCATTGAAGATATCCAGAGTTTGTTCAAGAAGCATGGAAAAGTGTTTGATGTCGAGATTAGTTGGACGTCTTAGTTTAAGATTTTTCTCTTGAAGTTTTGATTTTTAGTGGTTTAATTGAAATGGGTCTGTGAAAGTTTTATATTATGAATTTCTCATTTGCTTTCGCAGATAATTGCCATTATCCCATGTTTATTTTTTACTTATTTTTATTCTTTCCATCATGTTTTATTTTATCTAAATATTTAATCTTCATCTAGAATATTACACAATATAGAGAATTAGAGCGTCACAAATTGTTATAAATAGAGTGATTGCCAATTCATCAGAAGTCTAGAAACCATGATTAAAAGAGCAAAGATGAAATGTTGAACATTCTACTGTTCTACATCAAACTTCAACATTCAGGAAAAAAAGAAATCTGCAATATTGTTGACCAAAAATAATGGTAGTGTTTGCTATGATATGTCTTAAACCAAGGTTTTAAATATCTAAGCAACCAGCTGATTTGCAAGAGTGCCACCACCAACAATGCGACCTTTGGCCTCAGTCAGCAACTTCTTGATTTGCATTACATTCATAAAATGAGTATTCGAATAAGGTACTAGATTCTTTAAACGGATCAAAGCAAAAAATTTACTCACATTCGACATGTTTCGGTGGCCTTCGCTCAGAAAAGTTATCAAACTTTTTGCCCCAACTAAGCAGTTGTCCACTTCCGCCTCCAGCACATCCATCCCAAATACATATGCATCCATGGTCCTTTAGACCTTAGTCTCAGATTCCGCGAAATATTTCTTCTTCAACGATTTCGAAGCTGTCTTCTTCTTCGGAAGCATGCCCGTCGAAGCTAGTGGAGGTCAACCATCATGAATAGCAATTGGTGTCTCGACCTTCTCCCCTTCCTCAATGTTTGACCTTCGAGAAGGCCTTTTTGGGGGTAGCAAATGAACAACAACTTGATTGGCCGCCCTTTTCTTCTTCCCCTTCCCCAAAGTTTCCGTAAACATTGAGTCTCTCTCAGTGGTTACAGATAGGGCTGCACACCGAAAAACTGAACCCAAAAAAGCGAACCCAAAAAACCAAAATCGGACCGATCCGAACCAGCCGGTTCGGTCCAGTTTTGAAAGATAACCGGATCGGTTTCGATTTAATATTTGAGGACCCGATTGTTATAGGATCGGGTTCGGTTTAGGTATTAGATACCCGGCCAAACCCGAACTGAACCGGTTTTGATGATCTCATCTCTTAAGTCTTAACCCTGAGGTCTTAAAAAAAATATCTTATCTCTTCAAATCATTTCTATTTTATCATTCTCTCATTTCCAAATCAAACATGTTGGAAAATACAAGGGTATTTGGTTTTCCTTAAAGTTTGAATGGTGAAACTAAGTGGTTTTGTCCCACATTGGATATGAGGGAAACACAACTCTCCTATATAAGTAAATCAAACACTTACCTTGTTGTAATGTGTGTGAGAGTTGGTGGGTCACACATGCATGTGCAACATTTGTGCAAACTAGCTTGGGTGCATGGGCTACCCATGGGCTTGCTCGACCTAGAAAATCAGCTTATTATTATAAGTCTATGATTGGGCCTTGGGCCATGGGCTCACGGGGATTCCTTTAAACACTTAGTCATTTTTTGGGTTTGAGGTGTGAGTTGGGGTGTCTCCAACAGACGCACCTTAAGGTGTGACTCTTGGTGAAGAGGCACTAACTTGAGGTGTGACTCTTGGTCTATATAACCCAATTTCATTTTCATTTATGATCATCAGTTTTTTAGAGTTTTATTGAGTCTTTTTACAAAGAGAAAACAAACGTAATCAAAGTTCGTTTGGCAGAAAGATATAAGTGATTTCTTCTTTCTACGACTGATCGTTGTATCCTGGGAGACAGAGGCCTATATTCCTGTAAAGCACTATGGCAGGAGATCTGTCTTAAGGAGATAGTGTGTATACACTAGACTCGATCATCTCCTTAAGAGGTGTTGGTTTTTTCATGCAGATTGGAATACAAAACAAAACTCCACGAATTCGACAACAAGCCTCACTTCAACAAGATCATCATAAGAGAAGAGAGAATCGAAACCACACACCCCCACACTTTTGTACCCTTTTAAATTACACAAACAACAAACCCCATTACAGAGAGAACTCTCTGGCTTTATAGTTGAAAAATAGTAGAGTTTGAATTAGTATTCCTCCATGATCATGCGCAGGAGAGAAGAAGAAAGAAACATAGTTGAGTTGGAGGTAGCTAAGAAAACACCAACCAAGAAGAAACAATTAATAGTGGAGTGAGTAGTCTGTGTTTCTTTTATTGTTGTTGTTACTGTTGGTTGTTGCAGTGAAGCCCAAAGTTTTTTTTTCTTGTCGTTTCTATAGTTTCATGACACGTAGGCTTCTCTTGGTTCCCATCGACTGAAGCACCAAAAGCTAGTGAAGACTGAAGAGTAGGGAAATGAGAGTCGACAACCCAAAAGCTTCTTTCTCTTCTCTTTCATGGGGACTCCCTACAAACTCTGTCAACAGACTCAACAATCAACACCACTACCAACAGAGAAAGAGACTGACTCCCAAAGCCCAAGGTTTAATTGGGAATCTAAACAAGATAACCTTTTTTCTTAGAAGAAGAAGAGAAGCCCAAGCCCAAGCCCAAGCCCAAGCCCAAGGTGGTTGTTGTATAAGTCTGAAAGAGTTCATCTTTTTTGGGTTCTAACTTAGTTTTTTGGCTTTGTTTCAAGTTTTAGTATAGCTATGGATGCTTATGAAGCAACAAGTGTTGTGTGTATCTATCACTAATGAGATTTTGCATCTGTTTTTGTTTTTTGCTTTTTTCTTAATTTTTTTTATAGTTTAATTTATTTTATTTTTAAGAGAAGAAGAAAAAAATCGAGTTACAACCCGGCCCGACCGACTTAGCTCGGTTCCGGTTCGGGTTTGGTACCAGTCCGGGTCCATAAACATATAACCCGGTTAGGCCGGTTCGGATCCGGCCCAGGACGGAACCCGGGACAACCCGACCCGTGAACAGCCCTAGTTACAGAGTCCATGGTATACCCAGCTAATGCAAGATTCTCCAACGGCAGGCTCGCCTCTGCAGCTCTCTTGTTCCTCGTGGACATCTTTTCGTCAATTACTGGAACTTCGACACCTTTAGCCCTCGATCTCTTTAAGCCTGCCACTTGAAACAACGTCCCAACTTTCTCTTGGTCAACGACTAGGTTGTCAAGCCGTCCATAAAAACCCCTCCTAATATTGCATAGTTGTTCTTGTATTTCTAAGTTCTTATCAATCTCCTTGAAGGTTGTACAAACATAAAACAACAGTTACAAACTATGTCATCGCATACACAAAATACAAAACATTGATAATTACGTTACCTAACCATACACCTAGATGGAAAGTTTTTCTTTTCAAGGGCACCCTCAGATCTTTCTTGTCAAACTCATAGTTCCCCGAAATAAGAAAATGTTTATCGCTATACCGCCCCCTGTTGAAACTATATCATAAAACAACGGTCTCTTCAAAAACCTCTCCATGTATCGATATCCTACCATATGAGGGTTTTGTTTGAGTGTGTAGTACACATATAAATCATCCACTATGATCAACTCTTCACCCCTTACCTTTAATCGACCGTTTATCACCCCATATACACGGAATAGGTCATACACGTTTGGGTTGAACTGAACAGGTGCCACGTCGAAGAAATTCAGCAGCTTCTTCTGATTAACTCAAAGATGGAGCTTCAAGCCCTTCTTAATTTGTTCTCGATGAGCAAAAATTTCATCCAAAGGAATATCATGATCAGTCATGTCATACTAATATTCTTCTAACCTAATATCTTGAGGAATACCATACTTCTTCTTAAAACTCAATATCTCTTTTATTTTAGGGACCTCTCCATAATAAGAATTCTCACCCTCCTCAACATCTTCATCCCCACTCCCACTACCTTCTAAATTAGTAACTTGTGGCTCGTGATTCACATCTGTCTTGGTACCCTCCTCGTCCGAAACAATCACATGCATGGGTGTAACCTTAAACTAGTCGACACAGGCAATATCCACACTACTCGACCCCATCCTATAACTACCACCCAACTTTTGGGCACACGTTGTAACATCGATTAAAAGGGGTTCTACATCTTCAAAGTTCCCGAAGATTTCTTTATCATCAATATTGATAGGTTCAGTCATTTTTATGAGCCTGAAAATCAGATTCCATTTTTTAACAACAATTAATATCTATCATATCTGATACAGTATATATATTCATATAGTTGTCGAGTTTAATCTCCAACACATCATTATCTCATTACTATCTGATTGATATCATTACTACCCAAATGCACAATTACTATATTCAGTTCTCGATACAATATTTCATTACTATTTTTTCTAAGTACTAACATCGATTACTATACTAATGTTTTCTCTCGAAGTTTAGGAACCTCAAACTTCTCGAGTACACTTCGCCTGTTTCCCGCCAAAATGAATCGAATTCAAAAAATATGGGAATCCACCTTCTCCAGCATAAAACCCAGCCACATCACTCATAATTCGGCAATCCATTACCGAACTCCTCCTAAATTTGTCAAATTCCTCCACAGTCGTGTCGTAAAGACAGCGACACCTACCAATCACTCTCTTTAATCATCACCACACATTTTTAACAATTTTTCTCTATCTCAAACTCCCTTACAAACATATTTGACAGTATCTCCACGATCAAACATACCATACACACTCCATATCATAACCAGTTTTCTAATAAACCCTACCACATAAATTTTCAAATTACTTCCATTACATCCTTCCTAATTCCAATTCCTTCCTACACTATCATTAACATCTCTGCAGCTACAAAGGGTCTCAACATAATCTAAAAATATCAATAAAATACAATACAACTACTAACCTTGGATTCGCGCTACCTCGGTATCCCTCTGTTTTACACGCTTTACCCTTTCAATTAAAATACGTATCTCCTCCTTCCCAATTGTTGACAACGATTCTAGTGACGAGCACAAGGAATTCTAACTTAAAGATTTTTTTTCTGAATTTGTGAAATGTGAACAGTCACCTACCACGGGGCTATTTATAGACCTCACGCGACTGTTCATTGGACCCTTTCGCGACCGTTCGAGTACTCGAGCATAACGCCTTATCCATTTTTTTCTCAAAGTCTCTGATTCTTTGCCTTCTAAAAGCCAACAAGCCCATGCACTATTGCTCCAACCCTTCCATATCTCTTTGGACATCCTCTGATATATCCATACTCGATAACGCACAACCTATTTTGTAACAAAGATGTTGTACTTCCATTTCCTTATACTTTAAAATACCTCCAACACAGGAGTAAACCTAGCCATAAAAATTAATTACCCACACACATGTTACCTTATTTACAATTCTCCTATATTCTCGGGAGGATCTTCCACACAAAATTCAAATTTAAAATTTTATTCGACAATTCCATTACCAACTACCATATTGCGTTCGTAAATTTCAATCAGTCACAATATCTTCAACAAACATTTACCACTACAAACATCGACAAGAAAATTTGGACAAACAAAAATCCTTTTATTTCACAGTACACAATATTCGATCATTGTATTGCCCTGCTTAACAAAACAAACTATCTTCAACAATTTCGGGTAGCTGCATCATCCTCCTCTCTAACCAACAGTTTAGCACGAGTATATATGATACTTACACGATGCGAAGGACTCAAAAATTTAAGTCGGCAATGAAACTAAAACTCCTCTTCCGCATCCTTCGCCTCTGCCTCACTCATCCCTTCATAATTCAGTTCCACTGGAACTTCCATTCAAAAATTGGCGCACCGATTTCTGAAGTAACGCTTAAACATTTCCCAATACTTAGCTTGAATGCGACTGCACTGTTACTTACGTACTTCCACCCTAGTCTTCACCATTTCCTCCAACACAAAATCTCAATTTTTCTCAATACACAGGGTACTAATAGTACAACAAAGTCGCAAGTCAATCCAATCCCACATTTATTTTTCATTAGAACTTTACACATCCGAGTCAAATCAATCATCCTATAAATCCGTTCCTGGCCCCACACATAACAAACTATAATTCGAGATCTACTAAGCTCGAGATTCATATACATTAAACACAATCTACCTCAATATCAATAATTCGATTACATGTTATTTCAAACTTCGAGATTGCAAAACTATAGTCACAATAAAATATCGAAGTACAAAGTTTATTCATAAACAATTTGCTATATTTTACATTCAACAATTCATTCCTTCGATTACATTACATCCAACTACATTTTAATTTATTATTTTTGACATGAAGGACTAAATGTTATGTGCTTCTTTTCATCAGAATTTGACATTAGATCTGGCAAAAAGGGTAACGATATCCAAAGAAGCTGAATAAATCTCATGTCAGGGAACTTCTAAATAGAACTGCCTATGTAAAAAGATAGCAGCAGAAAATTACAAGACGTTATTTTAATCAACAAGATCCACAGGACACCAAACCAGCCTTCGCATCATCATCTTAAATATGAGCAGTAGCTACCTCTCCAAATATTTAATGAACTCCAATACCTTCTGTAATATCAACTGCCACTAGCTCCAATGGATACCCTACGTGAAAGCGCTCTATAACTCTACCTCCCTCAATTCTCCCAACCATGATGGCCACCGATACATAATTAAACAACAATGACCTGCCACCAAACTTTACCTCTATAAATAGTCATCACAATTACCATCTACACCCACAGGCCACTTGCTGCACTACGCCTTGGGCTACATCTTTCCCAATCCACCCCCAAATAAACCCGTCTTTACCCGTCTATTTATAACCTCAACCTCTAGTTGCACAGTCTAATATTTTGCATTAAATGTTCCTCAGGAAAAACATGACCAGATTCACTTGACTTTGACCTCGAAAATAACAATATGAAGACTTGTGTAATATTCGACAACCTCTTCAACTTTTAATTATTTTCAATGCAACCACAAGTGCTTATGTCGAGAATGGGGTGACTGTAGTAGCATATTTCCTAGATTCGACAAGGATAAGCCAACATAACATAGTCGAAGATAGCCCAACATTCGAGAAAATGTCACGTCTATAACTACAAATCCTTGACCTACTAAAAGTTACCGTTGTGTTTGGTCAAGAAAATGCCGTTAGAGATCCGCGAAGTTTACCCACTACCCCCGAAATAGGAAATTATTTTTCTTTTTGTAAATTGCATGTATCTACTATAAATATAGGTAGAGAATAGATTATTCAGATCCATAACTTTACTATTTATTCTTCATTACTTTACTATCGCACCACAAACTGTAATAACTAACAACCTATTGAATTTTACATCAAAATCTTCCTCGAGGTTGTAGCTTTTCTCAGCCTTTACTGAGTTTTCACGTAAAATCTTATTCGTTTAAACTTGTTATTACCTCATCCTTACTAAAAGTATTGGCAAAGATTATCCTCTCGGAAAACACGCCATTACAGGCCTCTATGATGAATATTTTCAATTTTCTCCGTAGACGAGATAATTTTAGTCTCATCTTCCCCTGTGACTAGTGTTTCTTCGCTCATGGACTCTTTTTCATCTTCAACAACTTTAATAGTATGATTAGGACTAACACCAGGTTTATCCTCATGCATCCTAACTTTGTTGTCTACAGTTTTGCCACTTTTTAGTGTGATAACCGCATTCACATGATTACGGTTATTGGAGCTTTCACCTTGATCCTTCGGGTTGGGTTGGGTTGAGTTTGACTAGGAAATGTACCCTTGTCTCTAGTACTTAACCCAGTTACTAATTGAGCTATGGTTGTTTCCATCCTACCCATGAATTGCTGATTTATTTACATGAATTGTTGCATGAGTTGGGTATATTTGATTGCAACAAGGCTTGGATGCCATCCTTCAAAGATGGTTTCCTATTTTAAGGATGAATATTTGGAGCATTCTGCTGAGGAGGTTGGTGATTGGATTGGTAAGAGGATCCAAATTAATTCAAATTGGGCTGGTATGACTGTCCCCTTACAGGGCACCCCTAATGATAAGATCTGTCATACGAATTGTTAAAATTATTTAAAAATGAGTTATTCTTCCCTGAAGAACTCCCCTGATTGTAAGGTTGGTGGTAGGGTAGCGCAGAAGGTTTTTGATGAAAAATATTTACATGCCTATTTTTTGCCTCCCTAATTCCATAAATAAAAAGACAGTCTTGAACATAATGTTCTGGGTTATCACACACAACACATGCCGGCATTTCGGCGTGAAAAATAGGTACTCTAGCAGACATCTTGTTATTCCCCGACAACGGCGCCATTTGATAATATTGTGGAATATAGGGATGTGGAATATAGGTATTTTACATTGTCGTTCACTTTTTGAAGATAACTAAAAATAGCTTATAAAAATTGTGTTATAAAAAACATTGATAAATTAACAAGACGTACGTTTATGACAATTATTAAGAGAACTAAGGCTTGGATTTCACCACCAACTTTAGCATTCGATCTAAATTTAACTATGAATTCCTAACTCATGAAGATTTAATAATAGCAACGCAAAAGTAATTCATCGTTGTTTTTTTTAAAGAATAATTTTACCATCTCATAATATATGAATCTAATTATCATTAAAAGCACACAACATTAAAGACATTGCAGAATATGTCATGTTAATCGATGTCTCATTAAGAAAATATACATCATAAGAGTTCAAATTATTTAGAATATGCAAACTTTGTATGATCAAGGTAAATATGGATTATATCACTAGACAATAACTCATTAAACCGTATTAATCAATATCAAGAAAATGAATTTAACAATAAGATCATGATAAGGGAATTTTTTGTCAAAACATATATTAAATACTAATTATAGTTGCAACATCCTCACCTTAGCGAGGATTTAGCCGACCATTACTATAATAAAGATAAATAAATATAGGCTAGAAATAGAGTACATGAATGTAAAATAATTATCTTTATAACTTACAAAATGAAGATGTTCCAAGCTATTTCCTTCTATCTCTTACAATGCTCACAAGCTCTCAAAATTGGATGATCATTCATGGTCAAGACCTCCCCTTTTATAGATGAAGGAGAGGGTTATATGTTTAGTAAGGGATTATTTTTACCAAATTAAATATAATCAAATTTTAGAATTTATTCAAAAACATATACATAGTATAAAAGTCTGAAAAAAAATTCCATAAAATATCTTTACATATTGGCAACCTCTCCAACAAGTTTCAAAATTTTTGGGGGGATATAAACCTGTCTGTTTGTCACATCTCCACAGCTGCTAATTTCTTAAAGATTTTATTATCAGTGAAATATTTATTATACTCAATAAAATATTCCTAGTCATAATAAAATATCCTCAATATGTCAAATATTCTTTAGATTTTATCTTGAGATTTGTTTTCTATTGAAGATGCTCTAAGTTATGGTTTAGATAGGTTGTCTTCTCCAACAGTTGCAACTTTAGCACTCAAATTCAGCTTTTTCTACACTCTTATCTAACATAACCTGAAGCAATAATAAATTAATAATTAATTTTTTTAGCAATAAAATAAAATCTAGAACCCTTAAATAAGTAGGGTAAAATAGACATTTTTGCATGCCCATCAGTTACAAATAAATTGCCAAACACATTCATAGGCACTATTGAAGTACCGTAAGTGTATGTACCTGTAAGTAATACACCTACACAACTGAACATTCCAGGGGAATTAGTACTGCAAACGAATCTGAAGCTTGCGCTTAAGTGCGGAGCACCATTAGAAGAAAGTATTATATGTCAGGGAGTTGCAGGATAAGGGGAAAATATGACAAATGGTGTATTCGATTCATCGAGGATAAAACCATTCATCGACGAGGCAATAGTAGTTACGCGACCAGTTAATACATTATGAGACAAGCCCGGGGTGGTACATACGTATGATAATAAGAAGATATCGATCTATTAAAAGTCTGTAATTGCACAACGTAGGATCGTTCAGTAGACATTTATCGACAAAGTATTCATATTCGTTGTTGTGCTCGCCATCAAGGATGAGGATTCAAAACTACTATTTGTAAACGATTGTGTGATGTTGTACATTAGCTAAAGTGGGCATTTGGAATCTATTCGAAACTCAGTTTGCTAGCATAATGCGAAGTGATACCATAGAGCCTACCGGTTATAAATAGAAATTGTACGGAAGCACTATTAACTCGAAGAGATAATTTGGTCAATGCAAGACTAGTTGCCCATGAATTCTTTAAAAGATCTAGCATCAATTACAATATGACCTATTACCCAATTATGGGCCCTATAAAGTTTCAGTACTAATCAGTCTGTCAAGTTGTTCAGGACAAGCTAGACATGCGTCTGATGTAAATATCATGTATTTATATAGGAAACTAGATACGAATATCTACATGAAACCATATAGGGAGGTATAAGCTTCTGGGAGTAATTAAGCCTGACACACAAGGTGTGTACGTAATAAAACTAGAAAAGTTATTGTTGACTTAAAGCAATCAGGGCCCATGAGACATAGTAAGTTTTGACTGAGTATTTGAAGATCAGGGACTTTGTAAATATCATTATCTACCCATTCATTTTTAGTTAAACGCATAAATTAGCTTCAATGTCATCATAATAATATACTAAATGATTTGGAAATCATTAGACCTCCGGGGGAGATCGCGAGAGCTGCCGAACACCTTAGAAAGGAATTCAAAATAAAAGACCTGGGAAATCAAGTAGTGTCTTAATTTGCAGATTGAACATCTTTGTAGTGGCATACTCGGATACCAAGCAATATATATCGGTTATTTAACACTTTGATATGGATGTAGCACACGGTGCTAAGTCGTTTATTACGCGTCCAGTATTTGGATACGCTACATGTCTGGACTGCTATATGTCTCAATCCTGGACTGCCGCGTGTCAAATATATATATATATATATATAGCTGACGTCAGCATGACCTAAATATACTATTTTTTGTCGTGAACTGCCCATCTTCAACGTCAATTTCCCGGTGATTGGGACATCTCCCTGTGACGAGTCATATACCGATGTGATCATGGCGGAATAGGCTACATAAAAAAATTAATTGTGTGCCAATCTGGTATCCACAATGATGTTATTTTAGTTTGAAAACATCATTTTTACAAGGTTCAAAAATCCCTAAAAATAGCATGTTTAATCCAAAAAATATATATAATAATTATTTTATATATATTTAGATATCATATATCATAGATCAAGCAAAAATTATATAGAAATTCAAAATTTGTATAGATTACCTCTCTGCAATGCAAAAAATTTAGAAAAAACGTTGATTTTAGGAATTCTTTATCCCTTTTGATCCACTAGCTCGCAGTGCTGATAACGTGTTAGATAATAATGGCTACTCTATCAGTTAATCAAAGAATAAGATGATTGAGAAAAAAATAGGGATATTTTATTGATGAATAATATCTCTATGTATGCTCAGAGGTTCTGTGTTATAAAAAGATAACCCAATATAGGTTATCTGTATTATCTCAAACTTTCCCCATAAACGCTAAAAGCCTATGAGCTTGTTAGGAGTCCAGTAGGACAACCCAACCCAGTTGGGTTCCCACCTTAGGCTGGACCCAACTTCTAACAAAAACAAGTTAACTAGGATCCAAGGTCGCACTAGGATGGAACTTTGACTAGGACTAGTGTGTGTAAAAGTAATTTTACTTCTAATCTAAGTTCAGCTATGAAATTGAAGTCCTATTAACCTAATCCACTATTCTCTCCACTTCTCCTTAGAAAGATTCACGAACTCGTCCTTTGAAGCTTTCATTATGACAAAAGCTATCATCAGAGGTCATGGTGACCGGGGATCTACGCTATAGCAGGTTCTTTCTAAACTTTGACATAAGGTACTTGAAACACTTCTTTTTGAATAGCGGTATTAATTTCCTCGTTTTCTAGATTTCGTAGATCAGACTTCTTGTGTAAGGTTTCCACGCATTTAGTTTAAATCAAATGTTTACAAATTGCCAAATCCCGAGAAGTATTTGTCATTTTATTTTGATCTTCTTATGTAATACTTACAATTTCGATAATAAGAGGCGTACGTATATAAAACACAAGTCGTTTTTGAAAAATAACAAAGTTTCTAAATGTGATTTTGTGTGGGAGTTTTTAACAAAAGAGAGAGAGTGTGTGTGTGTATTTGAGAACAATTGGAACTCTTAGACTTTGAGATCATGATGAAGTTTGAAAGATCCCAAGTTAAAAAGAAGATGTTGTTGTTGTTGTCAAAAAGAAGAAAATCATGATGAAGTTTGAAAGATCCCAAGTTTAGGAACAACTGGGTTGGGGTGTCCTATTGGACTCTGAATCCCATATGTGGGAGTGTTTTTAACACAAAAGAAGTGGAGAAGAGAGGGAGAGTAAGGGTTTGAGAACAATTGGAAGTCTTCAACTTTTTGAAGCCATGATGAAGTTATTCGAAACATTTGTTCAAATTAACTATAAATAAAATTTATAAATGCCAAATCATTTGGCATGTTCACATATAAAGGCCAAAACATTCGGCATGGTTTAACTCAAATGGCAAATCAATCACCAAGTTTTGCTTGAATAGGGATGTTCGGATAATGCCGTCGTTTTTGAAAAATAACAAAGTTTCACACAAGAGAATTGAAACAGAGAGGTTAGGGTTTGAGAACAATTGGAAGTCTTCAACTATTTGAAGCCATGATGAAATTGTTTGAAAGATCCGTTGCTGCTGTTGTTATGAAGAAGAAGAAGATCATCTCTGAGCTTCCTCATAAGGTCAGTACTTTCACTTCCTCTTTTCATTCCCATCATTCCAACCCACACTTTGAGCAATTTGTGAGAGATAGATGCAAATCTGGGAACCTTGGAATAGAAGAGGCTAAGGATTTGTTCGATAACGCAATTCAAATGCGACCCTCTCCTTCGATTCTTCTATTCACTCAACTGTTAGGAGCCATATGCAAGTTGAGACAGTATCCCACTGTATTTACACTCTTCAAAACGATGGAATCCGAGGGAATCAGACCTGATTTAGTTACATTTAGCACTTTGATCAATTGCTTTTGTCAAATGGGTAAGGCGGATTTCGTGTTTGCTGTTGTTGGAAACATTTTCAAGAGTGGGTTTGAACCAAATATAATTATTTTCAACACTTTGCTCAAAGGGCTTTTCAAGGAGAATAGAGTAAAGGATGCAATCCAGTTGTTTTACAAAATTACAGAGATTGGGTATACATGTGATGATTTTACCTATAATATTTCGGTTGATGGATTATGCAAAACTGGGAATGTTGATCAAGCTTTTAAGTTGCTTCAGGATATGGAGAAAGGAAATTACAAGCCTGATTTGGTAACATATAATGAAATCATTGACGGTCTTTGTAAGGACAATCAGATACCCAAAGCCCAGAACCTCTTTGAAGAAATGATTTGCAAAGGTGTTGCACCAGATGTCTTCACTTATAATTCTATAATTCACGGTGTATGTAGTTTAGGCATGTGGAAAGACGTTGAATCTTATGTCAACAAAATGGTGAATTCTGGAGTTTCCCCAGAAATAGTAACATTCAACATCGTGATTGATGCTCTCTGCAAAGATGGAAAGACAGAAAAGGCACAAACTCTATTGGAGTTGATGTCTACAAGAGGTGTAAGTCCCGATGTAGTAACTTACAGTTCCTTGATAGATGGCTTATGCAATTCAGGCCAATGGGAAGAAGCAACAAAGTTATTTAGAGAAATGATGGGTCGTGGAATCTCACCAGATGTATGTACTTTTAACATTTTAATCGACGCTATGTGCAAGGAAGGAATGGTTAAAAATGCACATGAGTTGTTTGATTTAATGATTAAAAGAGGCGTGGAACCAGACACAATCATCTACAGCGCTTTGATGGATGGATATTGTTTACACAACCGAATGGAGGAGGCAGCAAAAATGTTTCATTCAATGGTGGTTAGGGGTTGTGAGCCTTGTGTTATAAGCTACAACATTTTGATAAATGGGTATTGCAAGGCTAAGAAGTTGGATGAAGCAATGCAAAATTTTGAAGATATGTGTAGCAAGGGAGTAACTCCCAATGCCATTACATACAAGTCCCTAATTAATGGTTTATGCAAGGTTAGGAGAGTTACAACGGCACAAGAGATTTTTAAGGAGATGCAAACTTGGGGATTGATTCCAGATGTTTACACATACAATTCATTATTGGATGGCCTATTTAAAAATGGTAGTTATGAGGAAGCAATGATACTATTTGAAAAGATGGAAAATGGAGGATTAAAAGCTGATATTGTTACGTACAGTACAGTTATTGATAACATGTGCAAATCAAACAACGTCGATGAGGCAAAGAAACTCTTTTGACAGTCTTCCGTCTAAGAACTTGAAATGTGACACTATCATATTCACTATAATGATAAGTGGACTTTTAACTGAAGGCTTGCTTCAAGAATCAGAGGATTTATTTGCAAAGATGTTAGACAAGGGTCCTACTCCAAATGAACTCACATACAATACTATGTTTCGGGACTGCTCCAGAATAACAAACTCGACAAAGCAATGCAACTTCGAAATGAAATGGTGGAGAGGGACTTCTCTCTGGATGCAAATAACACATCTATTATAGTTGATCTGCATGCAAGTGATGGACCAGATTCTAAGCTTACTAGAACATTTGATAAAATTGTATCAAAGCGCCAAAGGGAAGGTATGGTTACCGCTGTTGAGTTGGATGTTTAAAATAAAGGTTGTCATTTGAATTTATTTTCTTTTTACGAGGAAGAAGGAAATGCTCGTCACCTTGTATGAGCCGACTTAAAATGTTCCAAACACAGACCACCAATTTGAAGTCTGGATCTTTTTGTTCAAATGTATCTCTTAATGTATAATTACCCTTCATTGTTTGAGTCTATCTCTTTAATCATCTTTCCCTGATATTTGAGATTTTGATGGACGTAGATATGTTTCTGAAGTATATATATTAGTTATAGTCTGTAGCAGTTATTGGTTTGTCTTCATTTATCTACATTTTTATCAGAATTCCGCAATATTTGTAGCAGTGACCATTATCTCCCATATCCCACACCATTCATATTTCGGAAATTAGCTTAAATTAAAGCAGTCCAAGACACTACAGTTCGATCTGGCATCATTTTGAAGTTCTGGATCGAGTTCTGTATGAACCAGCAATTAAAACAATAGGGTAATGGACATATAAGAGCTTTCTCTGTACAATTTTTACATGAACTCTGATCTGAATGAATACCTTTGTTTGCCCATGCTATAGAAGCCAAGACTGCCGCAGCTTTTAAAACATGGCTAGAGTTTGAAAGTCAATGAAACCATGTCTATGACCCTGATTAAAGATGATCCTTGTTGCAAGATTTGGAATGCATGTCAGTTAGCAGAATAGGCGGATGTTGTGACTGCTTGGACATGGATTTGATTACCATTTCCTAGAGCAGAAAGAGTGTCACAAGGCTTAAGGGACCTGCTTTGCATCAAACCCAGTAAAATGCAATTTCCACCACGTTGATTATGTTGTTCTATGGTTGATTATGTTGTCTATTTCGAAATAAATTAATCTCCTGCCACAGATATAAGATAATACTAATAGTAAACGGACATTTCAGAGAAGTACAATGGACCTTTTAATAACTTTCTCTCTGTACTGGATGCCGTGTTTCTTTCACTAGCATTAAATATACAGCTTAAAACAAAATTTTGTACATTCTAACTGCTCAACAGTTATTTGCACTTGCTGTAAAGCTCGAAGTAGTATCCATGGACGCTTGTGTAAATATAAACAGCGTAAAACAAAATTATAAGCCTTACTTCGACGGACTCCTTGGAGGAATTTGTCAAGCTCGAAGTAGTAGTATACATGGACTATTTCTTTATGTTGGTTAATGTAGAAATAATTTGTAAAAAAACTTGTAATTAGCTTTCCCTTTCCTTTTAGTAATTCAGAATATAAGCTACAGTACTTCGAGTAACAACAGCTACACAGTAACTTAAAACAGCAAGTTCGATACCACAAATGTTGGGTCAAAGCAACAAAGAGATTCGATCTCAGGTAAATAATAACAGCAACAACAATTTCGAACTTCGCAACAGCAACCACGATTGATCTGAAAGAGTAACAAGATAATTAGCGCTCGAGGCGTGGGTCGCACTCTCTTTAAAGAGTATCTCAAGTACTCTCCCAAGATACAACGAGCATATACTGTAGCTTTGCCGAAAGTCTACGTAAAAACCTGAATGAGTTTGCACCTTAAGTATGAACCGTTTTTATAGAGAGAAAGAGAGAAGATGATGAACAGTAGTTTTGAAGTATGAACCGTTTTTACATCATCCCATTGCATGAGGTGCACTGGTGCACATGCAGTATTGAAGTAGCAAAGAAGATCTGAAACTCTGGATAGTATATCATCTTGAAATGCAAGTCGTTAGAACTTTACGTTAAATGTTTGATTCTGTCACGAGGTTTATAATGAGATTTTATCGTGATTTATAGATTGGTATATAGTCTCTGTAAAGTGTAAGCCTTAATAATGGAAGAAAGTTTTTGGCAGAAATGAAATGCCTGTTGTGTATCCATTTTTATTTTTATTTTTATTATAAAAGATAAGCGCTTCTCATAGAAGATTGTAATTTATTTGGTAGGCAAACTCATGACCTGAAATCAAATTCTCACCCCAGGTATTGGAGTTTCGTTCTCAGTTTCTTGTTAAACATGTTACCACCGTATTTTCCATAATGTTCAGTTTGGAGTAAAAGTGTGTATGAAGCATTTAGAGCAGCATGGTTTAGACAAGAAGTGTTCCGAACCTGTAGAGAGCATCTTTACTCCAAGATGAAGTTGCTGTTATTGTTATGAAGAATAAAATCTCTGAGCTTCCTCTTAAGGTCAGTATTATCACTTCCTCTTTTCATTCCCATGATTCCTACCCACAATCTACAATACCTCATTTTGAGCAATTTGCGAGAGATAGATGCCAATCAGAGAACCTTGGGATAGAAGAAACAATGGGTTTGTTCGATAACGAGATTCAAATGCGACTCTCGCCTTTAATTTTCCCTTTTAATCAATTACTAGGAGTCATATGCAGCCTGAGACAGTATTCCACCGTAATCTCAATGTTCAGACGTAATTTAGTTACACTTGGCACTTTAATCAACTGTTTTTGCCAACTGGGTAAGGTGGATTTCAGGTTTGCTGTTGTTGGAAACATTTTCAAGAGTGGGTTTGAACCACATATAATTATTTTCACCACTTTGCTTAAAGGGCTTTTCAAGGTGAATAGAGTAATGGATGCAATCCAGTTGTTTTACAAAATTACAGAGAACGGTTGTACATGTGATGATTTTACATATGGTGTTGGAATTGTTTTAACTTCAAAATATGATTTTAAAATATTTTATCCCACTTTGAAAATAAAAAGTAATTTTTATTAATTTTTATATCTCTATTGCTTATTTGGATTTAAAGTCTACTCTAAGAGTGTGTGCACTCTAGCGAGATGCTTCGCATCGAGCGCGACTCGTGCGTGGGCGCTTGAGGCGCTTTTTGGCATTTTATTAGCCGGGGTCGTGGGGCGTGGGCTTAGTGGGCTTGGGTCTGGAACAAGCAACCTCTTAGACTTCTATGTCTGTTTGAGTCTGTAACTGGTTATATGGGGAGTAATTGTGACTTATTAATACATATGTATTAATTAAACAGTTTTAGAACTGTAAAGTTTTTAGACTCTTATTTATAGAGTTCTCTCGGGTGAGTAAAATACAGAGAAAAACAAAACAACTTCTTTTTTCTTTCTCAATTTCTCTTTTCGTTTTTTGGGCAATGAGGAAAGGTGAAACAAACTTGATCACTTTGTGCAGTGCAAGCACATAGTGATAGAACGGGTCTAGCTTGGTTGAATCCCGGAGATAGTGCTGCTGAGTTCTCTTGCACCTTTGGAGAGGCTTCGACTATCTTCAAGAAGCGCTTGCGCGCCTCCTTACTTGGTTCGGTAATTGTTTTCTTTTAGTGAAGATTAGTTCCTTAATCTTGAATTTTTCTTACATATGGAACTATGGTCGACGGACTATGTAAAACTGGGAATGTTGATCAAGCTATTAAGTTGCCCAAGGATATGGAGAAAGGTAATTCCAAGCCTAACATAGTAATGTGCAATGCACTCATCGATAGTCTTTGTAAACAATCAAATACCCAAAGCCCAGAGCCTCTTTGAAGAAATGATTTTCAAAGGTGTTGTACCATATGTCATCACTTACAGTTGTATAATTTGAGGTGTATGTAGTTTAGGCATGTAGAAGGACGCTGAATGTTATGTCAACAAAATGATGAATTTTGGAGTTTCCCCAAACATAGTAACATTCAACATCATGATTGATAATCTTGCAAAGATGGGAGGATAGAAAAGGCACAAATTCTATTTGAGTTGATGTCTACAAGAGGTGTAAGTCCCGATGTGGTAACTTACACTTCTTTGATATATGGCTTATGCAATTCAGGCGGCCTATTGGAAGAAGCAACAAAGTTATTTAATGAAATGATAGGTCGTGGAATATCACAAATGTATGTATGTACTTTTAACATTTTAAACGCTATATGTAAGGAAGGAATGATTAAAAAAGCCCATGAGTTGTTGGATTTGATGATTGAAAGAAGCGTGGAACAAAACACAATCACCTATAATTCATTGATTCACGGATATTGTTTTCAAGGCCGAATGGAGGAGGCAGCAAAAGTGTTGTATTCAATGATGGTTTGCGGCTGTGAGCCCAATGTTATCTGTTACACTATAATGATAAATGGGTATTTCAAGGCTAAGAAGTTGGATGAAGCTATGCATACTTTTGAAGATATGTATAGCAATGGATTAACACCCGATGTTATTACATACAATTCACTAATAGATGGCTTATGCGAGATTGGGAGAGTTGCAACGGCGCAAGAGCTTTTTATGGAGATGCAAGCTCGGGGACCTAGTCCAAATGTAAATGTTAACACATACAATTTATTATTGGATGGCTATTTAAAAATGGTAGTTATGAGGAAGCAATGATACTATTTGGAAAGATGGAAAATGGAGTATTAAAAGCTGATATTGTTACGTACAGTACAGTTATTGATAACATGTGCAAATCAAACAATGTCGATGAGGCAAAGAAACTCTTTGACAGTCTTCCGTCTAAGAACTTGAAATGTGACACTATGTTATTCAATATATTGATAAGGGGACTTTTAACTGAAGGCTTGCTTCAAGAATCGGAGGATTTATTTGCAAAGATGTTAGACAAGGGTCCTACTCCAGATGAACTCACATACAATACTATGTTTCGGGACTGCTCCAGAATAACAAACTCGACAAAGCAATGCAACTTCGGAATGAAATGGTGGAGAGGGACTTCTCTCTCGATGCAAATACACATCTATTATAGTTATCTACATGCAAGTGATGGACCGGATTCTAAGCTTACTGGAACATATGATAAAATTGTATCAAAGTGCCAAAGGGAAGGTATTGTTACCGCTGTTGAGTTGGATGTTTAAAGTAAAGGTTGTCATTTGAATTTATTTTCTTTTTATGAGGAAGAAGGAAATGATCGTCACCTTGTATTAGCCGACTTAAAATGTTCCAAACACAGACCACCAATTTGAAGTCTGAATCTTTTGGTTCAAATGTATCTCTTAATGTATAATTACCCTTCATTGTTTGTGTCTATCTCTTTAATCATCTTTCCCTGATATTTGAGATTTTGATGGATGTAGATATGTTTCTGAAGTATATAAATTAGTTCTAGTCTGTAGCAGTTATTGCTTTGTCACACTACATGTAGTCCCTCGTCACTCTATTTACCTTTATAGACATACCAGGCAGGTGTTCAATACTAAGCACACTGGCAAGCTTGAGAGTGCACTCTTGTACGAGTCATCTTAAGAATACCTTGACGATTTTACTATGATAGATTTCATGTTAAGAATACCTTGCTTTATGGTTTCTATGTTCTGAATTCTTTTTCAGGTAACAAACAATGGCTTATTTCAGGTTTTGCTTTGATCCGTTCATATTGTTTGTTTATTGCCCGAAGCCCTTGCTTTTTACTGCAATCTACAACTCCATACGTTCCAAAAAATTACTGTCGAAAAGAAAAGTTACGGGAAATATTTGCTTACACCAACAATTTTTTCTCCTTGCTTATATTTGCTTATACCAACAAATAATGTAGTCTCCACTTGAAATTCACAATTACAATCACAATCACAATCACAATCACAATCACAATCATACAATCAAACAAATCAATCGCAGTCACAATCATACAATCAACCATGCAAATTAATCGCAATCACTAACCTTCAACGTCTGAATACGAGTCAGGAGCAGCACCCAATCCCTCTTTCACTACGGCATTGTGCAACCAATGTTTTGCTCAGCCTCCACAGCCTTTCCCATCATTCTGCGATGATTACTTTCGTTCAAACTCTCTCTCGAATCTCTACAACTTGATTTGTTTTCTCTATTTCTATTCTTTTGTTTTTCTGAGTTTGACAAACGTTTGAATGAGGAAGAAGAATAGTTATTTATATTTTCTCTCTCTAACTGCTGGGAGTTGGGCTCACACAAGATTAATGTCAGACGTTTCATATTTTTTGGGTGAAAACGTTTCTCCATCATTGTCCCACATCCTATATTTAAATATAGTTTTTTCTCTCTTACCCAAATCCTTCTCAAACCTTTCCACACTCATGATGACTCTTTGCTCACACGCAACCGAGTTTTCTCTACCCTTACACAAAAAACAAAATAGTACAACTTATTTAATTTCTCTACTCATATTTCTATTACTTATAGAATTGCTGACATCATTACCAATGCTATCACATTTCAAAATTTTATTTTTATTCACAAGTTCTTAACAACATTCACAAAATAGCATGAACAAATTCAGAAGGAAGAATTCTTCATTTATTCAAATTTCAATTATTCGAACTAAACAAGTTTGCTCTCTCACACATAATCACACATAACACATCCAAGATGCCCTGGAGCACCACACCTTATCATTTCATGCCGAGCAATACTCTCATCTTACCCAGGAATTTCCTCCAGCGCAATCTCCCTCACAGCAGCTTTTCAAGCTTAAGGCTCCAACACCAATTCATAGAATATCTCATAGAACAAGTGACTCCCAATCTCGTACTGCCTCGCCCTCGCAGTTAACCCATCAAACTGAATTTCAGATTCCAACAAGTTAGCGTCATAGTCTTGTAATGGCGGGTTTTTCGGAAGGATAAATTCATCAATACTTCAACAAGGAATGTGCAATTGTAAGCTTAAGCACACAGGATTTTACGTGGAAACTCAATAAAGCCTAAAAAAAACCACGACCTCAATGAAGATTTAGGTACAAAATCCAATAGTTTGCTAGTTATTCAGTCGTTACTTTGAACCATCTGGATGATAGAACATGGCGTGACGTCTATAAGCAAATTTTATTCGCGAAAACACACAATTAAATACCCAAAAAAATTAAATAAAAAATGGTTTCAATAGACTAAAAAGTTAAATAAAAAGATTCTAACATTGAGACCCAGATTTAGACAAAATAAAACTACAAAACCCATAGAAATTATGTCCAAAAAATGAGAGATTTTATCGTAGAGCGACGGATTACTCATACTTTTCCAAGTTCAAATTAACTATAAATAAATTTGAGTTAGGGGGTTGTCAAAACGATGGGGGAGATAATAGGTATGTTCAAATGGGTTTGTTTATAAATGCCAAATCATTTAGCATGTTCGCATATAAAGGCCAAACCATTCGACATGTTTTAACTCAAATGGCAAATCATTCACCAAGTTTTGCTTGAATAAGGATGTTCAGGTAATGTCAACGTTTTCGAAAAATAACAAAGTTTCACACAAGAGAAGTGGAACAGAGAGGTTAGGGTTTGAGAACTATTCGAAATATCCTTTGCTGTTGTTGTTATGAAGAAGAAGAAGATCTCTGAGCTTCATAATAAGGTCGGTACGTCCACTTCCTCTTTTCATTCATATGATTCCAACCCACATTTTGAGCAATTTGTGAGAGATAGATGCAAATCTGGGAACCTTGGGATAGAGGAAGCCAAGGGTTTGTTTGCTGACGCGATTCAAATGCGACCTTCGCCTTCAATTTTCCCTTTCAATCAACTGTTAGGAGCCATATGCAAGTTGAGACAGTATCCCACTGTATTTACACTCTTCAAAACGATGAAATCCGAGGGAATCAGACCTGATTTAATTACATTTAGTACTTTGATTAATTGTTTTTGTCAATTGGGTAAGTTGGATTTCGGGTTTGTTGTTGTTGGAAAAATTTTCAAGAGTGGGTTTGAACCAGATATATTTATTTTCACCACTTTGCTCAAAGGGCTTTTCAAGGAAAATAGAGTAAAGGATGCAATGAGGTTGTTTAACAAAATTACAGAGATTGGGTATACATGTACTAATGTTACCTATGGAACTATGGTCGACG
Organism: Kingdonia uniflora; assembly: GCA_014058105.1. Lineage (NCBI taxonomy): Eukaryota > Viridiplantae > Streptophyta > Magnoliopsida > Ranunculales > Circaeasteraceae > Kingdonia > Kingdonia uniflora. Next base: position 1,358,901 of record JACGCM010001155.1, read on the forward strand.
GACTATGCAAAACTGGGAATGTTGATCAAGCTTTTAAGTTGTTCAAGGATATGGAGAAAGGAAATTGCAAGCCTGATTTGGTAACATATAGTGCAATCATCGACGGTCTTTGTAAGGACAATCAGATACCCAAAGCCCAAAACCTCTTTGAAGAAATGATTAGCAAATGTGTTATGCCAAATGTCATCACTTACAGTTCTATAATTCACGGTGTATGTAGTTTAGGCATGTGGAAAGACGCTGAATCTTATGTCAACAAAATGGTGAATTCTGGAGTTTCCCCAGAAATAATAACATTCAACATCGTGATTGATGCTCTCTGCAAAGATGGGAGGACAAAAAAGGCACAAACTCTATTTGAGTTGATGTCTACAAGAAGTGTAAGTCCCGATGTAGTAACTTACAATTCTTTGATAGATGGCTTATGCAATTCAGGCCAATGGGAAGAAGCAACGAAGTTATTTAGAGAAATGATGGGTCGTGGAATCTCACCAGATGTATGTACTTTTAACATTTTAATCGACGCTATGTGCTAGGAAGGAATGGTTAAAAAGGCACATGAGTTGTTTGATTTGATGATTAAAAGAGGCGTGGAACCAGACACAATCAGCTACAGCGCTTTGATGGATGGATATTGTTTACACAACCGAATGGAGGAGGCAGCAAAAATGTTTCATTCAATGGTGGTTAGGGGTTGTGAGCCTAGTGTTATAAGCTACACCATTTTGATAAATGGGTATTGCAAGGCTAAGAAGTTGGATGAAGCTATGCAAATTTTTGAAGATATGTGTAGCAAGGGATTACCTCCTGTTGTCATTACATACAATTTCTTAATAGGTGGTTTATGCAAGGTTAGGAGAGTTGCAACTGCGCAAGAGCTTTTTATGGAGATGCAAGCTCGGGGACTTATTCCAGATATTTATACGTACAATACATTATTGGATGGCCTATTTACAAATGGTAGTTATGCGGAAGCAATGAGACTATTTGAAGAGTTGGAAAATGGAGGATTAAAAGCCGATATTGTTACATACAGTACAATTATTGATAACATGTGCAAATCAAACAACGTCGATGAGGCAAAGAAACTCTTCTGTCTAAGAACTTGAAATGTAACACTATGATATTCACTATAATGATAAGTGGACTTCTAACTGAAGGCTTACTTCAAGAATCGGAGGATTTATTTGCTCTTATCTGAAGAGATCTCATTCGAAGAGATCTCATTCGAAGAGCAGGAGATGGAGATACAAACCTGGAATGGTTTCGATGCTCTTATCTGAAGGACGTAAGAAAACGAAATCCCTAGACAGAAGGAAAGGTTGCTTCTCCTTAATCAAATCAATCTTAAAGGCTACGTACAACTTCCCTTCCCCTTCATCAGTTTTAATCGATCTCTTGTCTTTGCCCCGTTTCTCATAAATCTTTGCTTGGCGAAAATCTAGTGTAACATTGATACTCCATTTCTGAGATATAAAAAAACATCACAGATCATTCCAACAACATTCAACCAATAAAACATATCTTCTTTTTGTCAATCTTATTTCAAAAAGATTAAAAATTTACAGAATAGGTTAAAGTTACTAGTCATATACTTAAAAGAAAGAAAAACAAGGAAGAAGAGGAGATTCCTATTTCTTTCGCAAAAAGTTACCCCAAGAAGTTCATTAATTGTCATACTCATATGTTCTAACAAGAGAGTACAATTTAAATGTTTCTTTAAAATAGTAAGTTTACTCAACAATGAAGGATTCGGTTCTCTGAAACCATGTATTCAATGTCATAGAGATCAATGTGTATGGTCAGTTTAGTGATAGTTTGAGTTGTGGGGGTGTTGTTTAAAAGTTTAAGTCGGCCCATCCAAAGCTTGCTGTAACCACTCATTTGAGGACTCATTGTTGTAAACCCATGTGGGGTATAAGGGGTCAAAAGACTCAAAACCAAGGGCATATGAAAGGAGCTTGAGGCAAAGGAGAGAGAAAGATGTTCTCTCTATTGTAGCTAAAAACCATACATCCGTGTAAGTAATATTACCTAAAGCCCTACAAATCAAATTTTGTTCATAACATTGTCGTTTAGCCCGTGGGAGCACAATAAGATACTTACACAGATGCAAATATTCATTTGGTGTTGATATGACAACTTGCTTCATTTACTTGCTCTTCTGTCTTGATTGAGGTTAACGACATGGATATTACCAGGAGTTTGTTAGTAAGACACTTTTGTATTTTCCTATGTTTTAAACAAATAATGTCATCTCAAATGGGATTATATTATAAAATTCTCAATTGGTTAGATATAAGATTATGTTTCACAAGTTCCATTTAAATGGAATTTTAAATGCTTCTACATATTTTTCTGTGTATGAATCTATTCCTCGAGTAAGAATCATATCAAATTCTTCATAAATTCAATGTTGCCCGTGCGAGCAGGGGTTGATTGCTACTAGTTATTATGAAGGAGAGCCCTTCCCATAGGAGGTTGTAGTTTATAGTTGTTGGGCAAACTCATGGCATACGTGCTCGACAAAACTCAATAATTTCATTTTGTGATGGCGGATTTGAGCCCAATTTTAAGCTCAAAAAAGCACAAGGTGTTTCACCCCAAAATTTGTCCGCCCGAGCCACAACGGCTGCTTTGTTAACCAATGGGTACTAGTACAAAACCGATTCTACTTCGATGCTACTCAAATTTTCGCCTCCGCTTATTATAGCGTCCTTCGACCTATCCTTGATTTCCAAGTACCCGTCCGGGTGCATATCGCCCACATCGCTCGTGTTAAACCACCCGTTGTCCCTCATACATTTTGAGGTCTCGACGGGGTCTTTTAAGTAGCCCAACATGATGCACCCGCCCCGTAAAACAACCTCACCGAGCGCCAACCCGTCTCGTTTCACACTCGCTCCCGAGTCATCCACCACGTCTATCTCGGTCATGGCAAGCTTTCTCACTCCTTGTCTCGCCTTCAACTTGGCCCGCTCACTTGCCGGGAACCGATTCCACTTGGGCTTCCACGCACACGACACCGTAAGCCCAGCTGTTTCGGTCAACCCATATCCATGACTAACATTGAAGCCCAACGGCTCGGTCCGTAACAACATGGACGCGAGCGGTGGGGCACCAGCCGTTAAAATATGGACCGGGTGTGGTAACGGTTTATCAATCGCCCCGTTACCAAGCATATTAAGCACCACACATATGCGTCACGCCATGTTTATGTTTCTTGGAACCTTGAATTATGGTTTCCACTGTTTTCAGTGACTCAACTAACGTCAATTTTATCTGAAACTAAAAAACCATACTAATTGATAGGTAATATTGTAAGGGGGCGGATTTAGAGACACTCAAAAATGAGACACTCAACTCTCACTCAAACTGAACTACACTTCTCTAGAGATGAGTGGTCGTCATAATAGAGGAAGTGGAAAAAAAAAACAAATAATATTAGGTGGAAATGAGTTGCATACAGTCTCTCTCTTCAGTGGGCAGATATTTCTCTCTCTGTTCACCAGTTTCAAATTTCAAACTAGATTGTGCAAAGCATTCATGTTACAGACATTTGCTTGAATTTAACAGTTTAGCAAATATTTTAAGGCCATCACAAATTTACAATGATGTGAGCTTCTGGTTGATATATATCTTCAAGCAGCTCATCTAGTTTGAAAGGCTTCAATTGCTGACAATGAAGGTAACTCATACATATCGTGGAAGAGCAATAGATGCTAAATTTCAAACAGCAGTTTCAGTTGGACTTGTGTACTCAATGATCTCAGTACACAAGTTTGATGATTTAATTGTTCCCAGATTTTGTTGATTGATTTTCCTATTGCAAGAGTTTTGAAGAAAGAATACAGTAACATTAGAATTGAACTCAAAATATATATGGTTGGTATATCAATATTTGTATTTATAGAATACCTTGAAAAGCATATAAGCTAGGGGTTCCAGTTTCAATCTGGAATTTCAAGATCTCAAACCAAAGATTTTGTGCAGGGAGCATATGCATTCTTTAGCTCATAAAACAAAAACAAAAACAAAAAAACAAAAAAAAACATAACAGTATACATATGGAGCAGATGCATATCTCCATAGATCTTCCTGAACCTTCTTATATGTTAGAGTTCTTAGATAAATTATTTTCTCGGAGTTATATTCACTTGCATTATTGTTTTCTAATCTAGTTGCCTTTGGCAGTGAGCTTAATTATGTGGTTAACATATATGTGCTTAATTCTGTGGTTCACATGCATATATGTAGACAACTCTAGATCTTCTGTCAAGGGCCATTTCATGTTTCTTCTGTCTCTTTTCTACCAAACTTCTATGAGAAGATCCCCATTTACAAGCAGATGTACTTAAATGCCCCTATGTTGGATATGCTGAAATGCATTTTTTGTTGTATACATTGATGTAGAATTTCCGTTATGTTTTAATATGGCTATGTTAAATATCATGTTAAATATCTTTTGGATTATGTATGAATTTGACATATAAGACTATTTTATTACTGAAATATTGTGAATTTTCTGCTTCAAATACCTTTCAGTAGAGACTATTCTCGTTTTGTTTTTGATCCCTTCAAGGATTTGTGGTTCATGGAGAAAGCTCAATATGAGATTGATACTATGGCACTGAAAGAGGCAATATTTTTAAACTGAGTTCATTGAGGAATATTATGGAGAAATGCATTCAGGAATTCCAACGGGATGTCACCCATAAAGATTTAAGAAACGTATAGGACTATCTGAAGAACAAGTATAAGATTTGGGAGACCCTAAAACAATTGGCTCGGGAAGGTTATGATGAAGTAACTGGTACATTCAACCTTACTGAACATAGGTGGGCTTAAATCTTAGAAGTTTTACCAGAAGCAAGGAGTTATAAGCATGATGGGTTGCCTCATAGGGAGAAGATTTGTTATTTGCCCAAATTTGATGTTTTCTAGTTTTTCAGTTTGAACTCTCTCTATTTCTAGTTTAATCATTAATGTAATAAATTTGACATGTAAGATTATTTTATTTATGAAATGGTGTTTGATTAAATTTGTTGTTAATAAATGTTTATTAGTTATTTGAGCATCTTTTGGCCTATGTATGAATTATTTTAACTTTGTTGCATATTGGAGCATCTTTTAGACTATGTATAAATTTTGATAATTGTGTGTTTGTATTCCTCTACTCTGTAGTGTTCTGATATTCTTATCTCATTTGACTTTCAGAGATCCATTTTGTATATCCATTTTCCATTTTGTACAATAATATTTTTTATGTCCATTTTGTATATCTATTTTGTCCATTTTGTACAATGATGTCTTTTGTATGTCCATTTTGTGCATATTCATTTTTTCCATTTTATGCAATAATGCATTTTGTATGTCTATTTTGTATGTTAATTTTGTATATTCATTTTTGTCCATCTTGTGCAATAATGCCTTTTGTATGTCTATTTTTTCCATTTTCAAGTTTTGAATAAACTTTTATGGTGTCATAGTACTTTATAGTGTAGAGGTGCTACCAATTTTGAGTTGATGCTCCAAGTTGTGTTATTTTATAACAAGGGTATTTAAAATATTTACCAGTTTTCAGGACTTCTTATAAGAAAAAAAACACCACAACTTTTCAGCACTTCAAAATATTCAGCATTCAGCACTTGATTTTTTTTTCAGCATTCAACACTTAAAAAACAAACACCTAACATACAATATTTGTAACCTCCTTCTTAGATTGATTACTTACCTACGATATTTGTAACCTCCCTTACTTCAAATTTTGTTAGGAGCCCCCCTAAGATTTAACTCTCCTTGAGTTTATATATGAATATGATACTATTTATACCCTCAGTCTACTCAGTTTGGGCTCTACGTGATTTGTTTTTTAATCTCTTTTTTCACTAGGAATAAAATTTATATTTTGCTTTAAAAAAAATAAAAAGTAGACAATACTTGCGAAAATTATTAGAACATATGAAGGAAATAAAAGTTCAAACATGCTAAGCATGAGTCTGACAATTATTTAAGGAATTAATATTAATATTATATATTAAACAGTTAGCATAGGTCTCTCCAATAGATTATTAAATGGACCTAATTAAACAGAAATTTTATATCTAAAGAGTAATCAAAAAAACAGCACGTATTTGGATTTAACACCGTTAGACCCAGACACCATAAAAGTTTGATAAGCCAAGCCTCATCAAAAGGTCAAAACAATTACCCTCATAAGAGAAATCTAAATGCACTAATATAAAGCTAATAAATCACACAAATACTTTTGGGTTTGAGGAAATTACAACATTTTTACAGTCGTTATTTAATGAAGTCGTTGAAGGGGTAGAGATGAATTGCCAACAGTTGAAGGAATATCGATATATAAATTATATCATATGTGAGGTCTGTAATTTGTTTAAACATCATATGCTTGCTCAAATTCTAGCAGAGGGATGATTATCAGCACTCTAAAACTGAAGTCATACATGATTAGTTACATTTACCAATGTGTTTATAATGATGCATCACTAAAATATTCTCATGGTGCAATTTCTGCTTAGAAATTGGAGTTGACCTCTTCATGGACATCTAAACAGCTCAAACTTATTTAACCCCCAAAATCTTCATGGAGTGCAGTATTTCCTACAATTTGTCTGTCATTCACGGTCACCTTCTGTTGTTAGCCAGTGTTCAAAAATTGGCATAATCAAAAACAAGTTAAGGAGATTAGAAAGAGATCAAAACACTTATCGGGATATGATCGAGTCTTGTGCATGCACACTATCTCCTTAAGACAGATTCACCCCTGCCACATTGATTTGCAGGATATAATCGGCCTCTGTCTCCCAGGATATAACGATCAGTCGCAGAAAGAAGAAAGCACTTCTATCCCTCTGCCAAACGAACCTTGATTGCGTCTATTTTATCTCTTGAAAATGACTCAAGAAACTTTGAAAAACTTATTTAAAAAATGAAAACGAAGTTGGGTTATATAGAGTATAAGTGACTCTTCACCAAGGGTCACACCTCAAGTTAGTGCATCTTCACCAAAAGGTCACACCTCAAGTTAGTGCTTCTTCACCAAGGGTCACACCTCAAGTTAATGCCTCTTCACCAAAGGTCACACCTCAACTTACGACTCTTCACCAAGGGTCACACCTTAAGGCACGACTCTTGACCAAAGGTCACACCTCAAGTTAGTGTTTTTTGTCACACCTCAAGTTACGACTCTTCACCAAGGGTCACACCTTAAGGCACGACTTTTCACTAAGGGTCACACCTTAAGATGTGTCTGTTGGAGACAACTCAAATCACGCACATTACAACTCATAAGTAAACTCTTACTTATAATTTAGATTTGTGTAACCTACATACCCAATGTGGTACAAAATAAACCACTAAAATATAAACCATTCAAACTAAGGATAAAACCACAAGTTTTTTTTTTCCAACACCTTCTATTGTATTTACACTGTATTCCACAATGTTAGGAGTCATCAGCAAGTTGAGACAGTATTCCACTGTATTTACACTCTTCAAAACGATGGAATCCGAGGGAATCAGACCTGATTTATTTACACTTAGCACTTTGATCAATTGTTTTTGCCAAATGGGTGAGGTGGATTTCGGGTTAGCTGTTGTTGGAAACATTTTCAAGAGTGGGTTTGAACCAGATATAGTTATTTTCACCACTTTGCTCAAAGGGATTTTCAAGGAGAATAGAGTGAAGGATGCAATCCAGTTGTTTTACAAAATTACAGAGATTGGGTATACGTGTAATGTTGTTACATATGGAACTATGGTCAACGGACTATGTAAAACTGGGAATGTTGATCAAGCTTTTAAGTTGCTTCAGGATATGGAGAAAGGAAATCGTAAGCCTGATTTGGTAACATATAATGCAATCATTGACGGTCTTTGTAAGGACAATCAGATACCCAAAGCCCAGAAGCTCTTTGAAGAAATGATTTCCAAAGGTGTTGCGCCAAATGTCATCACTTACAGTTCTATAATTCAAGGTGTGTGTAGTTTAGGCATGTGGAAGGACGCTGAATGTTATGTCAACAAAATGGTGAATTCTGGAGTTTCCCCAGACATAGTAACATTCAACATCGTGATTGATGCTCTCTGCAAAGATGGGAAGACAAAAAAGGCACAAACTCTATTTGAGTTGATGTCTACAAGAAGTGTAAGTCCCGATGTAGTAACTTACAATTCTTTGATAGATGGCTTATGCAATTCAGGCCAATGGGAAGAAACAACGAAGTTATTTAGAGAAATGATGGGTCGTGGAATCTCACCAGATGTATGTACTTTTAACATTTTAATCGACGCTATGTGCAAGGAAGGAATGGTTAAAAATGCACATGAGTTGTTTGATTTGATGATTAAAAGAGGCGTGGAACCAGACACAATCATCTTCAGCGCTTTGATGGATGGATATTGTTTACACAACCGAATGGAGGAGGCAGCAAAAATGTTTCATTCAATGGTGGTTAGGGGTTGTGAGCCTAGTGTTATAAGCTACACCATTTTGATAAATGGGTATTGCAAGGCTAAGAAGTTGGATGAAGCTATGCAAATTTTTGAAGATATGTGTATCAAGGGATTACCTCCTGTTGTCATTACATACAATTTCTTAATTGGTGGTTTATGCAAGGTTAGGAGAGTTGCAACTGCGCAAGAGCTTTTTATGGAGATGCAAGCTCGGGGACTTATTCCAGATATTTATACGTACAATACATTATTGGATGGCCTATTTACAAATGGTAGTTATGCGGAAGCAATGAGACTATTTGAAGAGTTGGAAAATGGAGGATTAAAAGCCGATATTGTTACATACAGTACAATTATTGATAACATGTGCAAATCAAACAACGTCGATGAGGCAAAGAAACTCTTTGACAGTCTTCTGTCTAAGAACTTGAAACGTGACACTGTGATATTCAATATAATGAAAAGGGGACTTTTAACTGATGGCTTGCTTCAAGAATCAGAGAATTTATTTGCAAAGATGTTAGACAAGGGTCCTACTCCAGATGAACTCACATACAATACTATGTTACGGGGACTGCTCCAGAATAACAAACTCGACAAAGCAATGCAACTTCGAAATGAAATGGTGGAGAGGGACTTCTCTCCGGATGCAAATAACACATCTATTATAGTTGGTCTGCATGCAAGTGATGGACCGGATTCTAAGCTTACTGAAACATTTGATAAAATTGTATCAAAGCGCCAAAGGGAAGGTATTGTTACCGCTGTTGAGTTGGATGTTTAAAGTAAAGTTGTCATTTGAATTTATTTTCTTTTTACGAGGAAGAAGGAAATGCTCGTCACCTTGTATTAGCCGACTTAAAATGTTCCAAACACAGACCACCAAGTTGAAGTCTGAATCTTTTTGTTCAAATGTATCTCTTAATTATGTATAATTACCTTTCATTGTTTGTGTCTATCTCTTTAAACATATTTTCCTCATATTTGAGATTTTGATGGACGTAGATATGTTTCTGAAGTATATATATTAGTTATAGTCTGTTGAAGTCTTGAAGTTATTTGTCTGTCTTCATTTATCTACATTTTCATCAGAATTCTGCAATATTTGTAGTCTGTTGAAGTTAAAGTCTGTTGACGGAATTTGTCAAGCTCGAAGTAGTAGTATACATGGACTCTTGCTTTATGTTGGTTAATAATAAGAGACGCACATGAAACAAATCCCTGTTTCGCTCCAGTCCAATTCCATCACTAGGATAATATATCAACCTCCGTATTCAGACAGATTCTGCACAAAGAACGATTGAAAACAGATTATGCTTGAGGCAATCCGCCCTATTGCTCGAATGGCTTTGCTGAAAAATATATCGGATGACATATTGACAACGATTGAAAACACGAAGAACGGCTAAATATATCGGATGACATATTGACAACGACTAAAAACACAAAGAGCGACTAAATATATTCAACGAACGACTTTCTGCTAGTCATCAACACTAAAAAAAACCATACATCCGTAAGTAATATTACCTAAAGTCCTACATTCGACTAACGGGAGGCCGGTCTAAGGCCTGGGCCATTTCCCTAAGCACGAATTTCTTAATTTTCCTGTTGAGGTCTTGGGAAGCTCGTCCTTGAAAATCACCGTCTTCGGTACCATATAATGTGGCATTCGTGCTCGACAATACTCAATAATTTCATTTTGTGATGGCGGGTTTGAGCCCAATTTTAATCTCAAAAAAGCACAAGGTGTCTCGCCCCAAAATTTGTCCGACCGAGCCACAACGGCTGCTTCGTTAACCAACGGGTGCGAGTACAAGACCGATTCTTCTTCGTTAACCACCTTATTCCCATGGGACTAGAATAATATCAACCATGCTCGATTGGCAATCCACCCTATTGCTCGAATGGCTTTGCTTAAAAAAGTCGTGTTATTCAAACTTGCCAAAGCGATTTAATTCGGACAAGCCAAATGATTTGGCATTTTGGGAAAAGGCGATTTAATTCGGACATGCCAAATGATTTGGCATTTTAGGAAAAAGAGATTTAATTGGGACAAGCCAAATGATTTGGCATTTCAGAAATAAACATATAAATCAAACTTGCCGAATGATTTGGCCTTTTCGTTATAAAATAGCCAAATCAATTGGCATTTCCCGAAAAGAAAACATTCTGTTCAAACTAGTCGTGGTATGTTTATGTAAAGTGTTTATCCGGAATCGTCTGAATCATGATCCATTGTTCCGGGGATAAAATCCGAGGTTAACGAGAACTTCGTAATGATATCTTGATTGAAGATGTTATTATCGTTGGTCACCGTAAATTAGAAGGGTTAAGATGTTATTAGTCATTGCCATGAAGAATGTGTTAGATTAGTTTTTAATGGCATAATCTTAGTGGTTTCTAGTAATTTTATAACCACTGGACACGACGATCGGTCTTGCATTCTTTTATGGTAAATGTATTCTAGTGGATTCTCCATCTAAAGCCTCTGGTTAGTGGTTAGAGATGGGTTGGAATGCAGGTTCACTGTCAGATACTACACTGAAATGACTTTCTTGAAATATGATCTAATTCAGGCAATCCCATTTCATTTTTTTCGAAGTAAAAATAAACTCTGGTGGACATGCAAGTGAACCCTGAGCCTTGCATTGGATCAGTACCACAAGAATGCTCTGATAGTTGGTATGTTCAAATAATGCCAAATCATTTTATGACGAAGATCATCTCTGAGCTTCCTCTTAAGGTCAGTACTATCACTTCCTCTTAAGGTCAATACTACATTTGTTTGCCCATGCTATAGAAGCAAGGACTGCCGCAGCTTTTAAAATGCTAGGGTAAATTGCTGAATAGTCATTTTTGAACATGGCTAGAGTGTGGAAGTCAATGAAACCATGCTTATGACCCTGATTAGAGATACCTTGGTGTGGAAGTCAATGAACACAACTGTGAGAGCCGATTGGGTTTGGAATAGTACTGAGTGAAGACTATTGTCTTGGTTTACACCAAAGCTGACAGTTCAAGACATATGTTCACTAATCAGCATAAATCCGATAGTTTTTTACTAGAGAAGGTTCAAGTCCACAAGACACCTCTCTCGATGCAGGATCATTCCCTGATTTTCTCTGTTTTGTCTGAGTTTGTCTGTTACCATTCAAATGTGGGGGATTGTTGGAAAATACAATATGATTTGCTTTTCCTTTAAGTTTGAATGGTGGAACTAAGTGGTTTTAGTCCCACATTGGATATGAGAGAATCACAACTCTCCTATATAACTAAATCAAACACTTGCCTTGTTGTAATGAGTGTGAGAGTTGGTGGGTCACACGCGCATGTGCGACATGTGCGGCCCATGTGTGCAAGCTAGCTTGGGTGCATGGGCTGCCCATGGACTTGCTCGACCTAGGAAACCCGCTTATTATTATAAGTCTATGATTGGGGATTCCTTTAAACACTTAGTCGTTTTTTGGGTTGGGGTGCCTCCAACAGACGCACCTTAAGGTGTGACTCTTGGTGAAGAGGCATTAACTTGAGGTGTGACTCTTGGTGAAGAGTCACCTATGCTCTATATAACCCAATTTCGTTTTCATTTATCGATCATCAATTTTTCAGAGTTTTCTTGAGTCTTTTTACAAAGAGAAAACATACGCAATCAAAATTCGTTTGGCAGAAAGATAGAAGTGTTTTCTTCTTTCTGCGACTGATAGTTGTATCCTGGGAAACAGGGGCCTATATTCCTGCAAAACACTGTGGGAGGGCCGAATCTGTCTTAAGGAGATAGTGTGTAGACACTAGACTCGATCATCTCCTTAAGAGGTGTTGGTTTTTCATGCAGATTGGAATACACTTCTATGTTGCAAGATTTGGAATGCATGTCAGTTAGCAGAATTGGCGAATGTTGTGACTGCTTGGACATGGATTTGATTACCATTTCTCAGAGCAGAAAGAGTGTCACAAGGCTTAAGGGAACTGTTTTGCATCAAACCCAGTAAAATGTAATTTCCACCACGTTGATTATGTTGTCTATTTCAAAATAAATCAATCTCCTGCCAGATATAAGATAATACTAATAGTAAACGGACATTTATAACGGATCCAACACATATAAGTGGAAAGTAGAATCAAGATCTTTTAATAACTTTCTCTCTGGATGCGGTGTTTCTTTTAATAGCGTTAAATATACAGCGTAAAACAAAATTTTGTGCATTCTAACTGCTCAACAGTTCTTTGCATTTGTTGTAATGTTTGAAGTAGTATCCATGGACGCTTATATAAACAGCGTAAAACAAAATTATTAGCCTTCAGCCAATAATTCCTTATTTCGACGGACTCCTTGGAGGAATTTGTCAAGCTCGAAGTAGTATACATGGACTCTCGCTTTACGTTGGTTAATAATAAAAGACGCACATGAAACAAAAGTCTTTATTGCAGGATTGAAGGATTGCAGGTTGTTCCTATAATTAAGCATGTATGGCTTAGTCATTGCAGGATTGCAGGATGTATGGCTGTCCCTATAATTAAGAATGTATGGCTTAGCATGATTCTAGAATAATATATATGTGCTAGATGTGTAATCAACATGGTTGTGTGAAACAAGAAATATTTCACCATTGTTCTTGTTTCTGTTTTTGGTTTCTTCTCTGTATCTTTTTCTTCATGGTGTTAGAGCAGGTCTCCAATTAATTGTTCTTGTTTCTATTCTGTCTAAATGGTCGAAACAGTTACATCCGGAACGGAAAATTCTACTGTTCCGTCATCCACATCTGATGTTAATTCGAATCAGAGATTATGCTCGGTTCAATTGAATAATTTTAATTATCTTCTTTGGTCGAGGGCAGTGACATTAGCTCTTGGTGAAAGATCACGGATTGAATTTACCGATGAGAGTAATGCCGCTCCAGATGACAAGTCCTCTCAGTACAAGACTTGGCTTGTTAATGATTAGATGGTTCAATCGTGGTTGCTTAACACGATGGAGCCGCATATCGCTGAGATTTTCAGTTATTCAGACTCGGCTGCGGGGCTATGGAGTGCAGTAAAAAAGTTTTATGGAAATCATAATAACTTTGCTCGAGTTTTCCAACTCAAGAAGGATATTGTTTCTTTGCAACAAGAAGGTAAAACCTTTGTTCAATTTCTTGGTAGCATGTGGAATGAGTTAGCGGTCTATCGACCACATACCACCGATCCGGCAATCTTGTTGAAACGGGCTAAAGAGACAAGATTTCTCAGTTGTTGGCAAATTTAACTCCAGATTATGAAGATATTTGTAGCCGTATTCTCATGAATTCTGAGTTACCAACGTTTGCAAGTCTCTGTGCTACTATTCAACGTGAAGAAACACGAAAAAGGCTATGTCCGTGAGAATTAAATCATATATATCTGACACTCGAGCCTATCTTTCTACTCAAAGATGCCTAGATGAAAGAGGGAATAAGGCTAGAAGGAATGAACTGAAGTGTAGCCATTGTAGCAACATTCGCCATACCATTGATAGGTGTTGGATTCTTCACCCATAACTCAAACCAAAGTTTGCAAACAAAGGAGGTCCTAAACGTGGTTATTCTTCCGGATATCAAGTCAACCATGTGTCTGCATCACCGGCTGATGGGTTATCTAGGTTTACTTCTAGTCCTATCAATCTTATAAATGAGTTTGTTACTTACATTAAGGCCAAACACAATGCTGTTGACAGGACTGAGAATGATAATTCTTCGATTTTACTTGCTAAATTTGTGGGATTCCTTGCTGAAAACCAGAGTCTTTCTTCTAAAGATTTGTCAGGTATATTGAATGCCTTTTCTCTAGCTCTTAAAATTAGTAATGTGCATGACTATTGGGTTATAGATTCGGGTGCCACTGATCATGTAACTAATATCTTAAAAAAATTGACTGACTTTGAGTTTTTCTCTCCTCCATCTACCAAAACCATAGCCAATGGTAAGAGTGTGAGTGTCACGCCCCAAAATCCACTTTCTGATAATAGATCATAAAGCACATTCTAAGGCTTGACAAGTCGGGCATCCCACGGATGAAACCCCACTGATGTAATATATTTCTAAAAAAATTAACTACATCTACTTATCAAATAAACGCAGCGAAAAAATAACTCAATTATCGAATAAAATAAATAATATTCTCAACAAATTATACTAACAAGAAAATAGATTACGACAATGAAATCTGAAGAAAAAATCATAAATACCCTATGACAGCTCAGCGATCCAAAGAATTCCAAAAATGATCAACCAAGCCTCACTAAGCAAAAACCTACTGTGCTCGACCTCCTGAAAAATTTAGGGCACAGGGCGTCAAGCAAACACAATTATTACCGGTCACTGAACATGACAGACCGATCTATTATACAAAAGTACTAGCGTGATATAATATTATATATATGAAAATGATGCAATGCATTGAGGAAATGAGGTTCGATTATTAATGTTGTTTTTAAGCGTCGGCGTCAACCGGCATTATAAAATAGTTATAAGGTATTATTAGGTGTGGGAGATAGCTAACAGACGATGTACACAGGGTCACTTTTAATTCAGTGGAACCACACTCTCGCACCCTTCTGTCCTCAACAGAAGCGTATCCCTTATTGTCAAGCCAGGGATTGGCGGATTCCTTTTTAGTGAGCCAGGAATTAGCGGGGAAATCACCGGATCAAGGTGCTCAAGGAGTTTCAACCTACATGTCTAAAGCCTGATTTATTTTCACTTTTAGGGATCTATGCCCACGGGGAGTATTCACAAAAAATAACAAAGCCGATATGTAATTGGGGAAGAGTTTTAGAGGCCTGCAACCCTGGAACACTGATAAACAGTCACCTAATCTTTTGTTTAGGGAATCAAACCCAAGGACCCTGACATCATAGCCCTACTGTGTACACGACTCTAAGTTATCATATGCATGAATGATTAAAGAGACTGACACTCAATCAAAATGACTCATCTGTCCTTGCTCTATAGGCAATGAGACTATATCATATGATTGGCGATCTTATGCTCAATGACCTTTTTACCCTCATAAATATAGGAGTAGAGTCTCAGTCGATGATTTTAAATAGGCTTATGCTAGTACCCCCTTGATTTAACATCAAGGTCCAACTTATCCATCTATAGTTTAAAGGGTTGAACACGAGGTACCAATTACTATTATCTACGCTATTGATATGGATATAATTAATATCATTACAAATTTCCTTATATACTAACCATATATATATTCTAAGCATACATTAACCAAGGTTTGCCCTAAGCTATATATATATATGACCATACATATATATATACCTATACAAAATCTGCCTTCATTAAACATATATATATACAATCTGTATATAAAAAATTCAGATTTGCCTTATAAGCATATATATGTATTATTAATATACAAATCTACCTTATAAGCATATATCAGTATTATTAATATACAAATCTACCCTATAAGCATATATCAGTATTCTGAATATATGGGAACCATATCTGTTTTCATTAACCTATAAATACCTAAACATATATACTAAACCAAACAACCTTATACTCTGATCAGAAAGGAAACCATTATAGTTTGTATTCCTTATTACTACTATATATGCAACTAATTAGATATATCTACTACTGTTGTATAAAAGTGTTGTTATAGTACTTTATATAAATAACTACAGACGCAACTCTTCACTACATAGGGTGTACTGATATGCTCATGTTAAGTCTAGCACAACTACTACAATGGGTTCCAAAAATGATTGTATAGCAACTATAAAATTCTACAGTAATATTGTTATGGAACAATCTCAACGAGCCTACTCGAACAAAAATCAGATAAGAGTACAATCACCTACTAAACATGGTATATTAGCTATAATCAATACACTATTCCAATCATAGAGCAATGACAAGCCATAATGGTACTTGCCTGATTAGGGATTTGATACAAATCGAGAAGCGAAGAAAGACTTGCAATGCTCGACAAAATCAACCCAACCCACTACAAAAACGGGCACGATAGAGAACTTAAAATTAAGGGTAATACTACTCACAAACCAGAGTCTTTAAAGCTATGGGTTGATGGAGGAGATAGAGAGAGAGAGAGATGGAGAAGAATCAGGAAGAAATACGATGGTGGTTGAATGGGTTCTAAAAATTGATTTGGGGAAAAGGAGTTATGATAGCATACTCCACAAGTAACTTACTAAACTACAACAGCTCTAGAACAAAGATATTTTCACAAAGGCCTTGTCGTCGGATCATTTCCATTGTATTCTTTTCAAGCTTGGCTCATTCAATCCTCTTGATCCAGCTTGAGAGGGAGTATTGCAGGATTGCAGGATGTATGGTTGTTCCTATAATTAAGCATGTATGGCTTAGCATGATTCAAGAATAATATATATGTGCTAGATGTGTAATCAACATGGCTGTGTGAAACAAGAAATCTTTCACCATTGTTCTTGTTTCTGTTTTTGGTTTCTTCTCTGTATCTTTTTCTTCAGTCTTGTTTCGCTCCAGTCCAATCCCATCACTAGGATACTCAAACACTTGGGAACAAAAGATGAGCATATTTGACACAATAAACGACACTGGAGTAATATATCAACCTCCGTATTCATAAAGATTCTGCACAACCATTGCTCGAATGGCTTTGCTGAAAAAAGCCATGTTATTCAAACTTGAAAATCATGTAAAGGTACAGCTAGCCAAATGATTTGGCATTTTGGGAAAAGGCGATTTAATTCGGACAAGCCGAATGAGTCGGCATTTCAATAGAAATCATTCTACTCATACTAGCCGGATTATTTGGCTTTTATGTCAAAAGAAGCCAAATCATTTGGTATTTTCATAAATATCCATGTTATTCAACTATCCCAATGATTTAGCTTTTTTACTAGAAAAAACAAATGATTTGGAGCTTCCAAAATAAACCCATTTAACTGAAACATGTCAAATTATTTGGCACTTCCGAATAAACCATTTAAGCTATATCTAGCCACATAATTTGGTATTTTGGAAAAAGGCAATTCAATTCAGACAAGCCAAATGATTTGGCATTTCAGAAATAAACACATATAAATCAAACTTGCCGAATGATTTGGCCTTTGCATTATAAAATAGCTAAATCATTTGGCATTTCCCGAAAAGAAAGCATTCTGTTCAAACTAGTCGTGGTGTGTTTGTGTAAATTGTTTATCGGGAATCGTCTGAATCATGATTCATTGTTCCAGGGATAAAATCCGAGGTTAACGAGAACTTCAAAATGATATATTGATTGAAGATGTTATTATCGTTGGTCACCGTAAATTAGAAGGGTTGAGGCACATAGGATGCAATCACCGTAAAAAATATTTCAGCCACGCCACGACGTTTTGTTTAAACAACTTGACGTCGATACTGAGTCTCTCCTCTATTAAACAAAACAAATTTTGTGCATCGAACATTTAGGCACTCACTCGGTCTATTTAAACATGTCACATCTACAATTTGGACTAAAAATTAAATCAAACACGAAGAGCGACAAAATATATCGGATGACATATTGACAACGACTGAAAACATGTAGAGCAACTAAATATATTCAACGAACGACTATCTGTAAGTTATCGAACGACTTTCAGCTAGTCGTCGATACTATAAAAACCATACATCCCTAAGTAATATTACCTAAAGTCCTACATTCGACTAACGGGAGGCTGGTCTAAGGCCTTGGCCATTTCCCTAAGCACGAATTTCTGAATTTTCCCGGTCGAGGTCTTTGGAAGCTCGTCCTTGAAAACCACAGTCTTGGGCACCATATAATGTGGCATTCGTGCTCGACAAAACTCAATAATTTCATTTTGTGATGGTGGGTTTGAGCCCAATTTTAAGCTCAAAAAAGCACAAGGTGTCTCGCCCCAAAATTTGTCCGCCCGAGCCACAACGGCTGCTTCGTTAACCAACGGGTGCGAGTACAAGACCGATTCTACTTCGACGCTACTCAAATTTTCGCCTCCGCTTATTATAACGTCCTTAGACCTGTCCTTGATTTCCAAGTACCCGTCCGGGTGCATAACGCCCACGTCGCCCGTGTAAAACCACCCGTCGTCCCTCATACATTTTGAGGTCTCGACGGGGTCTTTTAAGTAACCCAACATGATGCACCCGCCCCGTAAAACAACCTCCCCGAGCGCCACCCCATCTCGTTTCACACTCGCTCCCGAGTCATCCACCACGTCCATCTCGGTCATGGCAAACGTCCTCACTCCTTGCCTCGCCTTCAACTTGGCCCGCTCACTTGCCGGGAACCGATTCCACTTGGGTTTCCACGCACACGACACCGTAAGCCCAGCTGTTTCGGTCAACCCATATCCATGACTAACATTGAAGCCCAACGACTCGGTCCGTAACAACACGGACGCGGGCGGTGGGGCACCCGCCGTTAAAATATGGACCGGGTGCGGTAACGGTTTATCAATTGCCCCGTTACCAAGCATATTAAGCACCACCGGGGCACCGCACATATGCGTCACGCCATGTTTATGTATTACCGCATAAATCGTCGCTACGTCAAATTTACGGACGCAAATGTTGGTCCCGCCAACTGCCGCCATCCCCCACGTGTAACACCACCCGTTGGCGTGAAACATCGGTAGGGTCCACAAGTACACGGCCCGCTTCGGCACGGACCAATCGAGTAACGAGTTAAGGGTCATGACGAATAGTCCACGGTGGCAGTGGACCGCACCCTTGGGAGCTGAGGTAGTCCCGGATGTATAGTTTAACACCATTGGGTCCCACTCGTTCACCGGCCGGACCCACTCAAACTCGGGATCCCCATTCTTGATCATCTCCTCGTAATCAACGGCCCTCAATTTATCGTCATCCTCGAATTCCTCATCATCTTCTTCTTTAATGAAAACAACCCGAGGCGGTTTAACTTCGCTGTCCAACGGGTACATCAAGATCGCCTCGAGCACTGGAACCCGCGATACATAGTCCACAAACACCAACTTTGACTCACTATGCCGCAATAAAACGAATATCGTCCGTGCATCGAGACGCGTATTAACCGTATTAAGCACACCCCCACACATAGGAATCGCGAAATGAAGCTCATACATAGCTGGAATATTCGGTGCCACGACCGATACCACGTCCCCGCGCATGATCCCTAGTGATACTAGGGACGACGCAAGGGCGAGGCACCTACGATTTGTATCGGACCATGTGTAGGTCATGTTGTTGTAGATAATTGAAGTGCAATCACCGTATATCGTTGCGGAACGATCAAGAAAGCTCATGGGTGTTAAAGGAGGAGAATTCGCGGGTCTTGGCTTCAACTGATCCATCTCTAAGAGACACACTAAGTGTGTTTAAGACTGGGGGGAGGTGAAGAAGAGGTTGATGAGGAGAGTCTTAATAAATAAGGAGAGATGACGTTATGTGTTATTTGTCAGCATTGATTGACCTAAACATTTGGGATCACTTAGTAAGATAGGGTTGAAAAGTCGAGCAAACGTGGCTAAGAATCCTGAGATAAGATTGTGTAACCCATGTCCCATGCTTGGTTTGGACTGCTATAAAGCCAAATTTGGGTCAAGATATATAGTCTCACATATGGGCAAATAATCGGGCCTAAAAATGTACGATTTATATTATTCTCATTTTGTTTTGAGATTGAATCTCCGGTTCTAATTTCAATAGACTTGTTGTTTGTAATGCTCGTCACAAATATTTCAGGTAATTTCGATAATTATTGTGTTTGTGACGGGAATCATTTTCAGCTTTAAACTTCAATTGAGGGTGGCGTTGCCATGTGCCTTTTAATGTGGTCACGTTGTTGTGAAAGATAGCCCCCCCCCCTACTAATATCCGCTAAATTCCAATGAGAGAGGGTTGGCAGATCTGAACTCTTGTGCTCACCTCACTACTTACCTCACTACCTTTGGTTTTTCAACTCAAAAAGCAAGATTGGGTCTCTCTGTGAATTGGCTTTAAGGTGAATCCAATTCAACCCACAGCAGTTGTGAATCCACCCCAAGGTGAATTTCTCACGCGCACTTCTGAACCTCGCGCTTGAAATGGACATCTCAGATGAGTCCACGTGTTTCAATCTGAGCCATCAAAATCTTAGCGCACTTCTAAACTGCGCGGCAAGCTTGGTTTATATATATACGCGCAGTTCTGAAGTGCATTGGATGGAAGCCACGTGTTTTAATATTAAAGGTTATATATATACCATCAGGGTGGAAAATTCACCTTTGGATGCATTTTGAGAAAGCCATGTACGTATCACCTAGCTGCTGGGAGACGAATTAGATAGAAAAGAGTGAATTTGGAATTCACCCTGCCACGTCAGGGTGCACCTAACTGCTGTGGGTGCTCTTAGAAGTGATATACCTTTAGAGATGCTCTGAAATATAGATTAAAGACAAATGCATAATGGGTAGTTTCAAATATACCATAGTACTCATTTTTTAGATCATGCCATTATAATGCTCTGGGATACTGAATCGCTTAGCTTCAGCTTCAACCATTCTTGGGTCAATTTACTTCCACCAGGAAATATGGAATTTCTTAGCAAATGTGAAGACCTGTAAGCTTATTGTTTTTCGACTCAAATTGCATGAAAGCAAGTTTGACTGCTAATTTCAGCCGACAGCCTTAAACAACAAGCCATTATGCAAGCAGAATTCACATACCAGATGGCATAGACGACATAGTCAAATAACAGTAATTGCAGGCTGAAACAACAAGCCATAGAGAATATAATGAACTCACATTCATCAACCAAATAGAATACATTAATACTGGTAACCCAAGAGTAGACCATGAAAACTAATAATTTATATAACTCTCTGATCAAAAGTACACACATAAGACTTTAAATCCTAGAAAATAATTTATCAGAAGCAAAAGGAAATTAAATAGTAATAAGAAAGCTATTGTTGAAGGACAAAAATGGAAGGTAAACTGTGCTTCATCTAGAAGACCTCTCCTTGTGCACTTAGGGAGTTGCTCTAATCGTCAAACCTCATCTTTTTCCCTGAAACAATAGAAAAACAAGTTAACATCAGTAATGTGTTTATAACAATGAACTTCTAGGAGATGAGATTAGCAGTTTTGCAAGAAGGATTCAAGTTGATATAAGAAATGGGGAGAGACCAACCTGTGCCAGGAGCAGCCAAGTTTGGCTTATTTCCACGACCTCCTCTTCCACCAGAGCGTCCACCACTACCAAAACGTCCACCACCACGATCACTAAAGCGGCCACCACCACGACGGCCACCTCCATCTCTTCCACCTCTTCCACCACCGCTTCTGCCACCATAGCCTCCACTTCTGCCACCAAAGCCTCCACTTCTGCCACCAAAACCACCTCCTTCGCGGTTGTCAGATCTCGGTTTGGCCTCTTCCACTGTCAAAGGATAATCCCCAAAATCACTTCCATTGAGCTCCAGAGCTTTGTGTAAACCGTCACTGTCCGAGAAATCTATGTAGGCAATACTGCAAACCAGGATTAAAAAAAATTAGGACTGGGGAGCTACAGATAAAGAGACAGACAGAGAGATGGAACACCTACCCTTTAGCAGCTCCGCTTTCATAATCCTTTGGAATGGACACCCTTGAAATATCTCCACAAGTACCAAAATGTTCTTCCAAGCTGCTCTGAATCTGCAGTTGCAAAAAAAATAAGATTTAAGAACCTCTCATTAAAACATCAAAAAGAAAGTAACGGGTGACTTCACCTACCTGGTGAATTTCTGCAGATGTATCAAACCCCCTGACAAATATGGTCAGTCCTTGGGGTCCCTTCTGGAATGAATTTTCCCTGCCACTTTGTGGTGTATATGCACCCCTTTCACGCGCCTTATCTAGGCGCACGGGGCGACCTAAAAGATCTCCACCATTCAGTTCTAGAGCCTACAAAAAAATAAAGATTAGTACATTAGATGCAAATATGCATGAATAAAATAAATAACTATAAAAAGAGGAATTCAATAATGCGCAGAAAATGACTTGTAACAAGAGTTAATAACTAAATACTAAAGAGGATATATTGAAAAAAGGGAAGGGAAGTGAGTGACATTATTTTCAGGCAAATTACATCATTACTAATGTGGGGAATCTGTAGCAAATTGTTCGAGGCCTGATCAAAATGGGATTTAGTTTGAGAGGCACGGAGAATAGCATTTCTTTATTGCCAACCTTCAATGCAATTAACTCATCATCTGTACTTAGACAGAATTGCTCTGCAAATTGGCTTTTTTTATTATTAGTAATGACGGAATTGCTCTGCAAATTGACTATAAAAAGATGAATTCAATAATGCGCAGAAAATGACCTGTATCAAGAATTAATAACTAAATACTAAAAGAGGACATTTTGAAAAAAGGGAAGGGAAGTTAGTGAGATTATTTTCAGGCAAATTGCATCATTACTATTGTGGGGAATCTGTATCAAATTGTTCGAGGCCTGATCAAAATGGTATTTAGTTTGACAGGCACGGAGAATCGCATTTCTTTATTGCCAACCTTCAATGCAATTAACTCGTCATCTGTACTTTGACAGAATTGCTCTGCAAATTGGCAAAAAAATTTATTTCTAGTTGAACACATAATCACCATTCAGTTATATAGCCAACAAACAAAGATATACAAGTTAATGTAATTACTTCCATAAAAATGGGCAAATGTAGCGACTTGTTCGAGGCCTATTCAAAATGAGATTTGAATTGAGAGGCACGGAGAATCGTTTATCACACTATTGCCAACCTTCAATGCAAATCTCCGTCATATATATTGACGGCATTGCTCTGCAAATTGGCTTTTATAACATTTGCATCAAATTAGAATGCACTATTTTGATGATGATCACGACACCAAGTTTTTTCAACGGGAGAATAAGGAATTATAATATATATGCACAACCACAAATATAATGACAAATAATATATTACTGACACCATATTACCGTTAGTTTTATTAAAAGAAATGCAAAAGAGAATAGAGACTTTACTTTATTTGCAGCTTCTTCAGATACAAATTCAACATGGCCAAAACCCTTAAAACGACCATCTTCATCTGATGCAAAACGTACATCCGCAACTTCACCAGCCCCCTTAAAAAATTCTTCGCTGAAACATAAAATGAAGGTCCAATTAAATATGGATGAAAACAAAAGACTACATAGTTATCATGGCTTAAGAGTAATAAAAACATACACGTCAGATCGCTCAACCGAAAACGACAAGTTGCCGCAGAATAAGGTTTTTGAACCAGTGGTTTCCGTTTGAGATGTTACGGGGGTTTTGGGCTGCATAAACATAAAAATTAACCTATCGTGTTCAAAAAAACAGATATCAATAAAGCTAAATCAAATTATAATAAAGACAAGACATTACAGCTTTTTTGGATGACGCATCTACCATTTCCACATCTGTGTCTTTGACCTGCAGATCAGAAAATTCAAATGTAAGGGACAAATGTCAATTGATAGAGAATATAGTTAAGAAAAGAAAGAACCTACATTCTTATTTGGAGTCTTAGAGGGCTTTTCGTCCTCACTCTCCTCTTCATCACTGCTGCTTTCCTCCTTAGCTTTAGCAGGCTGAGCCTGGAACACCAAATAAAAATATAAAAATGCAAGCAATAAGAAAAAGGACTTCACAAATGAATCAAAAAATATTATTTTTTCCAAAACATTCGACAATCCACAATGGGTATTACCTTCTTTACCAATTGTGCCTTCGAAGCTTCATCATCAGAACTTTCTTCATCGGAACTCTCCTCGTCACTACTGCTATTTTTTTTCTGGGGCTTTGCAGAAGTTTTTGTTACTTTGGCAGGCGGAGCCTGCAAATAAGAGATTTGGCAAGGATCAACTGACTAGTCCAAATATTTTACACAATTAAAATTTTATTCGTACAAATCTAGGATAAGAAAATGAATACGACTGTATTTTGTTATAACCTAATAAATCTGGAAACAAAGACCAAAAACTTTGCAGCGTAATAATGAACAGTAGTGCAAAGAAAACTCACATCGGAGTCATTTTCAGAACTGTCACTGGATTCATCTTTCTTTGAGGGTGCAGCTTTGGAGGAAGCCAGAACAGTAGCCTTTTTCACATCCTATATCACGGAAATAATAAGGCACAAATTAAACAAGACCTATACAAAAATAATACTTTCTATTACAGAGGATATGTGATTCTTATCAATTGTATAATCAAACAAAAAAATGATAATAAAATTAAGGGTTCACCTCATCTTCATCGGAACTTTCGTCGGAGCTGTCACTCGATTTAGCTTTCTCGGAGACAACAACAGGTGTTTTCTTGACCGGAGCAGCAACCTTTGCAGGTTTTTCCTGTACGCAGAGACAGTCAATGCAAAATCCAAGATATCAAAGCGAAAAGAAAACTACATAAGCATTTTAAATAACCATGAGAGATGATGGACTGTCAAGTCACCTCTTCTTCATCCGAACTATCATCAGAACTACCACTTGACTCATCTTTCTTTTTTGGGGCAGCTGCAGGTTTCTTTGCTTGAGGAACTTTGGCAGTTACTTTCTGAAAATACCACAAATAGAATCGAAGTTAATAAATAGTTATCACAAATAGAACACCAATATTTGTACCATTACTTATTTGACTTTGATTTCTTTATAAATGAAAGCGTAAGAAACAAAATTTAGTAACATAACTGATTCATATAAGTGTGCCATTTACCTCTTCCTCGTCGCTACTTTCATCACCGGATGAAGATTCATCCTTCTTCTTAGAGCCATTTGTAGCTGCAACTATTGGAGCCTTTTTAGCAGGAACCACAGCCTTTGGTTTAGCATCCTTCAAAATAATATACAATTGGATCAATAATCAATTTGGTACTTGTACGCTAATTAGAAAATAAACATTTTGCCTATTAGAGGAAGCACGTGTATGTAACCCGAAATAGAACTTTATACTGGTTTTACTAAAAGCATATAAAAGTCAACTGACAGTGGTAGTACTAATTTGAAATATAATAGAGTTTTACAAATGGAGAAACTGGAGAAAGAACTGCTCATCACCAATTATACAAGTTTTCATGAAATACAATATAAACTGTACTACAGAACACTACAAGAGCTACAGCTTTGAGATATATAGTTTATCATAACTTACATAATTTATCATAACTCACTCGGAAAAATACAACAAAAGAGCTACAGCTTTGAGATATACAAATAATCACTACAACCATCACTTCACTTTACTCAAAAGATTTTTTGTTTTTAAATGTGGTTAAGCAAAACAAAAACATTAAGATATGGACTAAATCAAGGTGATAATACTTTTCTACAAGGGATATTATAGACAGTATAAACTCTTAGTTGGTTATTGACATCTTTATTTTTATTTTATTTTAAAAATAAAAAATCATGACTAGGGTTTAGTTCATAAACAATAACTCACAAATATTTACAAGCAATACAAAAAATGCCAATTTAATTGTATAAAAAGCTTTAAGCAAACCAATACATACAATAAAAGAGCAAAAGCATTCAGGTATACACTACTTATTAATCAACCAATAATAACACATGTCTACTTATTAATCACATAATTAACAAAAATAAGTCCTTCAAGTAAATAAAATGCATACTCACTTCATCAGAATCACTCTCTGACTCAGAACTGCTACTGGGTGCTGCTGGTTTCCCCTTCTTAACAACAGGAGCTACAACCTTCTTAGCAACAACAGCAACAGCTTCCTAAATCACAAACCCCCAATCAAAATCATCACAAAGGGTATCAATAAAACATGGGTATTATCAAATTAGCAATAATCTCTAAAAAAAGTTCAAATTTTTACCTCCTCAGATGAAGAATCATCTTCATCACTGCTTGATTCCTTCTTCTTCTTCTTAACCAAAACCTTCTCGTCAATCTTTTGCTTCTTCGTACTCACCTTCTTCAGTTCCTCCTGCGCATCCCTCTTGCTTCCTGCAAATCAAACACACATACACACAAAATAGAGTTAGAATCATCAAAACATCGATAAAATCATCATAAAATCATCGATTCTTGATTGAGAGAGCTCAAATTGAACCTTTTTTGGCGGATTTTGATGGAGGAGCTGCAACTGGAGCAACAGCAACAACTGATTTCTTGCTTGATTTGCCCATTTCAGTCGAAGTAAGAGAGAAACCCTAGAAATTTGAGAGAGAAAAGTGGGGGCAGCTAAAACCCTAATTTAGGGTTTTGAGAGAAGGGAGGAAGAGTCGATTTTATATGAGTTTGTTTTTTAGGGTTTGGTTTTGCGTTGTAGAGAGCGTCACAACTGGGCCACTACAAAATGGTACAATTTAAGCCCATTTCATTTGGGCCTAAGCCCGTTTGTGCTATTGTGGATTTGGATATGGGCCTCATTTTCTCGAGGAAATAAATTGTAGTCGCGGTGAGGTCCTTCGACGGTTAAGCGCTAGTGTATGTTGGTGGTGGTGGTGGATGTTAGGATTGGTGAATCAATATTATTAGCCTCTTGTTGGCATTTCATTTTTTTCAGATAAGATCTAGAGATCCCTTATTCAACAAGTTTCGTCGCCTATGGAGTTTGCTCGCATGTTAGATTTTTGCCTCACCAGTCTATTAAGCTCGAGGTCGAGTATGGAATTGTGTTTACTTACTTTAAATTGAATATCTGTTTCCTTAATTTGCCTGCTAGGATTGGAAATCAGGTATTTTACATGTCCAAAATTTTGGGTCGCGAACAGTGATTTGGTTGATGATGAAGAAAGAAAATTCTTGGTTTAGTTCTCCACCTTAACGACAGAAAAAAAAAACTTGATCGTCTAATCGACAACTGAAGCATCTGTGGTCGCATCAATCGAGGATACACGACATAAGGAATTGTTCTATCAACAAACGAAAGCCAGAATTTGCATATTTTAGCAAAATATAAATCAATCGGAAGAGACCGCCCCATTTGAAATGGTTTTTTGCCTATCACTGTTGCTTGACGGCCCAAATGCTTCTTCCAAAAGTCCGAATCATGCGACATAGTTAACTATGGTGTCAAAAATTGGAAACCCAACCCACACAAAAGAGCCC
This sequence comes from Kingdonia uniflora, assembly GCA_014058105.1. Lineage (NCBI taxonomy): Eukaryota > Viridiplantae > Streptophyta > Magnoliopsida > Ranunculales > Circaeasteraceae > Kingdonia > Kingdonia uniflora. The sequence goes on from JACGCM010001155.1 coordinate 1,386,452, forward strand.
AAGTGAAAACCCAATTCAAAAATTGAAACCCAACCCACAAAAGAGTTTACAAAAAAGCCCACATAAGTGAAAACCCAACCCACAAAATTGTAACTCTTTATTTATACTTATCCTTCAAACCTTAACCCTAACCCTAACCCTAACTTCAAATATGCTATTTTTTTCTTCTTTTTTATATCTATTTTGTTGCAGAGATTTCATTTTCTTTGATCAAAAACTTGTAAGTTTCTCATACTTCATGGTTATATAATCATCTATTTCTCGCTTTTGATGTTGTAATTTTTTAAATTTTTTTATGTTTACGATTACGTTTGTACTGCAACCCTTGATTCACAAAGTAAGTAAGAAGCTTTGAGTTTGAGAGGTTGAATTTGAAGATGTTCAAGACGAAGCTGAGGACCTTATTCTCAAGCTGGGATAAATACAAAGAAAAACTATGGGGTAACTCTGACGCTTTCCTAGTTTGCAATACTTCACTCACATGTTGGTTATCGGCCACTAACACAGAACAATTAAAGAAAAAAACTGAAGAGACGAAGTGTTTTGCGATGCTGTAATTCCATGCATCATTTTCTGGTTTTTCTTATATAACACCAAAACATAACTGCAAAATCAAAAATTACATCCCACGTTTTGGGATTCTAAAAACAAACAATTAAATAACTGCTACACTATTTTTAGCCACACACTGGACTAAAACTGACAGCCTAATTTCGTACTCAAACAAAAAAACAACTTTGCTAAAATTAAACAACTACTGGACACGACCTTCTAACAACGAGATTAACTCATCAATCTCCTCCTTAAGCTTGTTGTTCTTTACTGATGATCCGCACACCAATCCTTTCTCTCATCTCCATGAACTTCATCCTTGCTAGCGACTTTGTCAGAATATCAGCACGCTGATCTTGTGTGCAAACATGTTGGGTTTCAATCATTCCTGATTCAACACAATCTCTAATGTAGTGGAATCGGGTATCGATGTGTTTGCTCCTCTCATGATGAACTGAATTCTTGCTCAATGCAATTGCGGACTGATTATCAATCTTCAGAACCACTTTCTTAACCTCGGTCTTTAACAAATCTGCCAACAATCGTCCCAGCCACACTCCTTGACACGCTGCTGCACAGGCAGCGATATACTCTGCTTCACAGGAAGATAACGCAACCACCTTTTGTTTTTGTGAACACCAACTAACCGGGTTTGACCCAAGGAAGAATATTACCCCTGTAGTGCTCTTCCGGTCATCAGTATCACCGGCCAGATCACTATCAGAGTAACCCAACAGCTCCAAGCTTCCTTCCTTTTTCTCATAAACGCAACCAAGATTTAAGGTTCCTTTCACGTACCGCAATATGTGCTTCACTGCGGCCATGTGCTCCGTTGTGGGCTTCTCCATGTATCTACTCACCATGCTGACAGAGAATGCCAAATCTGGGCGCGTGTGCAGTAGATATCTTAAACTGCCAACAATGCTTCGGTACAGAGTTGTGTCTACAGGTGGACTTGTGCTTTCCTTGCTCAGTTTCAGACGAGGTTCCATCGGGATTTGTGAAGGGTTGCAATCTTTCATGCCGCATTTGTCTAACACCTTTGTTGCATATGCGGACTGGTTGAGTGTGATCTTCTTAGAACTCTGACAAACTTCAATTCCCAAATAGTAGCTGAGTAACCCAAGGTCGCTCATACTAAACATCTTCTTCATCTGAGATTTGAACATGTTTATATCTTGGATACACTCTCCAGTGATGATTAGATCATCCACGTAAACTCCAACTATCAGATTCCCTTTTCCTTGGTTTCTCTTGTACACGGCATGCTCTAATGAACCCTCTCAAAACCGAGTGTTTTCAATGATTTGTCCAGTTTTGAATTCCAAGCTCTAGGTGCTTGTCACAAGCCGTACAGTGCCTTGTGCAGTTTTAATACCTTGTGCTCTTCTCCTTTTACTTCAAAACCCGGCGGTTGAATAAGGTACACTTCTTCTTCCAAATCCCCGTTGAGGAAGGCTGACTTTACATCCATATGATGCACCTCCCATCCTTCATGTGCTGCAATAGAAATCAGCAAACGTACCGTCTCTAGCCGAGCAACAGGGGCGAAAACTTCATCAAAGTCTATGCCTTGTCGCTGAACGTACCCCTTTGCCACTAGTCTCGCCTTGTGCTTCACGATTATGCCTTGAGTGTCCTTCTTTAGTTTGTAAACCCACTTTAGACCTATAGGTTTGTGACGGTTGGGTACTGGAACGAGCTTCCATGTTTCATTCTTTCGAATAGAGGAAATCTCTTCCTCCATTGCTCTTCTCCACATCGGATCTGCCTTTGCTTCTTCGAAATTCGAAGGCTCCTCTTCTCCTAGTAAGCACAAGCCCGAATACTCCAGTTCTATTGGGATGGTTCTATAGTAAAGGCTTTTGATGTCACGCGTACCCCGTGGTCCTTCTAATGAACTCTCATCAGGTGTTGTAGGCTGCTGTACTTCGGTTGAGGCTGAAACATCAAAAGTTTCATCTGGAGTGTGTGGTGTACTTGAATCAGGGGCTCTGGATCTCGTGCTTGTCACAGGTGTTAGGTGCTGGTCTTGCTCATTAGGTAGAGAATGAAATGGGTCTGAGAAATCTGCTGCATCAGAGTCGCGTTCCCCTAACTCGTCTCCTTGCCTTGTCGTGTCGGATGAACTCGGAACAGAAAAATAATGAACTGCAAACGAGTCTCCAACTGGTTGTGTCTCTGCCACTGGGTTTCTGCTCCATTCCCACTTCTTCTCCTCCTCGAACACTGCATCTCGTGTCACCACAACTCGTCTTGACGCTGGATCGAACATCCGATAGCCTTTCGTATTCATATCATAACCAATGAACACCATTTGCTTGCTACGATCACCTAACTTAGAAAGGTGCGGTTTCACCACTTTTACATGTGCAAGGCATCCGAAAATACGAAGATGATCGACACTTGGCTTGCGGTCATAGTATGCTTCATAGGGAGTTTTACCGACGACGCTCTTTGTTGGTGCTCTATTTAAGAGATATACGGCAGTTGATACTGCTTCTCCCCAAAATTCGCCTGGGACTCCCATGCTTTTCAACAAGCTCCTTGCCGTGCCGACCACCGTCTGATTTCTTCGTTCGACAACTCCGTTCTGCTGAGGAGAGTAAGGCGCCGTGAGATAACGCTTAATTCCCAACAGCTCACAGTAAGTCTTGAACTCATTTGAGGTGAATTCGCCGCCACGATCCGTGCGCAAAGCTTTCAGCTTACTGTTTTTCTCCATTTCGGCTGCAGCTTTCACCTTCTTAAATGCCTCAAATGCTTCGTCTTTGTTTCGGATCAGCACCTGCCACATGAATCTTGTACAATCGTCAACCAACAGTAGGAAATAGCGCTTGCCTCCGTGTGTGGCAGGAGTTATTGGCCCGCACAAGTCTCCATGCCACAGTTCAAGAGGTGATTTTGCTCGGAATTTTGCCACTGCTGGAAATGGATTTCGGTGTTGTTTTCCAATCAAACAACCATCACAGATGCGGTCCTCATGCTCGATTATAGGCAAGCCGTGCACCATCTGTTTCTGACTTAGAAGCTTCAAGGCATGAAAGTTCACATGCCCGTATCTTGCATGCCATCGCCACGCTTCTTCTTTGCTCCTTACCAGAAAACATTCGGGTAGGGCTGGTGCTATGTTAAACACATATAACCGGTTGCTTGACCTGTTCACTTTTGCTAGTAGTCTTTGTGATCTGTCCAAAATAGTCATAACACCTCCTTCAACCACAACCTTGCATCCGTTCTCATCTAACTGGCCAAGGCTTATTATGTTGCTCTTCAACATCGGGATGTAGTAGACATTAGTAAGTATTCGATGTTCACCTGTGAAGCCTTCAAACAAAACCGAACCTCTTCCTTGGATTTCTACAGCCGAGCCATCCCCAAATTTGACTGACCCTTTAATGGTCGTGTCAATTTCAGCAAATTTTTCGATACAACCGGTCATGTGGTTACTTGCGCCGGTATCTAAATACCAAGCCTTCTCTCGGGTGCTTTTAATCTTTGGCACCACCTTGTCTTCGTGTAGTAACACTTGCTCGTTCTGTATTGCGTGGCTGAGAACACAAGTTTCGGCCATCAACAGTGCCGGTTCATCTTCGGTTTGCGTTGTAACAAGGTTTGCTCTTTCTCTTCGGTTTGGTTTGGGACACTCTTTTGCAAAGTGACCATATTCATTACAATTGAAACACTTAACCCTGGATTTGTCGAAGTTACGTGGCTTTCGGTCTTCGTTATTGCGTTCACCATTTCCCCGACCTCCACCATAACCACGCCCACGACCACGTCCTCTCCCGTGACGTCCTCCTCTGTTGTTGCTGCTGGAACCTTCATCTCTCTTTGCCTTTGGGATTCTTGCCTCCCACTCGGCCTGGGTAAAGAGTAACTGTTCTCCACTGCCCTTTGAGTGCAGTCGCCCTTTAAGCCCTTCTTCAAAGGTTCTGAGGCGGCCGATTGCTTCTGAGACCGACATGTTCTCACTATCACCAAACTGCTCAATCGTTCCGATAATTTGGAGAAATTTATCTGGAACTGCACTGAACAGTTTTTCAACAACTTCGCTGTCGTCGAGCTTCGTGCCCAGTGAGCGGATCTCACCCACCAGCGTGGTAAGCTTCATTGCAAAGCCGTTTATTGTCTCTGAATCCTCCATGTGTAACTTGTTCAGTTGCCGTTTCAGCACCTGTACGCGTGCCTTCTTGACGCGATCTTCACCAACCCGCATCTCCCTGAGTGCGTCCCAAGCCTCCTTTGCCGTCTGCTTATCCGCGATTGCCATCATCACGTCATCTGGCACGGCTTGAGAAATGGCTACCATGGCGCCTTGATCTTTGTCATCGTCTGTGTCTCCACCTTCGATCACTGACCATACTCCTAGCGAACGCAAGATTATCTTCATCTTGACAGCCCATATGCCGTAGTTCGTTTCGCTTAACGTTGGATAATGGATCGGGATTGAGGCTCCTCTTGCCGTCGGTTTGACCACTTCAAGTGTCTTTGATTGATCTCCTAAATCACTGGCCATTGCTTTGACAACACGGGCTCTGATACCAAAATGTTGGTTATCGGCCACTAACACAGAACAATTAAAGAAAAAAACTGAAGAGACGAAGTGTTTTGCGATGCTGTAATTCCATGCATCATTTTCTGGTTTTTCTTATATAACACCAAAACATAACTGCAAAATCAAAAATTACATCCCACGTTTTGGGATTCTAAAAACAAACAATTAAATAACTGCTATACTATTTTTAGCCACACACTGGACTAAAACTGACAGCCTAATTTCGTACTCAAACAAAAAAACAACTTTGCTAAAATTAAACAACTACTGGACACGACCTTCTAACAACAAGATTAACTCATCATCACAAACCCTAACGCTAATGTGATATCGTCTTCGTTCTTCGTATGGTTAATTGGGTACAATCTCCCCGATACAATCTCCGTCTTCACTCATAAGGAGATTCACTTTATTTGCCCTAAGAAGAAAATGGGACTCATTAAAACACTAGAGGGATCGTTCTTGGAAGCGGTGGGTGCGGAACTCATTGTCCACGAGAAGGGGATGGGAGACAATATGTTCAAGGTTTTAGATCAAGTTTTAACGAGGTTAAGTGTTCGTTGCACATTGAAGTCTCCTCTAGTTTTCAATGTAGGGTGTGTCAAGGAAGAGTCTCCGGTACCAAGGCTTTTACAAACTGAAGTCTCAAATAAGAACGACAAACATGTTCAACTCAAAACCGTGGCGATAGATAATATTTTGTCCAAGTTATGTTCTTCTGCGAGAACTTATACTGGAGTGGATCCGTTGGCAGAGAAGGAGAAGCCCTTGCCAGTCGTACGAGGCGTTAAAGGTTCAACTACTCGTCACATTTTTATGCAACGAATACCCGAAGATGTGGAAGAGGAGATATTACTGGCCGATGTTACAAAAGAAAAAACTGTGAATTGGGACGAGTCAATCTTCGAATTTGACGTCGCTAGGAGCAAAAGTACCATTGATGAAGATGCTACTTTAGGGTTTGTTGAAATGAATGATTGGGTTCTTATTTAAGGCCTAATTGTATCGTAATTATTTCTTGTACATTTGTGAAATTCAAAGTTTGTTCGAGTTTTGAATTTTGTAAGCGTCTTATCGAGTTTATTTGTCTCTAAAGTCGATACACACGAAGATACAGATCAATGGTACATTACAATAGCTAATAACAAGCACAAAATTCATGGTTTTTGAGCAGCGATTATAAATTCTCAGTTTATCATCTCTAAAAGTTAATATTTCGAGTAAGTTAATGGTAGCTTGTAACCGTAACCTTAGCCGGTGGACCACCTTGGACATAGACGAAGCTACAATCCGAACCAGGGTTCAAAACTTTAAGCGATTGAGGAAGCTCGTACACGTTCTTTGACAGGGTTGGCGAGAGACCCCAAAGTGACCCAGAGAGATTATCGATCTCTAGCTTGAGGTCGGTGACCGGCTTCTGGGACGTGTTCTTAATAGTTACTTTGTGTCGATAGTATGTTATCCGTCCGATCGTCCAAGTGTCAGTTATAACGTGGAGGAACTCGATTGGGTTCTCTGCATAAGAGCAAAAATTAGTGTGTTTGTATGATCAGATATATCGTCTCAAGTATTAGTACTTACTTGATGTTGTAGGTGTTGTATGGTATGATGTTGGTGATTCTTTCGGATACGAAGGAGGGCCTGTAAAATTAAGTCGAAGGTACGTAGTTTAGCAATTTGCAAAAAAAATCAGGCCGTAACGGACTAACGGGCTTAATTTGCCATCAAAAATTGATTTTGCTTACCTGAATTTTTCATGACACCCTGCAACTTAGCGAAAAGACCTACAAGTGGAGACGTGCCAGAAATAGTAGGCTCGGTCTGCTCGTAATTGTCCCGCTGATCGTTAAAGTTATCGTTCTTGTCTGGACCTCCGACTAGTCCTCCATATAGAACATTAGGGTTAGCCTCTATACGATGATACCAATTCTCGAACCCCTGAACGCATCCCACCTTTGAAGGCAGAACGGACGTCGAAGCAATGGAAGAACCTCTATGGTGAACATGAGTTGGATAACTGGTTCCAACTCCAACTAAGTAGCTCATGGACTTGGGATTTTCGCCGATAATGTAATTAGCCTAAAAGGATTTAAACCGCGTTAGAACAAAGGCACATCATAAAATAAAAAGACATTATCATCTATCCAAAGATGTGTTCGATAATATTTAATACCTGTGATTGAGCAAACTTTATGAGATCCTGAGGTTTGATTTGCGCATCGGGGCACTTGATATCGGCGTTGCCTGCAGTGAGATAATCCGAATATACCGCCAGAAGAAATGCAGCGGACGAGGCATATTGCAAGTTGTTCCACTCACGCACGTATAATAACCCACCTACAACAAATCACCAAAAATGTTACGATGTTTTCTATATGTTCTTGATTTAATCCATAATCTACATTTGTTTTACGTTAACGTACCTGGAGTCATATCGACATTGTATCCATTGTTCTTTTGTAGACAAGCACAAGCGAAGAAATCGGCTTTGGCTTGATACTGCTTTAGAGTTGGAGTATAAGCTTTACCGTTCCCCTCCATTAATACCTTTGAAAGAAGGATTTGTAATCCGGCATACTTGTTATCCCAAGAGAATTCATCAACAGCCCATCCGGTGCCACCGAAGGAAACTGCGTTATCCACAGCATACTTCAAATAAAATTCTTCTCCAGTGGCACGGTAGAGCCAAACTGCGGCCCAAAGAAGTTCGTCCTTCACCAAAATAACATATTAGTCCCTCGGTTGAACCATGATGCAAGTATTTACTCGTAGGACTAGTTTCTTACCGAATAGCTAGATGTACCAGAAGCATAAAATTGATGGGCAGATGTGATTGAGTTGTCATAGCGACCTCGGAATTTATCCGCAAATGAAAAAAGCTACAACAATTTCAAGTAATGTCAGCTAGAGATCGAGTAGGCGCGTTAAGTACATTATGTTTAATATTACGAGTAATTAAGGTATGAAACTGTCACCTGCTTTGCATGGACTAAAAGTATATTGGAGTATGTCGAGTTGTATTGTTTGAAAGCTATTGAAGCCGCGGCCATAGCAGCCGCTGTTTCGCCTGCGAGATCAGATCCAGGGTGTTCTGGGTCAATCTTGTAAGCCGTTCTTGAAGTTGTCATATCTTCCGCACGCTCCCAACAATAGTGGTCGGAATCTCCATCCCCAACCTGTTTTTATTCAAGGTCCGTATTAAAATTGGAGGTTCCATCTCAAAACCAATTTGCAATAAGAGAAGTAGCCCCAGGATCATATATTTTGAGGTGCAAGGCTCTATGTGTCCGATGTGGGATTCTTACCTGGCCCCATAAAATATTGGGCTGTGTATGCGCCTTGATGAAGTAATCAGTGCCCCATTTAATCGTGTCCAACACATGTCCCAGTTGATTCAACGACGCAATTTCTTTCTCGAAATCAATCGCACCCCACGAAAGCATGGTTACACTGAAAGCCATCGGTAATCCGAATTTCACATGATCACCTGCATCATAATACCCTCCTACCAAGTTCACCTGCAATGTTTAAGGTCGTTAAAAGTAACTTGACACACGCACGCACGCTTATATATATTTTTAGTACTCACCCCTTGAAGAAGCCCGTCCGTTAGACCAGAATCACCGCGCCATTTAACTCTTTGATCAGAAGGCAACTTTCCTGAACGTTGTGCTTCGAAGAACATCAAGCTTTTATCAAGGGCATTTCCATAGTTTAACCCGGCAACAACCAATACTGATTCAAACCCAAACAAGGCAACTAGAAAAATTAAAATGGTACACAATGTGAAGCTTTTCATGGCAAACACAGTCGATCGTTCCGCGTTCGACCGAGTTATTGAACAAGAGTATGCAATGCAAGTTCATAAGTTCTAACTAAAGTTAGTTTTATAGAAGAGCTTATACTGGTTGGTGTTTGTTTTGTGTATGTGGTTGTGTTCACGTTGTGATGAGAATGAAATAGTAGAGCAATGCACGTTGGGGGTGATTGTTGTAAACAATCAACCACCTTAGATGGTTGTTGATTTAAAATAAAATAATGCGTTAAGAGAAGTCAATCATTTTATTTTATTTTTATTTCCCTCGATGTGCTCTATATTCTCCGATAATTCGGAAACTGGAGTAGCCAAACTAGATAATATGGGCGGCGCTTTCGTGCATGTGTTATTAGGCTACATTGGGCTCTTGGCCAGTGGTGGTTGTCCCTCTCCACCTAGAGAAGGGTTATCGGTTCGAAACCTCATTGTAATAGACTTATTTCTAATACTCGACCTAAAGCCAATATTCGAGTTCTAGCTCGACTAAATACAAAGCCAGTTCGGAAACTCAAGCTCAGGTCTCAACGTCCAACCTCATCAGCAAACACGTGGCACATTCAATACACATTATGGAGCAGTTACAAGAGTTACTCGACCTACATGAAGACTCATCAAGACTCATCAATATTGTAACGTTTGTAACCTCCTTCATTAAAGCTCATAACGGTCGTATTATGAGACCTATATAAATGAGCAGAGGAACACACAAAAAAGGGGAGGCAGATCTGATAATCTCTCAGAACCACAGACACATCTATCTCTCTCCATGTAATAGATTAACACTCTATAAACAACTCCCTCTTTCAAAATCCTCAGGAAGAGGTCGTGGTTTGTCACCTATTTAAAGGTTTTCCACGCTAAACTCTGTGTTTATAGTTGGTAGTCTATCTACATTTTCTATATTTCACTGGTGTAAGACGTATTTTCGACCTCCTAGAAAACAGGTCATTACACTCATGGGGTTGGAAACTCAGGGTACAAATCGCTATATAAAATCGGTTTGTCTTGCAAAAAATAAAAATAATTGTATTTTTAGAGCATCTCCTAAAGTGCTTCAGTACCTTGGAATCCAAGGTGCCATCTAAGATTTTCCTCATCCAACAGTGCCTCACTAACTTGGATTTCACCCTCCAAATCCAAGATTGAGTCTTGGATCCAAGACTCAACCTTGTATTTTAATGTCGCGTTTGGGCGCCTAAGTGTTGGGCGTCTGTTCTATTTTAAACAAGCTCTTAAGGTTTGGGCGCCCAATTATTTTTTTTAAACAAAAAATCAAATCGGGCGTCCATATTTTATTTTATTTTTAAATTCAAATCAGGCGCCTAAGACTTGGGCGCCCAATTTGGACTGATAAAAAACAAAAACAAAAACAAAAAAACAACAACGACCGTTAAAAAATCCAAGTCAGGTACTATTTGAGGAAATAGAGCCTCACTTACTTAAATTTGCTTTTTTTTCCAACCAAGTCAGTGATGCACTTTAGGAGATGCTCTTAGGCTAGCTCCTTCATCTCATTACCAACCTCTGGTCTTGAGAACCCGCACTTCCAATGGATGTCGAATAATCCCTAATCGAAGAAAACCTACCAGTGCCCAACGCCTCCAAAACCAACATTCAGTTGCCGAAAAAGCAGTCTTTCACACCTTAAAGCTAATCGCCTTAAAGCAGTCTTTCATTACCTAATGGGGACTAACCATCCTTGTTCTGTTGTTGTACGAAGATTCCTGGCATTCCAAGTAAGAGTTTTAGCTCTATCAACATCTTTGCTTGACTCCTCAGACTCTAACGCGAAAGATGCAGCATGTATCTACCACTATAGTTGTCACTCGTCATGTTATTGCCTGGTTCAAGCCACATTCCTTTACTTATCAATCGCGCGAATCTAATGGTTAACAATGGTCGAATCACCAAACAATATTCGGGCTTAAACAGAGCCTTAGTTCTTGTAAAACTTCACATTTCACAACAACATTTCAATAACAACTATAATTTACATACTACGTAAAAATCAACTAAATCAAATACCAATATAACGTAAAAATACCAAATTTAACAACTAAGCACACCAAAATAATATTTGTTTCGCACGTTTGTTAGCCTCATATCCGATCTGGAACTCAAAACACAGGGAAGAGCTCGAGCAATTGTGTTGGTGCTTGGTGTCTTGACCTCTCTTATGGAAGCTTAGAGGTATAATCATTAGTGAAGATGCTTGCAGTAAGAATATAATGGGAAAGATGGCGTGTGCTCGTGGTGGTATGAAGAGTGACATCAAATTGATTAGGAACCTATCGAACACCGGCCAAATCAACCCGAGCGTTTTGAGTTCTGTCCGAGTATATATGTTATCCATATCCTAATATAGCTCCACGCCAAGTTTCGTCGAAATCGGATTCGGTTAAGGGGGCGAAAAGGGTCAGTACGCTTCGTCTCATGTTTTAACGTTTTCTTTTGGAATTTGACTATTTATTTAGTAGCTATGTTAAGGAGGAACTTTGGTCCAATCCTCCCCATGACTAAAAGAGCTTTAATGTTTGGTCATCAAGGACCCGGCTCATGGACTATCTACAAGGGATAATCATAAGTTCTCCTAGGCCTAGGGAAGTCTAGGGGACATTGCCTCACAATGCGGGCCGGTTTTCCAAAGAGGGCTTTATATGGCGCCGCTATGCCACACGGGCTATCAGAGAAGCACCGCCCCTTGCAGATGGACAATATAAATAGTCCAGGCTCGTCGCCCCTTCATATATGAGTTCCTTATCTGGAAACCGGCATATTGAGCTACCCTGATCCGCTACAGAACATATGTGCTTTCCGTACCACGTGCGTCTCACGAGAGATTACGTTGTAGGAATTATTGAGGGAACCTTCAGCGTTGCCTATATCGAATATTTATTCGATGACCCCTCACGAGTATCCAGGATTATCCGGATGTCGCTCTAGCATCCGTAGGTTGTATGCCATTGGCACGCCGTGCCCGTGAAGATGGCTGGTACACGACGACCACATGTGCGTGTACGCCGCACGGTCCCTTATTCCGCTGTGCTCGGGGCACTGTAGAGGCAGACCCGGGTTGGGCCGTGACAGCTGTATACCATGATGAATCTCTGAATGCTAAGGGGGTCGAGGGTGGCCTTATATATGGCCTGAAAGAGTATCTTCCTTTGGGCATAAGTATCACAGAGGACTACAGAGAAATAATAATACATACAAATACAGCAAGCAAGTAAAAAAGGACTCAGAAAAGAGAAAAATGCCAGATTGTATTAAACATTTATCATCTAAGTTTACATGGATTAATTCCCATAGTAAGCCTCAATCCCCGGAGGGGATTTTTTTTTTTTTTTTTACAGAATCCAAAGAGTGCTGAATCAATAACAGAAGCAACTCTTCAGCCTTGGAAATAAAAGAAACAAAACTATATAACTGGTAAGATAATGTACATACAGCATACAAAGCCAACTACCGCTTATGATTCCTACGTCGAAGTTAGCTTATTTCTGGATAAGACTATTTTGTGAAAAGATTTCTAAACAATATTATACCTGCTCTACTATATTTCTAACTTAATGATCAGGAAGATACGTTAATCACCATTGCCTCTGTCGAGAGAGAAAGAACTCGTAATCAGGCTGGCGATTTGCAGATGTCACATTACCCTTACTAATGACCGCCCTTGCCATATCTGAAGCCGTTTTTTCAAGTGTGCTCAAACGCTCTTTTAGAATTTCAGAAGGGTTATAACCAGGAGTTTCTTTGGTTTGAGACTTCAGTTGGAACCAGCATTCAGCCTGCATATAAATAGAGCACTTGTCATCTACAAAAATTTCAGTTTGGAGCTACACATCATTACCAGCAAAAATATCCAAATTTTTTTCTTCAAATATTGTATGTAAATATAAGTAAGTGCCCAGGCGTAAATTTGCATCCCTGACTGTCCTGCAATCTCTGAGCCAGTCATCTATTAGGCGGGGATGTAGCTAAACGGCTAAACCTAATGGATGCAGGACTGTCTTGGCCACAAGGCTACATCCCAGTACTTTAACGAGATACATTGCATTGTCCCCTGGAAAGAAAAGAGACGACTTTGATACAGCACTCTGCCTCCACCCCACAATAAGGAATAGTCCCGCTGTCCCGGAGCCAAAAGTGTAGGGACAAACTAAACCGCCACAGCAATTTGTCAGCAACAGAGATGTAAAGGACTTGTCTCAGTAAAATCCCAAATATGGGACCAATCTCTAATTTCAGCAATTTTATGTGACGTATGTTATATTTTTCTCTAATTAAAAATACTGTTATTTCAAAGAGAAAATATGGGCATTAGTCATCAAGGAACTATTTGATAACGAGTGCTTAAAATAAATCGTCATAGCATCATGAGTCATCAGCAAGTCTCACAAAGAGTTCTTTAGTCCTTGATTCACATCGCTTAGAACTGAATGAGTGCTTAAGACATTTGTTTTGGTTGTTAGACAAACATAATAGAAACTGAAGGGTCAAAACCGCATTAGCCCCACCTGACCATATCCTGGGGCAGATTTTGGCCATATCATGGGGTAGAATTTGGCAAAAGAAACTATATATGCTTTCATTGGTTTAGAGACTGCCAGAGTAGACATGTGAACCCACAACTATACTTAACCCCCAACAAAGCTCCACCCCACCCACCCCTCTCTTTTCCCCCTTCCCTCTCTATTGTAGCATTTTACTTTCTTTCACCGTTTCCACTAATCACCTCCCTCCCTCTATTCTTCGAGTGTGAGGTTTGTTTTTTATCAGATCGTTGAAGTCTTAGTAATTTAGACCACAGTCCTCTACCTCTCTCACAAACAATTTGTGAATGCCATGTAAACGGCCAGTTTAATATCAACTATTTGTAATAAAACCAGTTTTATGTAGAAGTAAGATAAATAACCAAGGTTTGCAAAGGCCCATGTCACGCAAAACTGGGCCTAACTCTGTAAAGGTTGTTTTGTTTCAAGTGCCAAGGATCATAATACTGCAGATGCATCATAAAAATGAATTACAGAACTAGATACAGAAATCAGGTTCAGTGCATGCACTAGCCATGACTATAACTTGTCAAATTTAGAATCAAAGATGATTATAAGTACCTGAGCGTTATAACTTTGAAGACCCACAACCGGAGAAACTATAGAAGTAACCCCACCAATAGAATCAGACAAGTTACTTTGAAGAACAAAGTGACCAATAGAATGGTAAGTCAGGAATGCAGCACGCAGATTACCATCGGGAATCTTATAAATAGGATACCATGCAACAGAATACCTGAAAATCCAACATCCTAAAAAGTCAATCTCTTTCAGACATTTTACCATCAAAGTATCTCCATTAATATAGTAATTATATGATTTAGGCATACGAGACACCAAAAAAGACATCTTCAATGGTATGGTTATCTAGTTAAATAAGGTAGCAAAATTAGCAAAAAGAGCGGCACAATCTAAAGCACGTGGCAACAGACGTTAGGTGTGGGGTCTAGTGGATGATATTAGGAATGGACAACACGGACTTTGATCTATGTTCTTCAGATTTTTATCTCAAAACAAAATATTTTAACTGTTATTTTAACCATTTGATGATCGCCATTTGCTATGTCTGTTTAGTTTCGAAAAATCCCAGAAAATAGAGTTGAAAGCTACAATAATATAACTAACCAGGAGTCAGGATGGAGATCATGCAAATCCAAGGAATCCAGCTTCTTTGGATCTCCATACAATTGGGAACTTAAAGAGCCGTCACAACCAACAAGTTCCTTTATCCTGATTTAGCGAAAAGAAGGATTAAAACTAATCAAGAAACAAACGCGCGGAAAATCATCAGCCTAAGGTGTGTTTCATAATTACGAACAATAATAGACAAAGGCAAAGGACTAATATAGATGTAACAGTTATATGGCCCTCCAAATGTGTGTCATTGTGTACCATGTATCTGAGATATTTGTCTAGATGCTTGTCATAAAAAAATGAAAACCTGAAGACAAAGCTTTGTTTACTTTTTTCTGTTCTCAATCTGTAAACATCTTCAAATACATTTTAGTCTGAATTTGGTCCCCAAGGTGTGAGAACCTAAAGGAAGATCACACCCGTTTGTATCCTTCAAACAAAACACCAGTAATTTCCCTTCAAACTATATCCTGTATGAAATCAACTACTGTTTCTCACAAAAGCATGTGTCTCTCTTCAAACTATTTGCCCCCCCCCAAAAAAAAAAAAAATCATATTACCCGCTTAACTAAAAATTGCATCATTCAGACATGTAATAGTGATCAACAGTTATAAAAGAGGAAGACTTACTTTTCAAACAACGGTCGTCTTTGTTGAGGTGGTTCCGACTCAAAATACTCAAAAAGGAGCTCTGACTCATTCAAACCTTCCATTTTAAATGGATTGGATACCCCATCTTGGCCAGATGATGATTCTGAAGTACATGATGACGTCTCAGTTGGCGATGCTTTGTTCTCTCCACAAGGTTGAGGTAGGAGAACCGAAATGATAGGAAGACAAGGTGGTGGTAAAAGAACCGGAACGATTGGAAGATGGTCAATACAATTGGAAACTTCAGATACATTATCCGGATCGCAAGGTTTTAACACCTTCTTACTAGGATTCCGGTATCCAAAGAGCTGAATTGCTGATAAAAAGGGCACAAAGTAGGCACGGAACTCAAAACGATCAATACCCATTCTCTTGGGATTCTGATAATCCTCTGCCCTAATTTCCAACCCGTAGCTCCCGTGTTTCTCATACCACTGCCAAAGGCCTCCCACAGAAATATTTGGTATGTTATGTGTGCAGAGAGAAGAACCAGTAAACTGGTGATGCGAACAAAAATCGCACCGTAAAAGGTCGTTTGTTTGACTAAGAACAGGGGCAGCAGATTGAAGAAGTTTCTCAAACTCGGCAAGAGGACTTCCAGTAGCTTGTTCATAACTTTCAGACACTAATCGCACTCGGTAAGCTTCATTTATGGATTGTGTTAGCTTATTTACACTTTTAACAGATACAGAAATATTATGAGTTTCAGATTCAGCCTTGGAAGTGGGAATATCCACATCCCCATAGCTCAAAGTTGCACACGCCATTAAAGGATTCTTCGTAGGAACAAAACTTTGAGCACTGGAACTTAACTCATGCTCTTTGATGTTTTTTATAGTTCTCTCATCGACAATTGATTCATTAAAATTTGACAACAATGATTTCTCAGTCTTGCTTGTACTTGTCTGCACAACATCTTTTCTCACAACAGGTATCCATTTCTGCAAGACTCCATGAGGAACTTCCATTTCTGATTTGGAAGATCTATTCGCAGCTGGATCAAGGGCTCCACAAGATCCCGCCCCACTAATATGTGTTTCGTCCAATGGCTCCAACTCTGGTATCGGGATTTTATTTTCTGCCGCTTGATCTATCAGATTGCAACTTACAAGTAGCTCTGTTTCATCCTGACAAACTTTTGAGTTTTCAACTGGTTTAGAAATCTGGCTTTCAACTGCATCAATTTCATCAAGTCCTAATCTAGATGAGCCAGTCGACATACCTTTATTGTGATGCACTTGAGATGGAAGCTCAGATGTTAGCTGAAAGTTCATCTTTGAAGCTCTATTGGAGTTGGTTTTACCAGCATTAGACCCCTTTCTGGAACAACTGCTATGTTTTTGCTCCCGTTCTCCACTGGCTTTTCTCTTCGTCCTCTCATAGACCTTAACTAATGAGCTACTTACAACTTTTGGTTTTGTACCTACATTCGAATCAGCATGTGAACTACTTTTAAGGGACTCCTTCGAAGCAACATCAAACTGAGAACCAACAGAGTGTCCGTCATTCGGTTCACAGATATTTTCATTACCATCATTCCTCTGCACCTTCTGCCAGCAAAGAGAACCGTTATTTTCCTTTCCGTTACGTCCAATTGAACTCCCAGACAATGCTTTACCATGCCTATCTCTCTTGCCCGATAAATTCAAATGCGAGTGACTGCTGCTACATCCCAGACTGCCACAATTTGTTCTCTCGGAATGATTATCAGCATTAAGAACAACTGTCGAGAAACTTTCACTAGACAAATATTTTATGGGCCCTTGAATTGAGGTGGTTTTGTTTCCAGACCCAGATGGTTCTGAAAGATTGAATACATTCTTTTCTTTGGCAATAGATACTTCTTGACTGTAATCGATTTTTTTTGTACTATCGTCAGACACTGAATCCGACGTAGAAGTACTGTGCCCATCAGAAAAAACTTCAGAAGAAATATCAAAGAAATTGATCTTATTCAAATGGGCATCCACACCCTCCCCATTGCAGGTAAACAGCGTTTCAGGTTGCGTTTGAATCTTACTTGCAGGGTTAACTACAAAGTCGTCACGAGATAAATTATGACATCTAGAAGGTTCTGATAGATCCACCCCATCATTGGGGCATGAACCCTTTGAAGATTGTGCACACTTGATATCTGAAATAGATCCATCGTCTTGATACAAACCATTGTTAACATATGTTTCAGAAAAAGAAGTTCCACTCGCGCCTTCTTCACTGAAACCGTTTAGTACTGTTGAATGAGTACCACGTGGATGTTTTTTTCGCTGTGCCCCCTTCTTTTTTGCCTTCTTTTTTGGACCTTTTTGTACGGGCTTATCGGTTGCAGGAAAATCTTTGACTAAATCGGGTGAGCAAGTAGCATTAGTACAATCTTGAACCAAATACCTCTCCTGAGAACTACCACACACCTTAGATGCCTTAGTTCGTGAATTTATTAAGCTCTTGTTTTGCGACCTTCCAAGACTTTTTGAACCAAAAAAGGAGCTGCTCGCAAATGGCTTCTCAGAACATGTAGGGGGGGAAACTTTTTCTTGTGCAGAAGAAACCAGAAGATGTCCATCGATATTTACATTAGGACTAGAGCACAAGTGGTTACTCTGGCTAGAACCTTGAAGAGGGACAAGAGGTGCAACAAATTTCAAGTATCCACCTGGCTCGAGTGTAGCAAATGTGACAATGAAATACCTGATAGATACCTCCGAAAAAACAACACTGAGTTACATAATGTTTTACTACTCTATTTAAAATAAAATAGCAGCAGTAAAGAAAACGTTTTAAAATGCTAAACCCAAATGTGAGAGGCTCAACCTGAGTTTGAGTTGAGCTTGGGATAGTCTTTAGTTCTTCGTGATAGGTGTAGGGCATAAAATGGGTTGAAGCGGCCCGAACCCGATCCATATTAATTTTACGAGCGATTTTTAATATCCATTTTCAAAATGGAGCGGGTATGGACCTCAAAGTTCAGACCCAACATAAATATGGGTCAGATATGGAACAACTCCTGGATACCCATCCGAGCCGAATATATTTTTAGTATTATGTACTATACAATTGAGAATTTTTTATACCTACTAAATATGAGCATCAATAGTAATTTCGCATGACTAGAAATCCTAAAGTCCAAAATTCCTAATAAACCCTCTAGGAACATAATAAGTATAGCAAATGTTGTTTTGAAGAGTAGTGCATGTTTATTCAAAATTAAAAGTATTCAATTATTATTACATTTTTGGGTGCTTTAGTTAAATCAGTAGTATGAAATTGATAAAAAGTGAATAGAATTTAACCCACGACCAGACCCGACCCAAAATAATATGAGTCGACCCGATACGAGTATGGGTTAGGATAATTTTATATGGAGTGGGTATGGATCTATGAATTAGGACCCGAGTGGATATGGATGTGGATACATGCATACAATAATTAGCCACCGAATTCCATCTCAATTGGTAAACGTGCATTGTAACAAAAGTGTAGATTCTTTGGGCACGGCAAAATTCTTCCAAAAGGTAAAGTGATACCTATTTCCATGATGACATTAGGAACGCATGGTCTTAGTGTCAAGCCAATTTCGGGCTTGGGGTGGTAGCTCACCATTGGGTTGGGCATGAGCTAAACAACATAAACCTTATGCCATGTTTTAATTTTCTCAGGCGTAGTACTTATAAACCTAGGTTCAGCTATTAACTCTGACCCCTCCACCCCCACACGTTCTTCTACTTCCTCTGTCACTATCATAAATGAAATTTGCAATATAAGTGGAACCTTGCTTGCACCTCATGATGATCATGTTGAATGGCTCTTCTGTGTATATTTCTGAAGTCGCGTCACATAGTATTTGTTACTTCCGACTTTAGTCCATAGTTCCTCGCCATGATGAAAAGTGAAGAATTCCCAACCCAACCCACACCCCAATGATTTATCATGAGAACTTCTTTAACAGAGATCCATTAACCCCTTTCACTATCGTTGAACAAAGATCAGATTTAGGAATCAAATTCCTAGCAACCAGAACTTAAAGCTTCACCATTGCTATCCTATTCTATCCTTAGTAACTCGAGATCATATTTCCGTTTGCCTCACCAAATATAGAATAGATCTAGCTCTTGTCTGTCTTGATGCCTATTGTAATGTTTTTAGTCGAAAATGAATCTGTTTCTTTTTATTTTTATTTTTATTTTTCTGGTTCTTGCTTATTTCTTTCTTAGAAGCAATCTATTTGTACTAAAGAGCCGTTTAAACTAGTTTTCCACCTAATGCATGAATAAAATCCACAGGTGGCAACAATTTGGATGCATCCTTGATAAACTTGAGAGTGATTGATAGAGGAAGTTATCTAGAAGATTTATCAATAATTTGATTGTGGCCAAAAAGATTGCGTACAATCTTTTTGAGAGTGTTTGCTAGAGGGGAGGATTGGTAAATGATAAATCTTTTGTGAATGTAAACCACAAATTCTGTAAATAAAGAAATATTTTTAGTACAAGCAAAGATCATAAGAGGTGGGTTATTATCAGAATGTGTATTTCCCAAGAGGAAGGAGATCCCATCTAAAGTAGCATTCTTCTACAAGGGGTGGTTTGGGGGAGAAAAACAACTAGCAATGTACTACAACAAAGAGGTATGGAAGAGGATCCTTTTTGTCAATTTTGTGGTATAGTAGATGAGTCCATTTACTCTTAATATGCCCGGTTGCGATGGTTGTTTAAAATCACTTCCTTCATATCTTTGGTACTTCTTGGGTTTTGAACGGGGTTTTATCATATCTTGGAAAGCGTAGCACTTTCAAGGGAAGACTAAGAGAGTGGAAGGCATCATCTTTGAGATACGAGTTTGTATTGGTCATGATCATCCCTATATATGAGGGGTGAGGTTTGATGATCTTGTGATGCGGTGAAAGGAGTTCGTTAGAGCTGATCCGACGTGATGCCGCGAGTTTTTTGTTTTTTTTTTAATTTTTATTTTGCCCTAAGTTGTATTCTTTCCAGCACGGAAAGGTTCTTTTGAGATAATAAATAATTATATTTTACTTTCTCCACACAAAAAATGTCTTTATGGGAGAAATGAGGTTTACATGTAATTTTGTTAAGATTTTTCGTCCATGAGAACTAGGCACCAAACGGCCATGACAACGAGAACCGCTAAAAATTGCACATTTCGAGAGCTGCCATTCTCATGTGTTCTTGTCCTCACAGACATGGAGGTAATACAAACATACCTCAAGGGTATTAAAGTACATATGATATCCTTTCTTTAACTATTTTCTACATACCCTAATCGAACTGTAGCTTCCACTACCTTGTAATTTTTTTCCTGTTTGAACTTAACTCATGGTGGCCACTCTATCTAATTGAATAGTACTAAAGTAGTGTCTTAACTACTACTTTTTGATAGAAGGATTCCAATTTTGAACGTTGTGTAATACGTAAACAGTAGAATCCAAAATTTATTTTGATGACTTCAGGGTTTGTACTTAGATACTTAACTTTGCAAATATAATACTTGTTCTTCTTTTTCTATTTTTCTCCACATCCCTGATTTTTCATATAATGGACCTTATATTTTCATACTTTGTTATAACTTAAATCAAAGTAAGTTTACCACTTAAATTTAGAAAGGAAAATAAATTGCAGATCAATTGACTCTTGTTGAGAGTCGAAATGAAAGGGCCTGCTTTGGAATCTCAGGAAAGTTGAAAGATTGTAAAACAATTACTGGGACACAACAAAAAACAAAAGACATCACAGCTTCATATCTCCTTGAGATGGACAGATAGCCAGTTAACAAAAACAAATACCTTTGGTCTGGATCCCTCCAAATGAAAGTAGTTACTTCTCTGTCCTGGAAAAAAATAAAGGGCACCCCAAATAGTTACTGGCAATAAATAGATAACAAAAGAGTATAGTAGAGAGAAAGAACATTTCTTCAACCAGTTAAGTAAATAATAAATATTATAAAAAAAGATCTGACCTTGGTAGAAGTTCTGTAATTATCCTGTCCTATAGATCTCCTTGAAGACGAACAGCTTCCTCGGTTTGAAACCTTCTCAATATTAGTACTGCTACCCCTGACAGCACACTGCATCTTTTGTTGTGCTGTTAAATAACAGTTCAAGAATAAAAATGGGAAGTGTGTTTCAAGATATTAAGAAAGTAAAGGTTTGTCCAATACTAAATTTTCAGAAGCACCAGTAGCAATTAAATTACAGAAGGAGAAATTTAAATAAATATAAGAGAGAAGGGGACACTAAGTCAAATAAAGGGAAATTTAAATACACAGCCAAATTTAAATAAGCAGTTAAGTGCACTCCTAGATGTCAGATGTGTCTCAAACACCATTTGAAATAAGTGGAAATGGGAAGAGGAGAATAAGAGAGAAGATGAGGAGGGGAGAAGACGCAGGGAGATAACTGTTGGAGAGTATAGTAGTATTAGGAGTGATCTAGAATTAGGAGTTTCCTATTCCTATTAGGAGTAGTAGAATTAGTAACTATGTTGCCTATATATATATACACACGCCTTTCATGTAATAGTTGAATTAACCTTCTATGAAATAATTCTCTTCCATTTAATTTCTACAATAACATGTAGGAGAAAGAGATAGTGTGTTAGTTGATTAGACTCCACACCTGGTCCTTCTTTTATATAGCAAAAGGAGCAAAAGGGTAAAGATCCATCTCAAGCAATACAAGCGATAGAAAATGTGGACTATTTAAAAGTACAGTCTATAAGAGACCTGAAGGTACCATCTTGGGTAATCTAATGCTAATAATATATAATGTCTAATGTCGGGGGTCCCACTGAGCATCCCAACTGTAGATATTGATTGCTGATGTAGCACTTGAAAACTACTATATTCCTGACACTACAGTAAGATATTCAAGTGGTCGTCGACAGTAAAAGTTAAACAAAAATCACAGCACTCATGGTTCCATGGAGGAGATGCCAATGTCAAAGAGATATCGTTCATGCAATGAAGTGGCAACCCCTACAATTGCCATCCAGTGAACCTCCTAAAATTCTTCTGGTTGGAACTTTACTCGGCACCGGGTCTATCACTACAATTCATAGAAACAAACAACCTCCCGTTACTCAATTAGTCAATGTATTCAGATCACAATCCACTACTAGAAAACACTCAGGACAGTAAAGCTGCATAATATCCAAGATAATATGATCTAGTACATCTCCTAGAACCAAAGTCCAAGAACGACAAGGCCCATGTCTATGCAGAGAGAAAATCTGGTTGCAAAACTGAACTTCTGATTGAACACAGTAAGGGTCGAAAAAATAGGCCGGACTTCCGGATTTGAACCACATCCTCGGGCTCGACCCGCCTCAGCTTTAAAGACTTTTTAATTTTGTTATTTCGGGTCTCTTTTTTTATTTCAGCTTAGCCAGTAGTTTATATAATTATGGGAAGTTCCCTATAGGTTAAAAGCTATGTACCATGGATACTGCATATTTTGTAAGAATTTTGTGTCTACACGTATTGTTAACTTAGAAGGTCTTCATTGTTACCCATTTTGGATTTGATTTTGATTATTGAATTTTTTTGGCTATATGTTACTGCCATTCTAGGTATATCTTTTATCTACATCTTTTTTGTAGATTAAATCCTCTCTATCAAATCTTCTATCTAGTCTCTTTAAAAAAAAAAAACCTTCTCGTCCTAACTATCGAGGTGAATTCCCTTTCTTCCACCGGATCCAACTTCATTTTCCGATCTAAGTGGCGCACATTTTATTCCACCCTAAGGACCTCGGCACTGGGGTAAAAATCTTATATTATTATCTCTACTAAATCATCAAGGAAATGCTACAACACCTTGATCAAGAATGACCATTGAAGAATAAGATTGACGTGGCACGTCCCTAATAGGGTCGTTTACCACCCGTTTGATCTATCTTTATTTTATGTTTTTAGCTTATGCACTATTAGAGAAGACCATGTTGGTTATTAACAGTTTTACTTTTCTAGGTTAGTTTCCTAATTGGATTAGTAGTTGTTATAGTAGGAGTGCTCCTAGGAAACTAGGTTATAAAGGGAGAGCGTGGTGTGATGTTTAATTAGTAAGTTAGTAGAGTTAATTTGTTTTGAAAAGAGTTGAGTTTTCCCCTTATTAGTTTTATTTGAGATCTAGTTCAAACTTAGTGCTAAATCATATACGAATCTAGCTTCCGCGTTCGTAGATTTACATTAATTGGCGTCAGAACCGCGTTCACATCCCCGGTGTAGCAAGTTTCAAGAGCAAGATGCCTCGTGGAAGACCCGCGACGAAGAAACCTACACTCACTCAAAATGTAGCGAAATAGACTCGATAAGCTTGTTGAGGCTTTGGGTACGGGAGCCTTTATCCCCCCCCCCCCCCCACACACACACACACACAAAAAACCTCCGTTGGGCGTACTGGAACACCCCCCTCGTGAGGGAAGCGTCGCCGCGAGGAGCGACAAACTTGGCAACCCGTTTGCAAGTCTCGAAATCGAGACCGAAACTCGTGATATTGATAAAATCGGGGTACGAGCTAAGGACAAAGGACCGGCCACGACAACCACCGACCAACAACGAGGTTCTCGTATAGAGACGGCTTCGGAACACACCCACCAAGTACTGCCAACACCAAAAATAGTTTTGGCAATAGTCGATACCACCACAGCGCCAATGGCACTCGCAAAGGTAGACTTCCTTGCATAGGCAAGTCGGCAGACAGTCGTAGCGTACGAAGCCCAAGTCACAAAAAACTGTTACTGGATCCAGTCAGACCCAGCCGGGTAGGACCCAAGTTCCACCAACCGATCCAACAAATACCTAGCCTGGGTCACCCACAACAACTGGGAACCCAACCCAGAACCTATGGGCCCAATGGGTTGGGCTCTACCAATTGCTACAGGCCCAGATTTTGAGGGAATCGACCCAATGTGGTGGGCACCCCACAAAACAACAACTGACACCCTCCCTCATCCCCACCTCAAGCCGAATTCGTCTAACGCTGACCCTCTCTTGACAGGATCGTCACTGACAGGGGTTGACGGTCACGATGGAACCCTCCCTCCCATGGCGGCAGACCCACTCCAACAATCCATAGAGGACGAACAAGTCCCACCGAGGGACTCAAACCACTGACTACTCCCAGCAGCGATGCCGATAACGCCTCCACCCGCAGAGACTTACGGCCCACTACCCCTAACCACAACATTCCCGACAGGAGCTCGTGGCGCTTCCCAAGCACCGACAGACTTGTACCGAAACCAACAGTATGCCGAAAACAGAAACGGCAAATGTCGGGCATGAACCCTAAGCATAGTTTTGAGTTCCGACCACCCTACAGTAATGGATAGGGGCCGCGTGATGATGATGTTTTCAGTGTTCGTTCGAGCGGGAAGCGTAAACCTATGGGTTCTCGTCATGTCCCAACTTGGGAGAAAGATCGGCAATTCAGTGGGCGAGACCGAGGTTGTGGTTCTAACCCCCCGGCTGACACCCCATTGCGGGATCAACATAGGTAGCGTCCACCTAGTTCACCCCCGCGCCCGCCAAGACATCCGTATGCTACGACTTGGCAAGATGATGAGTACAGTGACTTTGATGAAGAGCAATGACAACAGCCACGCCGAAAGGTAAAGGTACTGGCATCGAGGCTTTGGTTAAGGCTATTGCGGAACAAACACATGATGTGCACCTTAAGGTACCAGAGTTCAATGGTAAGTCTGACGTTAACGCCTTTAATGAGTGGTTGGATAAAGTTGAGCGGGTGTTCAACTATAAGAAATATGGGGATCCAAAACATGTTATGATTATTGAATCCCGACTTACTGGTTTTGCTCTCACCTAGTGGAACAGTGTTCAACAGGCAAGGCGTACATCAGGTTACTGTCCCATTACAGAGTGGTGGAAAATGCGGAGAGAGCTGAAAGAAAGGTTCATCTCCATGAACTACAGCGAGGTTGCGTTCGGGAAACTCCGGTCCCTAAAAATGGGTCTCTCCTCCCTTAATGACTACACATATTAGTTTTATCTTCTTGAGGCATGTGCACGACTCCATAAGACTAAGCAACAGCGGGTTAGTTCAGCCTGTCTTTTGCCTAGCAGAGATTGTACAGTTAGCCAAACAGGCGAGCAAGCTACATGCATAGTATCATCCTCCAGTTCAAGCACCTACAATAGCGGCTCCAACTATTCTAACGGTCACTACACCACGTACCTTTGTTTTAGGTAACTGTTATGGATGCGGGAAACTTGGGCACGAAAAATGTAATTGTCCCGCATTTGTTAAGAAGGTCGGATTAGTCGTGGATGGTATGCGAGAGAGCGTTATAGCAACTGTTCAGCGAGTTCTGCAAGATGAAGATGAAGATGAAGAGGAAACTGAGATGCACACCACATTTGTGCGTGAGTCCTCTGGAGCACTGCCCCTTTGAATTCGTGGACGAAATATTCTCAGATAGAGGGTTTGACGTGGCACGTTCCTAATAGGGTTGTTTACCACCCGTTTGATCTATCTTTATTTTATGTTTTTAACTTATGCACTATTGGAGAAGACCATGTTGGTTATTAGAAGTTTTACTTTTCTAGGTTAGTTTCCTAATTGGATTAGTAGTTAGAGTTATAGAAGTGTTCCTAGGAAACTAGGTTATAAAGGGAGTGGGTGGTGTAATGTTTAATTAATAAGTTAGTAGAGTTAATTTGTTTTGAAAAGAGTTGAGTTTTCCTCTTATTAATTTTATTTGAGATCTAGTTCAAACTTAGTGCTAAATCGTATACGAATCTAGCTTTCACGTTCGTAGATTTCCATTAAAGATGAATGGAGTCCTGTCATTTATAAAGTAAGCAAAAGTTATGAAAAATCTAAAAAATGGCTTTTCAAGGTAGAAATCCAGATACAAACCGAAAGCAATCTACAAGCACAAACGCAACTAAACATAATCCGAGATCGCTAAAGGCCTCCAATTCACAACAAGATCTTTAAACTTCACCCCTCTCATAACTTTGAAGGTAGAGACTCATTACAAAACCACAGTGAAAAGTGAGGTCCAACGACATTCTCTCGAATTTTCTCTATAACCCCTGTGGCACAAAGCTTATGAGGTTGCTCATGAAGTCACCTTGGATTACCCAATAAATTACAAAGAGATTAGGGATCTGTTTCCACACCTCTATTGAATATGGCAAGCAAAGCAAATGAAGAGATGATTAATAGCATCCACGCCTATCTTATATATACACCCACGATCGACATCCATTTCACTCTTCAACATGTCCCTAGTAAGTGCCCTTCCCCATGCATTCCCCATATAAAAGAATGAGATTTTAGACAGTAACCTTGTCCTCCACAACCTACAAGTCGAACACCCAACAAACTTGTAATTACCCCTTTGACATCTCTCCACCAAATGAACGCAAAATAATTTAATAGAGGATTCCCTCTCCTTGCCATCAATCTAGAATTAAAAACTAAGGGAGCCTTGCTAAAGGTCACCCCAATTCCTCCCTAGTAGAATTGATTTTATCTCAAGGGAAAAGCCCCTTCAATAGCTATAATTTCATCTGATCGAAATTCCCTCATTAAGATAGAACTTAGCCTTTTTTCGCACCATGCACCATACTATAACTGGACTCTCTGGTTGTTACGTGTCCAAATATTAATGCATTTCAAAAATTCCTCCTACATATATTGTGTATCACCCTCCACAAGCTTACTCTGTATTTAGTCCACAGGCTTTCCCTCTCTAAAATCTTTCAACAAAATTTTTCTCAAAACTCTCCCTCTCCATGAATTTCTTGACTCGGGATATCCCTTAAAAAAAATTCTTTGTGGATAAAACCTCTATATGTTCTACCTTTATATTTTAAATATTGCTTATAATTTTTTTCTTGACTCCGAATGTTTCCTTTTCGGATTTTCTCTGGCATGAAGCCAAGCAACACATGCATAACAAAAATAAGCCAACCCCGTCAAAGAAATACGGCCATACATTCTTGCTTCACAACGAAGCAACAAATGAACCACCACTCATCCTATTTACGCATATGACACCGATTCACTGAGATTTAATCTCCAGAGAGTAGATTTCTTGCGGTTAGAACTTATAACTATGCCTAAAGCAGATATCCAGAATGTGATTATGGAGGGAATTTAGGGACCCAAATCTTTTAAGCTGGTTTGAAAGGGGAGAAGAGGGAGTGAAAGATTTTGTGTGTATTGGTGAGGTACTGGGGTGTGTGCGTGGGGGTGGGGGTGCAAATCTCAATCTATCAACCAATTATCATTACCAACTTAACAATACCAGTCATTTCTTCAAGAAAGAGCCCCCTCCTAAGATTAGTGTTCCGATCCCAGTAACTATCATCTTTTAAGATTAGTTCTTTATTCTCTTAATTTTTATAAACCAAACATGAGAAGATGGAAAAATAAATCTAGCAAAAAATAAATCCTTAGTTTTCCACAAACAAATGTTATAAACTTCATAATTTTGTCTCCCAATTTAAGGTACCTCGCCCGCGATAAAAGCTTCTAAGATATTTACTCCATTACCTTGAATAACTCGCTCTAAACTCATTTCTTCCCTCTCGTCAAGCCCGCTTCTTCCCACCTATCAATCTCTCCATTTTCTTTTAAAAAGATTGATTATTTAGCTTCGATAAACCCATAGTCCTCCTCACTTTTGAATTGCTTTTTTCATATTCTTAAGCTTCAACATAAACACTGAGCATGGTCTCCCTTCAAAGCCAAAATGGTTCCACCACATTCTGCACAAACGTTAGAGACATCCAGCCACATATTTTGAAATCTGAAGGCCTTGCACCGCCCAACTTCTCTCAACCTCCAAAGCATATGGAGTCATCAAAGGGTGTCTGGCTATAACTGCCCGGATCAGCTGGGTGAAGAAAGCCTCTCACCATGCTCCCCATTGACAAAAAAAAAAAAACTATAGGACTAGGGAATCCCAGTTGCTCGGCCATATGTGCTAATTCCCTTTCAGGAGAAGGTCCCTTAGATGATAGGATTGATAAATTTCCCCAAAATATTTATATAAAAAAAAGGTGTTCCTATTTGTTGGTATTACTTTTGAATTTAAGTTTAGTTATCTATATTTGTCGATATACCGTCATCCACGAAAACCGGCATATGTGAAATCTCTGCAATACATATCTTCTTCTTTGTGCTGATAAGGACAAATATCGGGAAAATACTTGTTGGCTTTCATAATTATTATACATAAATAATGTAAATAAAATTAGGGTGGAAATATGAGGGAAGGGGGGATTTTTGATTACAAACTTTCTGGTGTACCAAATGCAGCCTTAAACAAAAGGGAAAATGAAAGACGAACAAAGAAAAATAGTAATTGAAGATGTAATCTATGAAGAACGTTATTTATTAGTGCAAAATCAGATATTCAACTCGAATTAAAGAGATTCCATCACAGTTAAAAATATTCCATAAACCACTACTTATTAAATAGTGTTTGAGATATTCCACTATTTATTACAATTTGTTCCACAAATCATGTCTCATATGCTTTTCTTTTCAACTAGTACATAAAATTAAAACTAATACATAAAGGAGAACTATGCTTCCACAAATGATTTTTTATCCAACTATGTAGAATAGTTAGAAGCAACCGACAATACTCCACCTACATCATCTGAAATTTGAATGGTCCAAACAGCTCCTAATAGTCCTTGTACATCTCCTATACTATGTGTTGCAAAACCCGAGAGGTAGGCAACCTCGTATGATTATCAGTCTGTGGCCCCACACCCCATTAATTTCGGATTATGGGATCCCTGCACGTGACCATATCCATGTCCATAAGACAATGGACCATTCTAAGGGTATGGATTACCTAAGAAACCCTTAGATGAGTCACTCTGTAGAACAACAACAATATAATTGTGTATGTCAAACAGAAATGCATCCAAGTAATAGCCAGTGCCAATGCTCGTGCAACCAAGATGCGATCATAGAAAGACCTCATCATAACTTTGACGATGAAGTCTCTCTCAAAAGAGTCCCCTCACCCACCACTGCCACGGCTTTTTTTTCAACTTTAATTAAGGGGTTGTTGATGAACACCATAATCCCTGTGTTGAGTGGCTTGATAAAAGTTGGCTTCCGTAGTTAATGAAGTGTGGGAACTGTGACTCCAAAGATTACCCCTCTCAAAACTAGAACACCCAACTCTCGATACCTGTGCTCTCAGCATAACAGTAACCATCATTGTCATCATAACAAGTGAGGAGCTTAATATTTTCCTAGTTATGATGTTAGCACGAGTATTAGAAGTTGGGGACTTAACATTTAAAGGTGCAATCCAATGAGAAAGAGGCCCTATACTCCATACACCAAGGAAACCACTTCGATTATGTGACTCAAGAAAGAGATAATGGTGCTTGTCAACGTCATTAACCACTTCATTGGCAGTAATAACAAAGTCTAATGGCGTCACTGGGGTGACCTCAGCAACAGCCATCTACACTTCCTTTCCTGAGAATCATGATGAAGGTTATCTGTCATCACAGGTTAATGACATGAGCATAGACACAAGCATACATTTGTCTCACTTTCTGTTTTACGCGGGGCAATTATGTCATTGTTGCCTAATGGAGCAATACACTTAAGGGATCCTTTTGATTACTCATATCCATACACTGATACATCTTCTTACATGTATGGACATAATCATGAGCAGATATCTGATTACCCGAGCTAGACTGAAGAGGGGATTGAGGCCAATTTAACTAATATCCATTCAGCGTTGTCAACCGCTTGGGATTATCTTTACAAAAATGTTCTAGGTGGAGTATCTTGACAAGAATCTTGACTAGTTCATCCAAGTGAGATTGAAAACACTTGAGTAAGCCCGACACTTCTTTAAACATAATATGGAATACCATTCAAGTAAACAAGTCCAATTTTGACCCAATAAATAGCAGACATAATTAAGGGAATATCTCTAATCGTTTTAAATCCTAATCTAATCTCCCCAATTCGATACCACTAACTGTTCCTGACACCCAAATCAATCACAACCCAACCAAATGTCATCCAAACTACCAAAAATGAGAAACTACCACCACTCCAATACAATCAAATCCCCTAATATCTACATTCTACAATACACTTCAACCATAAATCTCAATAATATTCCACTCTCATCAACCCTACTCCACATAACAATTTCACAACCCAAACATTAAAAAAAAAAAACCCCAATAATCATCAATCCAAATAAATAACAATACAAAACTCACCTCTAAAGATACCTTGTACAAGGTCGTTTCAAATCACCCTCTGATTCCTCAACCACCACCACCAACAACAACAACAACGATTCCAATCGATCAATACCAACATACACCAATCTGCAAAACTACACATACATACATACATACATACATACATACACAGAGAGAGAGAGATGAATCAAAATGAGATAAAATTAACTCAAAAAAGGTCTGAAGTTCACTGAAATTAGCTGAAATTAAAGACACCCGAAAATCTCGGAGGAGAAGAAAAGGAGAGGACTCAACTCAACGAACCTTTTTTTTTTTTTTTAGCTTTTTCGATCGTCGTCTACAGAGACAAACTTGAAACCAGATATATTAAAGAAGTTTTAAGAGAGATATCAATTTAGAGGGTATTCTCGTCTCATCGTGTTAGTTGTTTGCATTGGAAAGAGAAGTTTGGTGTAAATTAAGGTAAGTGACGAGGGTAAAGTGGGAATGTGAGAAATTGTAATGGCATCTGACGTATTTGAATCTGGACTGTTGGAGTTTACTTTTTTTTTCTTTTTTCTTTTTTTGCTGTTGTAAGAATAATTAGACGGCTGAGATTCGAGATTTATGATATCTGAATATTGTGGATTTAAAAAGAAATAAATGTGGATGAGTACCACATAGGCCAAGTAAAGTGTAACACGTGACAAGTGAGATGGTGGCTTTACCATAAATGGTATCCTATGCATGGTTTTAAACGCCGTTATAACGGTAAAGCCGTGAGCCAATTGTAAAAAATCACACCCGTTATTTTTTGTTACGTACCGTTATTTTACGCCATAACGATTGTTGTTATCTTTATAACAATACGTTATTTTTAGTATTCTCTTACATTTTTACCAAAGTTATATACCGTTATTATAAGGGTGTTAACGGTCGTTCTAATCGAAAACTAATACAAAATCTTAAAAAATAAATAACAATGTCGTAATGTCTACTACTTTAATGAGATAAGTGCAAGCTACAAGAACATATGCTAACAAAAGAATATCAAATCCAACAGCTCCAGGTGGCTAACGATAACATGAGAAAAAAATTCGTTGTCGGACATCAAGCGCTAGCTGGCGTCCCAGCGGCATCCAAAACCGTTAGAGATTTTACACCACACGAGGTGGCGCTCAACGGTCCAAACATTGAAACTCATCCCCGTTTACCATCGATATACTGGTTGATATATGAGCCCCGTACCACCCCAGTTTACAACCAGTATTCGTTGTCTTGAGAGGCAGTACTGTAACTAGTTGTCCAACGACCTCTACCACCGAGGCAACCAGTACAACAAGTTGGCGAACAACAACCACCACCACCACGACCAATACACTAGTTTAGCCATACCGGTCCACCACCACCTGGTCGGTACGCTCTAGAATACCAGGGTATGCATCCCCTATGCACCTACAATGTACCCAGAGATCTTGTACAACAATTATCACAAGAACCCTCCTCAGTGGCATAAAAAATATAGCCCTGACGACCCATCCTACCCACCTGGGTACAGTCATAAGCAATATCAAGAAAGAAACCCCACCTACAACGACTGCTTTAATGAACGGTACCAAGAAATGCCACAGTTTGGATAATCGTATGTGCCATACGAAGACATCTACTACGATAAGTCGTCAATCTGGGAGGGCGAGGCCCAGGAACGGACGAAGGAAAAAATGACCACCTACCCTTAATGGCTACCTCCGTCGAGGCATTGATCAGAAACCTACAAAACAACGACCCAACCAAACGGTTAACGAAGGAAACTCTACGCAAGATACATAACACCCCCATTCACGGAGGCTATCAGGAATTATGTATCGGGGCAGAGTTATTCTAGACCAAAGATATAGGCTTTCACCGGGAGCCAAGACCCATACCAACACATCTTGAAGTTCTGGTATAGTATTGGCATACAACACCAGGCAGACGAGTATATATACCGTTTATTCCCCTCGACCTTGTTAGATGGGGCCTTGCCTAGTTTGAAAGCCTTGAACCAATAATAAAATAATCAACTAGCGGAGCTATTTTCTCTAAAATAGCAAGTCGGATAAACCATCGATTCCTTCCTAAAGAGGTTAAAGAATGAGCTAATACTCATTAGAAGAGTAGATGCCCAGATAGCTTGCTTGGCATTCATAGGCGCATGCTTACCTGGTTTAAAGTTACACGAAGCTTTGCACATAAAATGACCAGAGACACTAAAAAATCTATACAAAAAGGTGTGAAAGTACTAGAATATGGAAGCAAACAATCGCGCGCATCTGCCTCTTAGACATCTGATCTTCTCAGTACCGTCTTTGCCCCGTTGCCAGTCACGCATCTAGAAATGCCCAAACATTTGAGAGATATGCCCGATAGGCAGAACAAATACGACGAGGGGAAAAACAAAAGGAGAGTAAACAAAGATCCTTGGGGTAAAATTGAACCCCCCCCCCCCCCCCCTTTGAGAAGGTAAGCCAAAGGTCGAGCATTGGAAACGATACTCACCCAACGAACTCACTATTACACGAACGAACCTTTTTGTCATCGCTAAGAAAGACCCGGACTACAGAAAGCTACACCCAAAAGTCGACCGTATCGGACGACCATATTATGATTATCACAAAGTCCATGACCATGAAACCGAGAATTGCTATATATGACCAGATCAAGATAACTAAGACATGGTTCAGGAAAGGGCGTTACACTCAGTACTTAAAATGACCAATCCCAGGGTAATGTGATAGTTTGCGAGATGATACTAGGAGACATCAACGTGGCACAATCCCATAATGACATTTCCAACTCCACGAGGCAATGCTACCAACTAAGTAAGAATCAGATAACAACTTACGGGATCACGACAGTTCCAGAGATGCACCACGGGTATGCCATCTACTTCACAGACAACAACAAGGAGTCGGTATCCCATCTACATGATGATGCCTTAGTCATTTGGATCATAATCGATAAAGTTTTGGTGAACCGTATGCTGGTCAACTCCGAAAGCGGAGTAAACATCCTCCATCACGATGCTCTAAAAATATGAACATGTAAGACTGCATGACACCCTCCAAACTGAGATATCAGGCTTCAATGGGTCTACCGGACGAGCCATCAGGGAATTTGTTACTCAAGTACAAGTCGGACCCATCGTAATGTCAACAACCTTTGTCATCATAAATAGCCCCTCGGTCCACTATAACAGCATCCTCGGACAGGAGTGGATCTATGCAATAAAGGAAGTACCATATTCCTACCACCAGGTAATATGTTTCCCAATGAAGTTTGGAACGTACCAAATATGAAGTTGCCAAGTTGTTGCTCGTATTTGTTACGCTAATTCTTTAAAAAACTTGGTCTCCCTTGAGAATTCAATAAAAAAAGGGAAAAGTTTAAAAACTAAGGAATAATAACAAACATGGAACGAGCCCATGGCGATGGACTCGTCCCCCATTTTTGCCCACCCAAACAATATAGAAATTTATACACAACGTACCCCTGACCAAAACGATGTAATTATAAACATGTTTAACAGATAATGGGCATCGCCTCTCGTAGAGCCGGTCGATAAGATTAACTTTGGCGACCTATAAGAACTACGTATATTGGCTCACTTTTGACAGGAGAAGAACACTCAAACCTTATAGTCCTTCTTCAGCGATACAAGGATGCATTTTTTTGGTCATTCCAGAAAATGCCAGCCATCTACCATGGCATTGCCTATAACCGCTTGCACATTAATACCAAGGCAACACCTGTTAAACAAAAGCCACGACGAATAACCCCAAGACTTCGAGCAGAGATAAACGATGAGATCTAAAAATTACTCTCAAGGCAAGATTTATCAGACCAGTAGATTGTCCTCGATGGGTAGCAAACGTGGTGGTAGTCCCCAAGAAGAATGGCAAAACACGGGTCTGCATTGATTCACCGACTTAAACAGAAATGGACCATTTCTCTATGCATCTCATAACAAGACTAGTGGACTCCATGGCTACCCATGAACGAATGTCATTTATGGATGGTTACTTAGGGTGCTACCAAATACCTCTGACTGTCGAGGACCAAGAATGTACTTCCTTCACTACATAGCAGAGCTTGCATTGTTATACCGTAATGCCCTTCAACCTGAAGAATGCAGGATCTACATACCAGAGGCTAGTCACAACGATGTTCAAAGAGCAGTTGGGTAAAACAATGGAAGTCCACACTGATAACATACTCGTCAAAAGCAAGCTACAAAATGACCATTTAGTCGACCTAGAGATCGTGTTCACCAAGCTAAGGCACTACAGAATGTGACTCAACCCTGAGAAGTGCAGCTTTGGCATTTCCTTGGGGAAGTTCCTAGGGTACTTGGTCACTCAACAATGGATAGAGGCTGACCCAGACTAAATACGAATCTTAGCATATATGCCATTACCTCGGACACTGAATCAAGTTCAGAAGCAAGTAGATAAAATTATCGCACTCAGACGCTTATTTATAAAGCCTCGTGCAAGTGTCGACCACTATTTCAATGTATCAAGGAGAATAAGAAATACCAATAGAATGTGGAATGAGATACAACTTTCCAATATATGTTAAGATATTTGGTCACACCTTCAATCCTCAGCGTACCAAAGGAATACGAGCTCTTGGGATTGTACTTGGGCAACACGGAGGAATCAATCAGCGCAGTCTTCATCAGAATAGACGTTAAAACTGAGAAACCAGTGTACTTCGTCAGTAAAACCCTCTTAATGGGCAAAATTATGGTATTCTATCGTCGAAAAGCAAGCGCTCGCCTTGATATATGTATCGCAAAAGCTAATACCATATTTTCAAGCCTATAAAATCAAGGCCATAACAACTTAACCATTGCGGGAGGTCTTTGCGAGTAAAGATGAGGCTCGTCAAATAGTAAAATGGGCAATCACCTTAGGAGAGTTTGATATTCGATTCAAACCTCAGGTATTAAGGGACAGGTCATGGAAGATTTATTGGTTGACATCCCCATTAACGACGAGAATGGATCAACAAGGAAGAGAACGACTAAGTCGCTCCTCCCGATGACACTTATACACCATATACAAAGGGATGACGATTATACACGGACGGATCAGTTAATGTTGGCGATTCAGGCCTAGGGACTGTTTTAGTCACTCCAAACAACGATAAGATAGATGAACGCCATACGAGTCAACTTCCCACTGAGTAATAACGAAGCAAAATACGAAGCCTTATTGTGTGGCGTAGATGCATCATTGGTACTGGGCATGGAAGAAATTTCCATTTGTACTAACTCGCAGCTAATTGTTAACCAACATAGCAAAACGTTCCAAGACAACGGAAAGATGGCCGAATACATGGAGATCTTGAAGTAAATAATCAAAAAATTTAAGAAGGTCAACTTCAAACACATTCACTGAGGCAAGAACAAACATTTTGATGCTCTCACTTATTTATTTAGAATCATCGGCGACCGACTAAGAGTTATCCAAGTCGATGTTCTCGACCAGCTAAGCGTACTAGAACACAAGAATGAAGTAATGCAAATCACAGACTGTGACGATGACCACTTGGCAAAATTACTAGAACACATGAAATTAATAAGTAGTGCGACGAATAAGCAAAATTACTAGCGACGACCACTAATTAATTTCTTGGGTGAACTCCACATCCTCGTAGTGAACAGTCAGCCGCTGAAAGTATCTGTAACAAAGCAAGATATACGGTGATAAACAACGAGCTTTACCGAATGAGCATGTACGCCCCATACCTCACTTGTATAGTTGGAGAACATGCGACGACGGTTATCAAAGAAATCTACTAGGGGGTATGTGGACCACACCCAACGGGTACGTCCATAGTAGTTAACACGGTCATTGGCCTTGTTAACCAAATCAAGTAACAACTTTTTCGTTTTTGCAAATTCTTCCGACAATTGCATTGTAGCTATTAAAATGTTTGTTTTCTTTAAAACAAAGGTTTTGCTAGAGATAGGGAACCAGGGAGACAGACAGTTTATATCTTGCTTTTCTTTTAAAATTTTGAGTAGAAGAGAGTATAAATTAGTTAACTAGAGAGTCAAACAAGTAAACACGTTAGTTTGGAACCTAGCTCACTAGACTCTGACGATGACCATTGCGTAAGGTTTGAAATAAGAAGTTGTTTTGAATCCATGTACGATGGATTGTAATAAGTTACATAACTTTTCTTTTTGGTTTGACTTCTTACACCATGAGCTTTCTATTATGGGTCGTAAGTACTTTATGGTTTGTACAATGTAAATACTATGCATGAATGATCTCTCTACTATCTCTCTATACTTAAAATAAAACTCAAAGCAATAGTGAAAATTCTTGGAGAAATAACCAACTCTACTCAGTTCTTTTTTTCCAACACAATTTTATCTATAATTTTAATTGGATTGATTTGTTATACAGTTACACTATGATTTGTATTATCTCGTTGTCTCATTGATCTTTAAGGTTTTTTTAAATAACAACTATAAAATGTATCTCATAAAGTGGGTTTTAAGATTTTATGGCCAAATGTTTTGTGTTAAATCTCACTTAAAAAAGTGGTAATTTACTGGGTATTTTCAGTAGTTCTTAGTTTAATGAGATGAAGTAAATTTCATTTTCAGTAGATAATCTCATAATCATATACTTAAATAAGTGTGATTTGATTTGCTCTTAAAGTAAAGTTTTTCTTCTTGTAAGTTAAAATCTATAATAGGAATTTAAAATTTGTATGGTTGTCTTTTCTCTTTTTGTTTACATTATAAAGATGAGAAAGAAAGAATGCAAAAAGGAAGCTCAGGGATTAGGAGTAAGTAGATTTGGGGAGAAGGAATTGGGTGAGTACATCTGTATATATAGAGATGAGGTACATTTGGGTTTATAATATTCTTTGAGATTTTATAGGGATGTGACTATCTGCAAGCTGTTATTTGACAAGTGTCACTCAACTAGAGGGGCCTCACGTAGAGATGTGTGGGTACGTACCTGTAATAACTTATTTCGTATCTCAGACTCAAGTTTCGTCTTCGATCTCATCAGCATACAAGAAGTACTACTAAAGACATGATCAACTTTCCTCTATTCGAGACATCACTTTCGACCTCTACACCAGCAGTTCGATCTGTGCAAAGCGTACAGTCAGTAATAAAGCCATTGCACAACAGTAAAGATCATAATGTTACATAATCTGGTCAAAGAATATCTCATACACACTTTGTAACGTCAATCATTTAGGGACTTTATGGTCGTCAAACGGTCAAATTGGAGGACCTATAAAGAGACCAGGAGAACTGTAGATGAGGGACAAAATATTCGATACAGAAAAGTTTTTACTCTGTTATCTTACACTCTCAGAATACTCATTGTAATAGATTAGCAATCTCAATAAGATCACCATCACTTTCTCAAAATCCTCAAGAGAGGTCATGGTTTTTAACATATTCAAAGGTTTTCCACGCTAAATCATCTTATTATTTATTATCTATTATGTTTGAACGTTCTGAGTTTATTTGGTGTAAAGGCTAAGTCTGAATCCCAAAATTAGGTTATTACATTTGGTATCATTTGTGGGAACTAAGTTCTCAAACCCATTGTCTCAAATGCTGCTGATCATGTTATCTCAGAATGTCACCTCAGGTCAGAATATGCCAATCATTTAAGTAGAAGAAAATGCAGCTTTAGCAGACTTGAGGGCCACTCTGAATTCAGAACAGAAAGACGTGCAGCCCTGGAACAACAGTTTGTGAGTGTACAAGACATGTTAAAGGTTTTACAGGGACAATATGTCGCCACCCAGAAGAACAAAGCCGTACAACTTGAGGGTTCGTGGATTTTCGTTCATGACAAAATAAGACCTCCTCCGAAAGGCGTTCACGCATGAGGTGCACTTCGATCTAACCATCAACAACATAACATAGAGCCCATCCTGATCCAGGAGATCCAACAAGAAGTAGGTGGCAGCCTGGTGGGAGTCAGACAGACTGATAATCTACCTCAGAGAGTTTGAGTCCCAGCAAAGGAACGTTTAAGTGAAGGGAGTGGTGACCACAATCTTGGATAAGTACGCGTCAAACGACCAACCACTGCAGCTCGACAATATATCACCCAGGAACATGTTAAAAAACGAATCAAAGAATTGCTCGAAGCCCATACGCCGACTAAAGGGATCCAAAACAGATTACAGAAGAGCCCGATCACCCAAGAGCTATTAGATGGTGAGGTCCCCACCGGGTTTCATACTCTGAAGATCCAAAAGTACAAAAGAACTAATCAAGTAGAACACGTTCAAGAGTTTTAGGACGCTCAAGGTCTACATTCCATATCCAACCATATTCTATATCGGCTCTTTCCTACCAGCTTGTCAGGCAAACCCCTGCGGTGGTTTTATACATTGCCTGAAGGATCTATCATAACTTTTGAATAGTTGTACAAACTCTTTATCGAGAATTACTCGCACAATAAAGATAAAGATGAGAACCTATATTTTATTTTCATTCTTAAACATATGCCAAAAGAGAAGCTCAAGACGTTTACTAAAAAGTTCTTAGAATTAGCCCAAAAAATAGATCGACTCGATCAGAAGATCACTATTTTTGTTTTCACTAACGCTTTACTCGTCGATGGCCGGGAAAAAGAGTACCTCATCCTCAATAAACCAACAACATTGGAAGACATGATTGAAAAGATCAACAAATACATCGACCTGAAACGAATGGTGTCTGACAGGCAGAAACCTCATAAATCAACACTAATAGCTCGAGATCAATCAACCCATTCTGATTTTAATCGGATAACAGATCAAGGAGAAGACAGGAAACGAACCAAATCCAACGACGAGCAACCTCGAAAGGGGAGTAACTTGGTGAAACCCTATCTTCTAAAGATGAATGTGACCATAGCCGGCATATATCCTATATTACAGAAAGACATATTCTTTCGCAATGCACAGTACCTTCAACCAATCGAGAACAAACCATACTACATCTACCATAAGGTCCGACATCATGAGACAGAATAATGTTTTGCCTTACAACGGTTGTTGGAATACATCTTCGCAGATGGACGAATGCGCGAATACATAATGGATGTGGAAAGTTATAAGGATGGGAGTTACAAAAACCCCACATAAGTTGTACAAGTCGAGGAACTAGCAGCCGAAAAGTATTTGTACCATATTTTACTCTGTTATTTCGCAGAAACTCAGATCGTCAAAGAGTCAAACAGGAGCAAACGAGACGTGTCGGCCAATGTCACAACTTATCCATGCAAGATAAATAAACTCATTTAATTCCAGTATCCAGCTCTCAGCGAATTGGGATTTATTTCGATGATTGTGACGTTCGGCATGTCAACTATCCTCACCATGATACTTTGGTGATCATGTTGAAAATACAAAATATGGTGCTTCATACGATGATGATAGATACCGGCAACACTATCAAACTTTTGGCTTATGGTACAGAAGCAATCATCCTTACTCAGTATCATCACCCTATTTGCGACTATACCATAACAGATGAAGAAAACGAATTCCAGTTGGCATGTAATATGAATTAGATTGAGGAGACTCGGGACAGAGCAATCATAAATTTGGGAAGGTATCACCAAGTTTTAGCCCAATCTTATAATAAACGCGTTCATCACAGAGAGTTTGAAATCAAGGATCTGGTCCACTAAGAGATTCCCAAATATTGCAAAGAGCTTAACGTAGGGAAATTATTCAAAAACTAGGAAAATCCTTTTGTCGTTATCATAAAAAGTGGCCTCGGTTCCTACGACCTCGCTACCGAGCATGGCGAACACATACCTAATCCTTAGAACACAAGGATACTGAAGTTGTATCGCAGATAACAAACCTGTCACAGTGTACTTTTCTTCAATTAATCAATCATATCGTATGACGATTTCACATCAATAAAAGACTTATGTTTGATCCACATACATCTAAGTACTTTCTATTATGTCATACACTACTCTATCTAATACATTCGTTGTACGTCAATCTTACACCAATGAAATACTTGTGTTCGATTGCCCTACATTACAGTACTTCTATACACAGATTACAGATCATTTGTTGTTTTGTCCAAACTGATCATCTAAATAAATTACAAATCGTTTGCTGTTTTGGCCAAACTGATCATCTAAATACATTACAGATCGTTTATTACTTCGGCCAAACCGATCATTTAAATACATTACAAATCCTTTGTTGCTTCGGCCAAATCGATCATCTAAATACATTACAGATCATTTGCTGCTTCGGCCAAATTGATCATCTACATACATTACAGATCATTTGTTGCTTCGGCCAAATCGATCATCTAAATACATTACAGATCGTTTGTTGCTTCGGGCAAACCGATCATCTAAATACATTACAGATCGTTTATTGCTTCGGCCAAACCGATCATCTAAATACATTACAGATCATTTGTTGTTTCGACAAAACCGATCATTTAATTATATTACAGATTATTTATTGCTTCGGCCAAATCGATCATCTAAATACATTACAGTTCATTTATTGTTTCGGCCAAATCAATCATCTAAATATTATTTGTTGCTTCGGCCAAATCGATAATCTAAATACATTACAGATCATTTGTTGCTTCGACAAAACCGATCATTCAAATATATTACAGATTGTTTGTTGCTTCGGCCAAACTGATAATTTAAATTCATTACAGATCATTTGTTACTTCGGCCAAATCGATCATCTAAATACCTAACAGATCATTTGTTACTTCGGCCAAACTGATTATCTTATACATTGCAGTGTGTCGTTGCCCGCATCACATAATATTCAGTTTCAAGGAAATAACTCTGTACGTCAGGGACACAAATATGGAAATGGCAGAGGAGGATACCAGAGAACCAGAAACCCAATGGATATAGGAAAGGTAAAGAATTTAAGAAATTTGGCAAACCAAGAAATGTGAAGAAGAAGAAGAAGAAGACAGATCAGGGATTTCCTTGCTTTAATTGCAGTGGCACAAGACACTGAGAACGGGAATGCCAGGCACTATGGGTAGCTAGAGGTAACAGAGTCCAGACCCACCATGCAGTTGCTGATACTAACTCCGCCCCTATGGAGTTTACATCGTTAAGCTTTTTCAGTGATACTGATGCCGGCATGGATCAACATACAGAGTAATCCGTAATAATATCTCAATAGACATGTGATGTCATAGTAGAGAGTACTAGTAGTTTCTTTTATTGTAAAGACTTGATTTATTTTTTGTTAATATTTTTTATTATGCTGGGAACAAATCATTTATGTTTCAATAAAGTTCTGGTGACATACATGAGATTTTCAAATTGTTCTAAATTGTGATTATTCAAATTTATTGCTAGAGAAGTAGTTAAATTCTATGTATGGTAGTTGATCTATTATATACAACCTGCTTATGGATCTACCTGCTTATTGAGCATGACCAATAATCGGATGAGTGGTGTTTAAGAAACATTAGTATCACGCACTCGATCTTTTTTGAGATATGAATATATTTTTTGTTTAACCTTGTGCATCAGTCGGGGATGGTATAAATATCATTAACACGACCAACATGATAAAGCGCACTGAGTGCATCACGTTATTACTCTCTAATAGTACGATACGGGGTATCTAGTCCACTTTATAAACTAGTAAATCAAGGCAGATTTTATTGAGTTTAGGGAGATACATGATAATGCTTATCACATAATGACTATTGGAGAAAATGACAGACAAGGTTATGTACACTCTATGTCTAAAGGTTAAAACATGTTATTAGAATGGCTTCCAGTATACTCCTCAGGGCTCGGATAGTGAGAAATATTATAGGGATTATATCTCAAGTTTTCTTAAAAGAATATAAGATCCAGAGAGTGTAAGTGTAACAATTGCTTTCAAGGAAAGTTTATTATTTCATCCTAATGACCAAGGTGGAGTGGGATCTCTAGCCTTTGCTCCAAACGCATCCATGGAGATACATGTGAACCTATCCATTCACATTGTGGTCCACTTGAATATTTATGGTCATAATAGACGCATCTAGGAGATGGTCTTACATTTGCCTATTATTAAAATCTAGAAATACAACGTTAATACGATTTCTTACTTAGATCATTCAATCGCAGGCTTAGTTTATGGATTAACTTATCAAAGTTGATCGATATGACTTGACGGAGGCTTGAGAGTGTGATTCACAGGCTTTTGATGATTATTTTACCACTATATGGGATAGATGATTGAGCATCGTGAGTACCCCATACTATACCCAACTCGCAATTGTCGGAGAACTTAATCAAGCGATTTAGGATAATCGCTAGGCCGCCACTGTTATTACAATCACAACTTCTGGCTAGTGTGTGGAATATGCATTATTGCTCCCACAACACTGATTAAGGTTTGTCCTATAACAAATCATCAAATTAATTTTTCCTAAAAGTGACTAGTAACTGGGTCAGAGTCCGGTGTTGCCCATCGACGAACATTTGGATGTTCTGTACAGGTGTCACTCGCACCACAATGTATGAAGATGAGACCCTCAACGTCGGCCGGATATTATGTGGGTTATGATTTATATTTATTACTTGAACTTCTCTAATGGTTGTACCCAACTGATTTATCTCTTTTTAATGGTTATACCCAACTGATTTATCTTTCTCACTCTACTGGCTGCTGATGATCTACACGGCTGCACCCAACTGATTTTTCTTGTTAAGCTTCCATTAGATGCTCCAAAGTCACAACTGACTTATCTGGTTTATCTGATCTGATCTGCAACTGATTTTTCTGATCTGGTTTCTCTGATTAAGCTTTCATTGGATGTTCTCAACTTATTTCTATGATCTACATGGCTACACCCAACTGATACCTCTGTTTAACCCAACTGATTTCTTAAGACTGCAAGTTATACTTCAATGTTTTAGGCAAATAGAAAACGAATAGAAAAACTGAATAGAAACCGAACTAACCGGTTCAGTTTTGGTCCAGTTATTTATGAGGCCGGTTCGATTTTGGGTCCTTGTTGTCATAAACTGGGGTACCTCGGTTCGGTTTGCTGTTTAGGTCCAAAACTGGACTACACCAGACTGTGTAAATCTTTAAGGGAGATATGACAGTCAATGTTGAGGATATTTCCAAGAGGTCTTGGAAAATACCATCGTTGTCTCATCTAGATCTCTATACATAAGTTAGGTGATAATAAAGTTGAACGGATTATAAACTTCCAATAGGTCATAAATGAATTGCCAGACACATTCATTGACACTATTGAAGTACTGTAAGTATATGTATTTGCAAGTAATACACCTACACAGTAAAACATGTTGGGGAATTAGTACTGCAGCTAAACATTCCAGGGGAATTAGTACCGCAAACGAATCTCACCCCTTAGTGTGAAGCACCGTTGGAAGAAAATATTCTGAGTCGGGGAGCTACAAAATATGGGATAAATATAACTAATGGTGTAATCAGTTCATCGAGGATGGAACCACCCATCGATAAGGCAATAGTAGCTACGCCACCAGTTGATGCATTACGAGACTAGCCCGGGGCGGCATATATGCGTATGATAATAAAAAGATATCGATTTATTAAAAGTATGTAATTGCACAACGTAGGATCGTTCGGTATACATTTGTCGACAAGGTATTCATATTCGATATTGTACTCGCCATCAAGGATGAGGATTCAAAACCACTTACTGTAAACAATTGTGTGTTGTTGTACATTGGCCAAAGTGAGCATCTGGAATCTAAGCGGAGCTCAGCTTACTGGCATAATGTAAAGTGATACCATTGAGCCTGTCGGTTATAAATAAGAAATGTACAAAAGCATGCTTAACTCAGAGAGATACTTTGGTCAAGGCAATACTAGTTACCCAAGAAATCTTTAAGAGATCTGGCATCAATTGCATTATGACCTATTACTCGATTATGGACGCTATAACGTTTTGGTACTGATCAGTCTGTCAAGTTGTCGAGGACAAGCTAGACATACTTTTGATGTAAATACCACGTATCTATATGAGAAATTAGATATAAATATCTACATAAAGCCACCTGGGGAGGTATAAGTTTCTAGAAGTAATTCAGCCCGACACACGAGGTGTGTACGTAATAAAACTGGAAAAATTATTGTTGACTTGAAGTAATCAGGGCCCAAGAGACATAGTAAGTTGACTAAGTATTTGAAGGTCGGGGACTTTGCAAATATCCTTACTTATCCATGCATTCTTATTTAGAACACAAAAATTAGCTTTAATATCATCATAACTGTGTACTAAATAATTTAAATATCATTAGACCTCCGGGGGAGATTGTGAGAGCCGCCGATTACCTTGGGAATAAATTTAAAATAAAAAACCTTAAGAAATCAAGTAGTGTTTCGATTTGTAGATCAAACATCTTGGTAGTGGCATACTTGTACACCAAACAAT
Organism: Kingdonia uniflora; assembly: GCA_014058105.1. Taxonomy (NCBI): domain Eukaryota; kingdom Viridiplantae; phylum Streptophyta; class Magnoliopsida; order Ranunculales; family Circaeasteraceae; genus Kingdonia; species Kingdonia uniflora. The sequence continues at coordinate 1,431,408 of JACGCM010001155.1, forward strand.
ATATATCGGAAGAGTTGTCTAGCACTTTGATATGGATGTAGCATACGGCTCTAAGTCATTTATTGTGCGTCCATCACTTGGGTGTGGATAACGACATCTTTCACCATCCTACTGAGGGGAGAAACTCCCAGGGTTGTGACACTATGGCTAGGAGATGCTTTGTTATAGGTAGTTGGGTATACTAGACCTGATGACTCATTCGCAGTGAACTGTTTGGCTTGCCATACTTCTGTTCCTACCTAAAGGTACTATAATGAGATCATACACATTCTAAGGTATTTGATCGGTATGAAAGATTGAGGTTTGTTCTACACGAAATGATAAACGTAAAAGTATAGAGTACGCCGATACAAAATACTTCTCAGACCTACATAGAGACCATTGTCAAATGGATTATGTATTTATGTACGGGGATACATTAAAGATTCTTGGAGATCGTTGAAGCGGACAGTGGTAGTTATATCCTCGAATCACGAGGAGACTCTTGTACTTCATTAAGCTTGCAGAGAATAATAGTTACGCTCCAAGATATATCAATTAAAGTTGTGGCATGTTCTATCCAAGATAAAACATCGACTATATATGAAGACAATTCAGCTTGCATCATTCGAGTCAATGGTGACAGAACGAAGCACATTTCACAGAAGCCATTCCATCCTTATAAATTACAAAAGGCGAATGAGATTGGTGTCATTGAAGATATTTCAGAAGACATCTTTGCAAACTTATTCACAAAGATTCTTATACCACTTACGTTCAAGCAGTTGGTATACGAAATTGGCATGCAAAAGTCTTATTTATCAATATCTCAAGGAAATACATCTTAGGGAGATAGATCTTGGGGGAGATCAACGTTAGGGGGAGTAGTCCCAGCCTGACGTGGACACATGTGTGTTGTACTTTTTTCCTGATAGTGTAGTTTTATCCTAGGAGGTTTTACTGACTGGAGGTTTTGATGAGGCAACGTATACGCATCCACAACCCATACAGGGCATAAGATTGTACTCTTTCCTTGTACAACTTTTTACCCAATGGAGTTTTACTAGGTAGAGGTTTTGATGAGGCAAGTCGTCCTGGTATGAAACACCCCAATGGAGAGTATTAGGAGTTGGGTTCAGCCCAAGATGGGAGTCCAACTGGGTTGGGGTGTCCTATTGGACTCTTAACAAGCTCATAGGCCTTTATGGTTTATGGAGATAGTTTAAGTATATACTCATTTTAAGTATTGTGTTTTTTATTGTTATTGGCTATAATACATATTTGGCTGTTGTGATGCACAACTGTTGTGAGTCTGTCGCCGCCGATGCCACTCCCGCTCTCGTACATTAGAGGTAATGATTTATTGTTTTAGTATTAAGTCCCACGTATTGCTTTATTCAGTAGGCAAAACCTTGATTTTTTTAAAGCAATCTACTTCTTTAATATATTTAGATACACGTGTATAAATATAGTGAAGGAGTGTCTACCTACTAATGCACAATTATTTCCCTTTTCTTTTTATTTTAACAAGTTCATGGTGACAGATGTACAAATTAGAATGTTGTTTTTTATAGCACCTTACCTTTTTTGGTCCACTGTATTTATTTTATAGTATTCTATTATGCCAATGAGATGAAGGCTGGTCTTATGGATTGCATACCACTTTACCATATATTATTATTAATGTCCGTCCTCTCATACAACAAACGGCCTTCAGAAGATAGTAGTATTTGGTGTGGTCATTTCAAACTTTAGCATATGCTACCCCACATGGTGTAACACTGTCATAAGATGTTGTTGCCTATTTGAGGGGGTAGCTCAGTGGGCTTTCCTAGATAGCATAGAGTCGTCTCAGATTTATGTAATAGTGTTGCTTATTAAACCATCTCTTTTCCTGACAATTGTATCCAAGGGTAGGAGAGAGCTGGGGATAGATCGGAAATTACTTGAAGTTTTTATATTGGGAGGGGGCGAGGCTGAGCTATGGGTCTTATAATCATGTTAAAAATACCATAGTTTTGGAGAATCATTGTTTGATCAAGAGCTTCGGAGCGAGCAAATGGTAACAAAAACTAGCTTTTACACTAAAATTAATCTAGTGGAACGCCCTCGTGTAGATAAATGGTGAATAACAACTTGCGACTTATTATGCCAAAATTTGGACCTGACATAATTGTGGAAGCTTTGAGATGAATTCTATTGTACTAAATGTCTTTTTTATTTATAAAGGAATTGAATAACTTTATTGCACGAAAGGAAGTTGAAATGCACCCGTGTAAGAAGATAATAGGGCAGGTGTGTCCTCTCCGAGTCCGAAAGAAACATTTAGCCTGTTGCACAAAGGTTCAACTAAAAAAAAAAAAAAAAACACCGTAAAGGATATCGACGGTCTAACATGTCAAAATGAGCCCCTCACCAAGTTTCCATATTATCTTCTAATCTCGTCTTTATTGTATCCATGGTAAACCACCACCACCACCACCACCACCATTAACAATAGGCAATACGGGTTTATGTACTCTATGGCTAGTTTTTGTTTCATTCTTTTTCTTAAAAGTAGTGAAGTGGTATGCGCGATGCGCGTGCAACTTTCCTTTATGACATTTTTTATACAAAAATAATGTATATGCAATGATCATAATGATCAATTATATGCATGGCTTCATTAAATGAAAAAATAAGAAACCATATTATTTTGTTGAAAGTTTGGAGCAATTAATAGAAGAATTTAAATAAAATGAACATAGTCTGGAACTAGGGTTGAGCACGGATCGGTTCGGGTCAGTTTTCGACCTGAAGTGAACCCGAACCGACCTAAATCGGTTCCTGACTTTTCAAACCGAACCAAACCGATTTACCCTCAATAACCGACCCAAAAAATTACTGGGTAACCCGAACCGAGACCGAACCGATTTTCTGGTCTGGTCGGGTCGGGTTTCAACTTGTTGAAGAAAAAGAAAATCTTCACATTCTCCTTTTCTCTCCAAGTACATCTGCCTCTCCCTAAAACCTTAAACAAAAGAAGAGTTTTGCAAAACGAAGCATTTATCTCTTTCATAAAACAATCAAAGATCTTTAGGGAAAGACACAACACGAAGTTCTTGCGAACATCCCACATCGAAGTCCATAGAGATGGTGTTGTTTGAAACCCACCAGAGCGAGTTTAACTTCTCAAAAATATCACATGAGTACCCACCGGAGCTGTAGGAGTTGAGATTATGAACTTTTTTGAGAACTTATTTAAGTTGAAATTATAAACTTGTTTGAGTCGAGGTGCAGGAGGTGTAGGAGTTCTTTACAATTATACCACCCTTTCTCTCTCTACAACTATACCACTCACTCTTTCTCCAATTATACCACTATCTATCTCTATCTCTCTATTTCTCTATCTAATTATTACTTTTAGGAGGTGAGGTGTCCACATAAAGTAACCATAGTCCAAACTTTTAAACTATAGTATAACATGTGGTTAAACAGAAAATCGATTCGGTTCGGTTTATAAACTGAACCGGTCTAATTCTGTTTTTAGATTTGAGAACCGAACCGAGCTGCTTAAGAAAACCGAATATATCAGTTCGGTTTAGGTCGGTTCGGTCTGGTTCGGCCGGTTTATGATCACCCCTATCTAGAACCATGACAACAATATGAGATATTTGTTGGGGAAAGTTTATAAGACATGCACTTATTCAAGAATTGGACCCATAGTCATATTGGAACATCTAGATATTTAACAATAATAACGCTAACACCGTTACAGAATTACAAAAAGTTCATAATTGAAGTTTCAGTTGTGTAACACTACAAAACATGTTGATGCAACTATCTTTAAAATGCAAAAGTATTCCTCTAAAAATCAAACTAATTCCCGTTCATCATAAACTCCTATTTTTTGTAATACACCAAGAACAAAAAACTAATAATTAATAATGTATGATTCATATAACTTCAGAAAGAGAGAAAAATAATCTTAAATTCAAATGTATGAATGTTTAGGGAGACGTCAAATTATAATAAATAAAGTAAGAACTGTGAGATAAAATTGTAGAGATGCGAAACTTAGATCTTTACTTCCTCTTATGGGTTTTGCGAAAGATGAGGAAAAAAAATATTTTGTAAAGATGACATAACTATTTGGTGATACTTTTTATAGATGGCCTACGAAGAGTTGTGATTGAAGCCAAGAGTTTCCATTGGAAGGGTATAATTAACGTACACAATTGTTTTAAAAACTAAACAAAATATGATGTGTCAATAAGTTATAGATATTCGAGAGATATGACATGTGTTTGTTGGGGAGTTTGGTTGGTACAGTAAACTTACATTAGTACCCTTTTCTTATTAAAGATTAATCTAAATATATAGGGTAATATCATTAAAACACATTTAGTTTCAAGTAGATTGTTGGGCCCACAAAAAGAGTTGTGATCAAATAGTTATACCTTTTAATAAGTAGCATGTGCCTCTTTATTATTGGTTGGAGGACCACCAAAAAAGAGAATCGCAAACCGCGAACAGTCTAGAGGTCATTGGCTTAATAGTATAGATAAATATATATTATTTATTATAATAAATAAAAAAATCATACAAATTCTCGATACCAGTTTAGCAAGTCCCAATTGCAGGTAGTGTCCTTCATACTCATTTGATGAAGCCACTTCATATTTATGTAATGCAGGATGAGTATTTATCTTCATAGATTGTCGTTGGTGATGCTTGGATAGAAATTAGGTGCAACTGTTGTCGATGTAATTGATCATGACTTGCAACTAGGCCGCCTATCTTCATGCTTCTTGTAATGTCAAATTTTTTGCGTGATTTGATTATGTTGCCACAATCGCAAGGCCGACCCTGAGGTTTAGCGAGGTTCGAAAATGACCCCCCCCCCACACACACACACGGGGAGAAAACAAATAAATTGGTGGGGTATATTTAGTTGTAAAAATTGATGAAATTTGTAAACAATGTGAAGGTTTGAACCTCTGACCTTTTGGTGAGAGTCTATTATTGTAAACCAACAAGGCAACAGTTTTTTGGTTTTGCTTTTGGGGCCATTTTTTATGTATTAATTTACCATTTGAAGGCCATAAATTTACATTTAAAATTGGAGGTTATAAGGCTATATGCCCTATAGCCAGGGCCGACCCTGCACCATCGTCTGCTTTACCGAAGGCCAAGAGATTGTTATGTCACCTGTCAAGAAAATATATTTCGTTTGGGATCTAGCTTTGTGTAGATCTGAAATGAATCCAACATTTGCGTAAACGGGTTAACTTGTGTGTTCACACCTCGAAAACTTATTGTTAAATGTATTTTCAGATGCGAATGGACGTTCTAGTACGTGCTTCCATTGTGTTAATATGCTTCACACTCATTCGTCAAAGCAACAAACACAGTTGAGGGATACTTATGTAGACATGTGGTGTGCATTGTAGCCAAATTGGAGGGTACCCAATTATAAGAGCATCTCTTAAAGTTCCTAACTGACTTGATTGACAAAATGCCAAATTCAAGTCAGTGAGGCTCTATTCCCTCCAACAGTACCTGACTTGGATTTTTTAATAGGCGCCCAAGTTGGGCTCCTGTTTCATTTTGTTTTTCTTCTTCATATAAGGTGCCTAAGACTTGGGCGCCTGATTTGAATTTTTTTTAAAATAAAAATTGAGCGCCCAAGTCTTAGGCGCCCGATTTGAATTTTTGTGAAAAAAAAAACAATTGGGCGCCCAAACCTCAGGCGCCCAACACTTGGGCACCCAATCGCAACGTAAAACTACAAGGTTGAAATCCAAGACTCAACTTTGCCTTTTGAGACTCAAATCCAAGTCAGTGAGGCACTGTTGGAGGTCGAAAATCCTATGTGGCACCTTGGATTCCAAGGTAATCCAAGGTAGTGAGGCACTTTAGGAGATGCTCTAATGATCACATGCATCCCTAAGCCAAACTTGAGTCACTGCTGGAGATGGTCTAATACAAATTCAACATGTTCTTCAACGGTCAACCGCTCTGAGATTCCCAAACTCACCGCCAAATCCAAACTTCCCAAATCCAAAAATTCACAAAATCCCCAAATTATGTTAAAATTAGGGTTTCTTCAATAGTTCCTCAATGGAGTCTCCATCACTACTGTTGGAGGATTTCGGTCAAAGAGTCGATCTCACAAGGAGAATCAGAGAAGTATTGGTGAATTATCCAGAAGGAACAACAGTGTTGAAAGAATTGATTCAAAATGCCGATGATGCTGGTGCAACTAGGGTTTGCTTGTGTTTAGATCGTAGAACTCATGGGGTTGATTCGTTGTTGAATGGGAAATTGGCAGAGTGGCAAGGTACTTCTTTGTTGGCGTTTAACGATGCCGAGTTTACCGAGGAGGATTTCGTTAGTATTTCGAGGATTGGAGGTAGTAAGAAGCATGGACAAGCTTGGAAGACCGGACGATTTGGGTAAAATTTTAGCTTTAACTTTTAGTTTTTGGTTTGTATTATTTGTGCTTAAAGTTTGATTCTTGAGAATGAGCTTATAGTTAGTGATTTATCGTATAGTTCATGTTTATGTCGATCGGAAAGTCGAAATCATGTAAACTTAAGTGAAGCATTTTTTTGAGATGGGGAGAAACTACGGTAGGACACAATATTAGTTCGGGTACATTAAGGAAGATATGATTTTTTGATAGATTAGAAACTAAACTAGTACTTGCCAGCGGATAATACTAGAGAGTACGATTGGGAGCAACCTTGAAGGGGCGTAAGAATCTGAAATTTTCTCAGTGAGAATATGCAAAAGAGATAAAGTGACGGTCAGCCTAATGATATTGTTGTTTGTTATGCCTACCAAACTATAGTATGTCCACGAATTGCAAGAACCCCAAAGGCAATGATATTCTTCACACTATGGCAGAAAGAGCATTTCCCTTCTTTGTTGAACCATATTTTGCAATTCAGATGATGTTTCAGCAACATAACTTGCAATCTTCAGTTGCCTTTCTAATTCGTCAGGCATTTAATAATCTATTTTTCCCAGTTGCATATGGAAGTTTGGAAACAGTAAAAAGAATATAATGAGAGGTCATTGGCACAGGAGAAGTTGCAAGAACCTGAAAAGTAAGAGAGAGCGGTTCCTTTCTTCTTCTTGCCCAAATTTAATTTATGCAATTCAGGTGACATTCAGCAACATAACCTGCAATCTTTAGTTGCCTTTCTATTTCGCCAAGCATCTTATGGATCTCCTTCTTCCGAGAATGTGAAATTTCATCCACAACAAACTCGTGGACTACACCATTCAGTTTCATTGTGCTGCAACCAGGTGTTGATTTGTGCTCCCTTTCTTTCATCAACCTCCTCACATCTGCCACTTTCTCCTATTTACCAACTGAAGAATAAATATTTAATATATAATCTCCAGCTTCTTGAGTTTTTTACTCAATGAAATCCTCAATAATATGTTCCCCAAGAGCAACATGACGATGCCTTCTGCAAGCTCTAAGTGAAGTGCCTCAAATTTTTTGAAATTGGGTTGACAGCCATTTTAGTTATAAGCTCATGGGCTAAGCAAACCTGCACGACCAAAAGATCAACCATACACTCGTAATTGTGGATGTTCGGACGTATCTTGAACTCAGACACCATGCCTCCAAAGTACCTCAAACCTTCATCAACTAGTCCATAATGGCTGCATGAAAAGAGGACCCCAGTAACAGTCTGAACATGAGGGCGAAACCCCATTCTCTGCATCTTCGTGAATGCTTTAATAGCATTTCTACCTTGCACATTTATCGCAAGCCCAGTAATCTATGCAATCCAATGGGCAACGTCCTCATGGGCATCCCTTGAATACCTGAACAGCCTTATTTAAACACCCCATCTTAAATACATGGCTATAAGTGAATCCTTTTGAGTTTAACATGAATCACATCTACCTGCATAACTTCTGAAGATGAGAGTTTTGAAACAGAAGGCATTTTCTTAATTGCACATTTTTTTGAGCAAATAGGTTATTATATTATTAATAATCAGTAAATAAGTACAAGGGGAGGAGTGGACCTGGCCCCAACAATAAATTTTGTCTAAAAAAGCTGCTCTTACTTGCCTGGGCAGCTCTAGGATAGTCTGAAAGAAGTGATTGAGCTGTGCACTTTAGTAGCTTTGACAAAGTATCTGCAGTGTGATTTCCTTCCCTGAAAATGTGTAACATCCACATATGTAAAGTTGCAGCATACTCAGAATCTCTTTCCATATGTTGCTGTATTTAATGGGAACGGTTCCTTTGTGTCTGACGCATTTGAGAAGCCTGTGTACCATCATATTTTGCTTTATTTCTATTTGAGCCAAGTTTCCAGAAAACATAAGCAATGGGCACTCCCTTAATGGCACACATTTCTGAACAGTTAGAAGCCGGGATTTTCCAAGCCCTGTGCATTGACGTTACAGAATGAAAGTTTAAAAGATCATCACAAAAGATAGTAGATTGAGGCTAGAAGAAGAAAAGGTGACTGAAGACAAAGGGTGAAATAGGGGAGGACACTTGTCAATAACTGCAGAGTATAATAATCATAATGGCACCCAAATTAATTGTATTACCTAGTTAATGTTGGAAAAATAAGTGTTAATGGATCCTTTCCCGGTGTGATTAAGGCAGTCATCCATTGCCCATGAATTTAAGTATAACTGTACTCTTCATCAGTTGTCTCAAGTTCCTCAACATTATCCCAGTTATTTTTATCGGAAAGCATGTTGGACGATAATACATAAGCGAGATAGGTCTTCTTCATCAAGAGCATGGGAAAGCTCTGCGGCTGGTTTCCATGTCTCCACATTCTCATGTGCCTGGCCCTGGTCTCCTACACTAAGAAATCTGGTGGAGATATATTTTGGATATGAGCTCCAGCCTCTTCAACCTTTCCTGCTCTACCAAGGTGATTCACCGTACATGCACAATGACCTTCTCCCGCTCATATGGAATATTCATGGTCTATTGACAAGAGAAACTTCCATGCTTCATCAATACACTATATTCCTCCTTGGCTGCAAACATATACTACCCAAACAAATGTGAAGTAATTTGGCTCCACATGCTCTAACCTCATTTTACCAAACATCTGCAAAGCTTCTCCTCAGTTTCCATATTGAGTAAACCCCATGATCATCGTAGTTCATGAAATGACCATGCGATTTTTATCAATCTAAAAACATCCATCGCTTTTCCATGCGTCGACATTTTGTGTACACATCAAGTAATCTTCAACACATATCAGTGTCATCTGCATTGTTCCCAAACTTATTCTCAAACCGTGAACCTTCTTTCCTTCCTCTAAGGAAACCAAACTAGCACAAGCGTTAAACACACTTGCTAATGTGAACTTATTTGGTTTTACACCCATTATCTTCATGTTTTCTACAAGCCTTAATGCGTTGATTGATTCTCCACAATGTATGTATCCCAGAGCTAGAAAATCTTTTTAAGGTAATATATGTATAACGTGATCAACATTTTTATGGAAATCTGACTAACCCTAATAAACAATTTAGTGAGATGACTCATACTTAGTAGTTATATATCGAATTGAGTACCCCAATAGACATCTCTGGCGGCTTCGACCACATCAAAAATTTAAGTTCTTATGATACGAACTAATTGCTTATGTTTGAAGCTTTTGGATGTAGTACGTAGTGTTGTGTCCAGGTGAAGAATTAAAAGGGATAAAAGCTCGTGATTTTAAGTTGCAACCTTATATCCATGAATTTGTTGCCTTCTTCATTGAATTTAATTCATTCTTATGATTGGATTGAAAGATCATTGAGTCCTACTAAAGCTCTAGAGACAAAGAATAATGGTGGGAGAGATGCATACGACTGAAACAAAAAGTTATTTATTTATTATTATTTTTTTTTTTGGGGGGGACGGGGGACTAGAGATAAAAGGTGTTTAATAACTAAGCAAATCTTTTGGAGATCTTGGTACCTACGGGCATAACTACTTACTAAAACTAGTAAAAGAAAATATTCAAAAAAATTTCCCCGGGCTGTAGCTCTGGGTAGCCTTCCTCTAGTTCTGCCCCTGCGGAGAAGCCACAATTGTCTAAGAAACACATTCTTATAAGGCATTTCGTAGAATGCTTTTAATCCTTCAATTAAAGTTCGATTTTTCATATACATATCCACCAAGGAATCGTTCCCATGGCCTTATTTAACAAGTTGAGCATGAACGGGCAACCCCATTTTAAAACTAGTCAATGACACCAAACTGGAAAAAAAAATGGAGAAGTTTAAGTCATCCGGCTTCACCCCCTAGTGAATCATCCTATACCAAACATCCGGGATACATCCATAAGAAAACCGCAAGTACCCATTGACCATGTCGTATTCCACAAAAAAACATCTCTAACGACGCACGTATCGAATACTAGTATTCATCGCATCCCATCTTTCCTTCGATCAATTATAGCATTGATCAATGCAGTTCTCAAATACATATTATGATCAAACTCCAACCGCACAACCACTCCATGAAATTTGGTACAAATGAATTGTGCGCTTACTAAAAGTTTACACTTTGAGTGAACTCACAAGTGTTTGCTCATTAGGTCTCACCCCTTTTCTTTGCATCAACCAAAGCACTGAAAGTGATTCACACATGTACCCATTTTAATAAGTACCGATCATCAACCAAAGCATTGAAAGTGATTCTCATATGTACCCATTTTAACGAGTACCGATATGAGGACACGGACCATGCCACGATCTTTTGTTTAGGCATTGCTTCGTAGAGTTCATAGTTCTTGAAATGGGGAAACATGACCCATTTTTTTCATCCAACGAACCAATCGTATGGAGAACCCTGACCCAGTTTTTCTTCTTCTTTCCGGAATATTTTTATGTTCTTGAAATTGGAATGTGGGTTGGCTCGATTGAAATATTGGTTTTGGACTATAAATATTTTATTAAAATTTACTTTGATTCATTAATTTCTTACAATTGATTAAAATTTTAAAACACAGTTTCCAAAAGAACTTAGATAGGCTTTGAAATTTATCTTAAGATTCTACTAATATTTGTATTTACAAATAAATAACTATGCACCGGATATTTACTTCCAAATTCTACTCCGGGCTATAGCCCAGGCGAGCCTACCAATGGTTCCACCCCTGCTCTTCTATAGTTACCACAAGATATATTTTTGTTTTTCAATCTCTGCAGAAGTGCAGAATATTTCTTCTTGTTTTTGACTGTGGATACACGGTTTGCTTTTGCAGGGTCGGCTTCAACTCTGTCTATCATCTTACCGACTTGCCGTCTTTCGTTAGTGGCAAATACGTGGTGTTGTTTGATCCCCAGGGTGAATACCTTCCAAATGTTTCCGCATCAAATCCTGGAAAACGTATTGAGTATGTTAATTCTTCAGCCATCTCTCATTTTAAGGACCAGTTCTCTCCATATTGCGTATTTGGATGTGACATGAAAACCCCTTTTCATGGAACATTATTCCGTTTCCCTTTGAGGAATTCAGATCAAGCAGCAACCAGTAAACTATCAAGGCAGTCATACTCAGAAGATGACATTTTTTCCATGTTTACTCAACTTTATGAGGAAGGAGTTTTTGCTTTACTCTTTCTTAAAAACATTTTGTCAGTTCAAATGTACATATGGGACGATAGGGAAAGTGAGCCACAAAAGCTTTATTCTTGCTCTGTAAGCTCGCAAGATGTTGATGTAGTTTGGCATCGCCAGGCGCTACTAAGAATGTATAAGTCAGCCAAGTCTACAGCCAATGAGATGGATTCTTTTTCGTTAAAATTCTTGAGCGAGTCGATTGTTGGCTCTCAGTTGGTGAAGAGGATAGACAGGTTTTTCATAGTACAGGCAATAGCACCAGAGTCAAGCAGAATCGGCGCTTTTGCAAGTACTGCTGCCAAAGAATATGATATCCAGCTATTGCCTTGGGCATCAGTCGCAGCTTGCATATCCGATGGCTCAACGGAGGTTAGTTGTAGAACGTAATATGTTTGGGGTTAGTTATACATACTACACTCAATATAATTTCCAATAAGGAACACCTTCTCCTTCTTCTTTAACTTTGCGAATTTCGTGCATGTTTTCCCTCCGTAACTTTTGATAGTGCATGTACAGTTAAGTTTGTAGTCATCGATACGAAAAAAGGTTTTCTTTGGTTATGAGTTGCGTAAAGCGATCTTTGTTCCTTAGGTGATTTCACTGCTATTTTATGAGTATTATAAGTGGAAAACTAATGTTGTTTTTGGTATCAAAGAAATCACATTGTACTGGGTAACTTGTATCTTAATACCCAAAAGATGAACAATGATTTGACAACCACTCTCTCCTTCTTTAACCATCTCAGCTTCTTAACCATTATTAGTTACACTCTTTTTTCAAGTTGAACTTTTTTTATGCCTTCCGTATCATCTTCCACACACCTCAAAGAATCTTTAGAAGAAAATCCTCACTACCTTGGTAGTTTTGTGCATTAATTTCTTGGTTTCTTAAGTTGGATTCTCAGATATTAACATATGTTTTGATCTTAAATGACACAAACAGGTTGATATTCTTAGGCAAGGCCGGGCGTTCTGTTTCCTTCCCTTACCTATAAAGACTGGCTTGACCATTCAAGTGAACGGTTACTTTGAAATTTCTTCAAACCGTCGCAGCATATGGTATGGAGCTGACATGGATAGAGGAGGAAAGCTTCGTTCCGATTGGAATAGGCTCTTACTACAAGACGTTATCTCCCCTGCTTTTACAAACTTACTGCTTGGTGTACGACAGTTAGTAACTCCATCTGAAAATTACTATTCTTTATGGCCTGTAGGTTCTTTTGAAGAGCCGTGGGACCTTTTAGTAAAGCAGATTTACAGAAATATTGGTAATTCTCCGGTATTATACTCGGCTCTTGAAGGCGGAAAATGGGTTTCACTAGCTGATGGTTTTCTTCATGACGACGAGTTTGTGAAAAGTGAAGAACTTGGTGAGGCCCTTCTACTATTAGGAATGCCCATTGTCCGTGTGCCCTATCCCGTGATTAACATGATCGTGAAACACTCTTCAAGTTATCAGTACAGAGCCGTTAGTCCTGCCACAGTACGCAATTTCCTCGAGGAACGTGAGACCCTAATTACATTGAACCGATTCTTCAAATTAGTTTTGTTGGAATATTGTGTTCAAGATTTGATTGACGCCGATGTCGGTAAACATGCAAATGGCCTACCATTGCTACCTTTAGCAACTGGTGAATTTGGATCTTTTTCTGAAGCTTCAAGAGGGGTTCCTTATTTTATCTGCAATGAACTAGAGTACAAGTTACTTCAAAAGATTCCTCATAGGTTAGTTGATCGAAACATTTCTCCCAACATTATGAGTAGACTTTCAGCTATTGCAAATACATTGAAGGCAAATATCATGTTTCTAAATGTCAACTACTTTCTTCAAGTATTTCCTGTACTTGTCCCTGCCAACTGGAAAGGTGAAACTAAAGTTGTATGGGACCCTGAATCTAATCCTGACCATCCAGAGGCATCATGGTTTGTGATCTTTTGGCAGTATCTTCGTGATCAGTGTAGCACTTTGACTTTATTTAGAGATTGGCCTATCTTGCCGTCTACTTCAGGGCATTTGTATAGACCTTCAAAAGACTTGAAATTAATTGAAACAGAGAAGTTGTCCAATACAATGAAAAACCTTCTTGCTAAGATTGGTTGCAAGATATTAAACCCTAATTACGGTGTTGAACACTCAGATTTACAGCAATATGTCAACGACTCTAATGGCACAGGTGTTCTTGATGCCATTTTTGATACCCTTTCTTCAAATGATGACCTTGTGAAAACATTTCTCCATATTGGAGTAGACGAGAAGAACGAGCTTCGTCAGTTTCTTCTAGATTCAAAATGGTATGCTGGAGAAAATATGTCCACGTCTCATAGAAAATACTGCAAGAGGTTACCTATTTATAAAGTTTATGGTGGTGGATCTGCTCATGCTACATGTTTTTCTGACTTAGAATCCCTCCAAAAGTACTTGCCGCCTTTCAATGCTCCCGATTACTTGTTAACAAGTGACTTCATTAACGGCTCATCTATCCATGAAGAAGATATTTTAATAAGATATTATGGAGTTGAGCGAATGGGTAAGACACATTTTTACAAAAGACAGGCGCTGAGCAGAATTCATGAGTTGAAACCCGAGCTCCGTGACGAACTTATGCTTTCTATTCTGCATGATCTACCACAACTATGTATGGAGGATGCATCTCTGAGAGAAACCTTGAAGACATTACAGTTTATTCCGTCCTTCGGAGGCTCTTTGAAGTGTCCTCAAGACTTGTATGATCCTCGTAACGAAGAACTATACGCTCTTCTAGAAGATTCAGATAGCTTTCCATGTAATCCATTTCAAGAAGCTGATGTTTTAGACATGCTACGAGGTTTGGGTCTTAGGACATCAGTTTCTCCCGAGGCAGTAATACAAAGTGCTCGACAGATTGAGTTATTAGGACATAAAGATCAACCAAAGGCATATTTAAGGGGCAGGCTACTTCTCTCCTACCTAGAAGTAAATGCATCTAAGTGGTTGGTAAGTTCAACAATTTCTGGTAAAACAGTGATGAATAGAGCACTATCTCGAGTTGCAACTGCATTAAAGTCCCACAATTTGGATGCGGATCTTGAAAAGTTCTGGACCAATCTGAGAATGATTTGCTGGTGCCCTGTGCTTGTTGCTTCTCCTTACCCATCTTTACCATGGCCTTCAGTTTCGTCCGTGGTTGCTCCTCCAAAGTTGGTTAGATTACAAATGGATATATGGCTTGTATCAGCTAGTATGCGAATACTGGACGGTGAATGCTCATCAACAATGTTATCTCAAATGTTAGGCTGGTCGTCCCCACCTGGAGGAAGTGTTATTGCTGCTCAACTTCTCGAGCTTGGAAAGAATAACGAGTTTGTTACGAACCAAATGTTTCGACAGGAGTTAGCACTAGCGATGCCAAGAATTTACTCTATACTGACGGGGATGGTTGGTACGGACGAGATGGACATAGTAAAAGCTGTTCTAGAAGGGTGTCGCTGGATTTGGGTCGGAGACGGTTTCACAATTTCGGATGAGGTTGTTCTTAATGGCCCTTTACATTTGGCTCCTTATATACGTGTTATTCCCGTCGATTTAGCGGTTTTTAGGGAATTATTTTTGGGGCTTGGCGTCCGTGAATTCTTAAAACCTGCGGATTATGCAAATATTCTTGGTAGAATGGCAATAAAAAAAGGTAACATTCCCCTAGATGCACAAGAACTCAGAGCAGCCATATTGATTGTGCAACATCTCGCAGAAGTTAATTTTCAGGATCCAAAGGTTCAAGTATATTTGCCAGATGTTTCATCCATATTGTTCCCTGCAACTAGTCTTGTTTACAACGATGCTCCATGGTTGCTTGACTCCGGAGAGCCGGATATTGCATTTGGGAACACATCTACAGTAACTTTGAGTGCAAAGACTAATGTTCAAAAATTTGTGCACGGCAATATATCAAATGATGTTGCGGAAAAACTCGGGGTGTGCTCACTTCGGAGGACATTGGTTGCCGAGAGTGCTGATTCTATGAATTTAAGTTTGTCTGGGGCTGTTGAAGCTTTTGGACAGCATGAAGCTCTGACGACCAGACTTAAACATATTGTTGATATATACGCAGACGGACCTGGGATTCTCTTTGAGCTAGTGCAGAATGCAGAGGATGCTGGAGCGTCCGAGGTGTCATTTCTCTTAGATAAAACTCAGTTCGGAACATCATCCGTTCTTTCTCCCGAGATGGCGGACTGGCAGGGACCAGCTCTCTACTGTTTTAATAATTCAGTTTTCAGCCCCCAAGATCTTTATGCAATCTCAAGAATTGGCCAAGATAGTAAACTCGAGAAACCTTTTGCAATTGGAAGGTTTGGGCTTGGTTTCAACTGTGTTTATCATTTTACCGATATCCCCTCTTTTGTTTCTGGGGAGAACATAGTGATGTTCGATCCTCATGCCTGTAGTCTTCCTGGAATATCCCCATCCCACCCTGGTTTGCGAATTAAATTTGCTGGGAGGAGAATTTTAGAACAGTTCCCCGACCAGTTTTCTCCATTTTTATACTTTGGTTGTGATTTACAGCGTTCGTTTCCAGGTACTCTCTTTCGATTCCCCCTCAGGACTGAAAGTGTGGCTTCTCGAAGCAGAATTAAAAATGAAAAGTATGCACCCGAAGATGTTCTATCTCTTTTCTCTTCTTTCTCCCAAGTTGTGTCCGAGGCCCTGCTCTTTTTGCGTAACGTGAAAACTATCTCCCTCTTCGTAAAGGATGGGGTTAGTCACGAAATGCAACTTTTTCACCGTGTTCAAAGGCATACTAGGGAGCTTGAAACTGAAACCAGTCCTTTGGATTCTATGCTTAGCTTTATTCATGGCAATCCGCAGAGTGGGATGGATAAAGATCAGTTTTTTAACAAATTGACTAAGACCGCGGTGAATGATTTGCCGTGGAACTGTCAGAAGATTGTGGTGATAGAACGAGATAACTCAGGTGATAGGGCACATTTCTGGATGAGGAGCGAATGTTTAGGGGGTGGACGTGCTAGGATGAAATCTATTGCTTTAGATAATAAGTCTCGTAATTTCATTCCTTGGGCATGTGTTGCCGCCTACTTGCACACTATTGATATGAAGGGCATAAAGGATCAGAATGATAGTAAGGTAATCGTGATTCAAATACCATTGATTTATTGAACAAATATTTTCTAAAGTCATTTATATATATATGCTTGGTTGATAGTTAGAAAAATAATATTTGTAGTACGTCGTGACAATCTTATCTCATATATCTTTTTAACTAATTTTATATATATGAGATATATTGTTGATATTCAGAACAGATTCGACTATTGACTGACTCATATCTGTACTGAATCTGATATTTTAATCCTTGGAAGGTAACTGAAGGAGAACCTAATGGTGGTAGTCTTGATATCTTTAAAGCTTTTCTTGATTCCAGGCAAGATAGGAGAGACTTTGAGGGACGGGCCTTCTGTTTTTTGCCTCTGCCAATTAGTACCGGTCTTCCGATTCATGTAAATGCATATTTCGAGTTGTCATCGAACAGAAGGGATATTTGGTTTGGGAATGACATGGCAGGGGGAGGAAAAGTTCGATCAGACTGGAACATTTATCTCCTTGAAGATGTTGCGGCCCCTGCCTATGGCTATCTGCTCGAGAAAGTTGCATTGGAGATTGGTCCATGTGATCTGTTATCCTCGTTTTGGCCTACAACAACCGATATAGAACCTTGGGCATCCATGGTGCGGAAATTGTACGTTTCTACCGTTGAGCTTGGGCTCCAAGTCTTGTATACAAAAGCGCGAGGTGGCCAGTGGATCTCAACCAAGCAAGCTATTTTTCCAGATTATAGTTTTTCCAAAGCAAATGAGCTTGTAGAAGCTTTATCAGATGCGGGTCTGCCTCTAGTAATTGTCTCTAAGCAAGTGGTGGAGAGATTTATGGAAGTATGTCCATCATTGCATTTTCTTACTCCTCAACTTCTCCGGACTCTTTTGATTCGCCGGAAACGTGGATATAAAAACAAAAACGCGGTAATTCTGACGCTCGAGTATTGTTTAAGTGATATAAAAAGTCATACCCACTATGTTAATATGCATGACGTACCCTTGCTTCCTCTTGCCAGTGGTGTATTTACAACATTCAAGAAGAGGGGAGAAGGCGAAAGAGTAGTAATTACTCGAGGGAACGAGTACGGTCTTCTAAAAGACTCGGTTCCTCATATTCTTATCGACCCTAGTATCCCTGAAGAACTTCACTTGAAGCTACAGGAGATAGCTCAACAAGGGGACTCTAACGTCTCATTGCTAACGTGTCATCTGCTCGAGGAGTTCTTCCCGAGGATTCTTCCCACAGAGTGGCAGAACTGTAAAAAGATATTGTGGACCCCGGGGCACCATGGACATCCAAGTTTGGAATGGATGGGACTCTTATGGTGCTATTTAAAGTCATCTTGTAACGACCTATCCGTGTTTTGTAAGTGGCCCATTTTGCCAGCCGGATACAATTGCCTTTTGCAGCTTGTTAGAAATTCGTACGTGATCAAAGATGATGGCTGGAGTGAGAATATGTCTTCGTTGTTGCAGAAAGTTGGATGTTTGTTTATGAGGCAGTTGGATCTTCCTATAGATCATCCGAAATTGAATGATTATGTGCAGGATTCTTCTGCAAGTGGAATCTTAAATGCTTTAATGGCAGTTTCCGGTGATGTCCAGTTTATCGAGAAACTATTTGTTAATGCATTAGAGGGAGAGATGCACGAGCTTCGTAGTTTTATTCTCCAGACCAAGTGGTTCTCCGGGAACCAAATGGAAGTCAAACACATCGAAGCAATCAAGCAACTTCCTATTTTTGAGTCGTACAAAAGTAGGAAACTCGTCAGCTTAAGTAATCCCACGAAATTGATCAAACCAGAAGGGATACACGATAATCTTTTGGACGAGACATTTGTTCGGACAGAGACAGATAAAGAAAAAACTATCCTAAGCAGTTATCTAGAAGTTAGAGAGCCTACAAAGGCGGAGTTTTACAAAGATTACATACTCAATCGCATGACAGAATTCATTTCACAACCAGAAGCACTCTTTGCCATTTTACATGATGTGAAGCGTTTGATGGAAGAGGATGATTGTATGAAGACTATTCTCTCGCAAACACCTTTTGTTTTGGCAGCAAATGGATCTTGGCGACATCCTTCGAGGTACTCATGTATTTTACTTTCACCTATTACAGTTCTCACATTTTTCTTTCTTTGCTATGGTGCTGGTTCCCAAAATTCTAGAGACTTCTCTTTATTTAAATATAGCCAGTACCTTTGACTGCACAGAGTGCATACCCCATATTTTTGTGAGAGCATCCACAGCAGGATCATCAATATCCAAGTTGGCTAGCCAAAACACCTAAATCCCTCTTTTTCAGGCTAGCCAATATGCAAATCTTGTTGAGATCAAGGCTAAACCTCGCTACCTATAGCGACTCACTACCGATCCTCTTTCTAATGTCGTCCGCAATTTGTTACAACACTTATCTCTTTTACTCCTCTTTCTTACGTGGCCTAGAATAAAGTGAAGTATTATATTGGGAAATAACACATTTAAAACTTATGTTGCTGAGCTGTCTAGCTAGCATAAGGATGCTGAAAAAGAGCTTTACTTTTTAACCAGCTACAATTCTGTAAAAGTGAGCACGTGGCTCGCCAACTTACCTAGCGTGCTGTGGATGCTCTAAGTAACTTCAAATTTCCAGAGTACCCTGGAGGCTTGGAATCCCAAGAGAACCTTTCTCTAATTACAATATTTCTTATTAATATTCCCTGAAACCAAGAAATCTTCAAACGTTATCTCTCATAGCTGTTGCAACTAATTTTTTTTTTGTTACTCGAGATGGTTATTATATAATACTAGTGTAGCCACACGTGCGTTGCGCGTGCAACTTCCCTTTTTCAGCAGAACTTATATGTATGGAAAAAAACTACATCTGACTTAGAAGTTGTCTTCTGACACGGTAGAAATACTAGTTAAGGCTAATATTATACACATTTGCATTCAGTAGTAATTGGTATAAGAATTCTTAATTTCTAGTAGTTTTTCTCATTAGCCCTGCTTGTTTCTCTTTATTTGTTTCAAAACCTAAGTCCATTTCTAGACGTATCTTGAGCATTGGTGACTTCCAGAATTAGACAGGGCATGCTTGCAAGTAGAAGGCAACAGGGTGTAAAGCAAGCAAGTTTATTCAGAGTACAAATACATTTCCAGTGAGGCCTTCATTATGAAACGTATCTTGAGTATTGGTCCCTGCATTCGTAATGGATGCCATCTGGATTAAAAAGGCTTAACGAGAGTTGTATTTAAAAATTAAACATGGAGCAAAATGGTAGAAAGAATAGCACAATTAAACTACCTGAATACTTTAGAGAGTTGTTGGTTAACTTTGTTGAGATATCTTTCTCATCTTGCATGGTGCTTCCCTCACTGTCTCTTGCATAACATTACGAATAATGTACATGAAGAAAATTATCACTCAAATTAAAAGCAAATAAATAAATTCATGAAATAATGTTTTGAGGTAACTATTTGCATGTATTAGTTAATCACTTCGTATTTGGTTCTTTTATAGTAACTTTCTTAGGACCCAAGTTACTCAAAACAACATCTAGGGCATTAAAAAAACTTCCTGGATTTTTGATCTTAAGGTTTTTTTTTTGGAGAACTAGTAGCAACAATTATGTTAGAAGATGGCCCACTGTCTCCAAGTGATGATTGAGCCAAGCATTCTGGTAAAGGTTGGGAGGTAGATGGTGCTTTAGACGAAGGGTTCAAACCTGATTCTTTCATTATTTCGAATGAATTGAAGTTATAGGTATGAAGACATCAAAAATGGACCCTTAATTGAACGTAATATGTTTGATTTATTAGACTTTAACTCTAAGTTCGGTTTTAGTGAGGGAGTGAAAAAGTCATGAATGCAAAAAAATAACAGAGTTCTTAAAGGATTTGGAAGAGATAAAAGTGTTTCTAACTTTCAGAGGAATTATTTTTTCGAAGTGGAACCTTCAGTGAGTTGGTGTGTACTTTTGTTTAAGAGTTGGTATTGGGAGCTAATAAAAGCTTTAAGTTCTTGGTTTTATAGTTTAGGGAAAGAAGGCCGAAAATAAGAACTAAGCATAGATAGACAAATCTAACATGTTAATCATAACAATAATTTACTGATCAGAAAAAATAGAAAATCTAGTTCAATTTCATGGGAGGAGTGTAAATTGAACATTTTACTGTGAAAATAATAAACGTTATAGATTTTTTTCCCTCAATAAACCGATCAAAATGGGTCCAGGAATGTTCCATAATTGAATTTTCCCTAGAAAAACTGAATAGAAACACATATTTTTACATAGAATTCGTATACATCCTTAAGATTTAAAAATAAAAATGATTTTAAGACTCATACCTATTAAATTTGAAAACAACATCAAAATGAGCATGTAATTATAAGAAAACACTAAAAATAAACAAATGGTTTATATGGATATACAATTTATTGATGAATGCGAAATCAGTCAATATTGCAAATGCAAATTGGAGAATCAAATTTAAGGAAGGTTGAGAGAAGATCATGAACTTAACCTTTATCTGCATGTGTTTGAGGTTTTAAATCCATCAAATGTGGAGAGAAAGGAATTTGAAATTGAATCAACAATTTTATTCTTCCTCTATAACCCAAATTTGTTGTATTTATTACACAACACAAAGGATTGATAAATCAGACTTAAAGATGCAAACCGATCACAAATCAAATATAATTCCGCGCCTCACATATCTTATTTAGTTGTGAAAATATAATTTGAAGCCTTTCAACAGCAAAAGCCAATGATTATCATTCAAAAAATAAAAAACAAATTATAGAAAAAGGGATGGGGGAAGGTTTGAGCATACCTTTGTTCATCATATGAACTCGGATTGAAGTTGGATATTTTTCGATTGATATTCAAGTTCTTGAGTTGCAGAAATGAGAAACTGAACGAATTTGAGCGTTTGAAGAAGAAAAAAATTCATCGGTTGGAGACAGGTTTTGAAGGAAATGGGTGAACACTGTTTATTCAGGGTTTTTTTTTTTCAAAAGAGTTACATCCTTTGTAAAGGGTGCAATTGGAAGAGGCACGACCGCAAATAAATCGTAGGAACTTTTGATAAGGCATCTTGTATACCCGTCACTTTATTATTGGTTGGAGGGACCACCAAAAAAGAGTACGGCAAACCGCGAACAATCTAGGGGTCATTGGATTAATAGTATAGATAGATAGATAGGATCAGAAACTCAACCAATAATCTTGTTATTATGACCGTGTTTATATACAATCTCGTTTGGCAGTTTATGCAAGCAAACCGCCCCTCGTTAATAAGATACAGTTCAGGTACCGTGATCAAACAATCATGTCAGGTTCCCTTTCCGTCTTCTCTCTCTCTTTCTCTCTCTCTCTCTCTCACACACACACACCCACACATGCATCTTGCAAGTTTTATCCTATTTTTAAACCTCCATTTTCTGATCTTCAGTTAGGTCTCTACGAGTTAGTTTATTATGCATATCTAGGGAGATGCTCATAACATGATATGGGAGCTAAACCCCTAGATGATGCATTCTCAGAAAAGAAGACACCCTATTTTTTTTCCCATAATTTAAGAGGGACCATTTGAGGATATAAACAACTTGAAAGTATAAAGAATATGGACCTATGTATGATGTCCCGTTATATCTTGTTTACTGGTCCCGTTGTAATGGTGTAATTTGTATATAAAATAATAAAGTAGGTTATTGTGGGTACTGAATGATATCATTATCTCGAATTGTCTATTTATAAAACTATTTGATATTCTCTTTTCCTTTTCTGACACTTGTATCCTATTGATCATCTCAGTTTTCCTTTTATCTGTACAAGTGTCGTGCATATTTTGAACCATGATTCTGAAGGACATTTCTTTGCAGGCTTTATGATCCCCGTGTTCCTGGGCTTCAAAAGATGCTACATAGAGAAGCTTTTTTTCCTTGTGAGAAATTCTTGGACGACGAAACTCTCGAAACTTTAGTTGGCCTAGGACTTCAGAGAACATTAGGACTCTCTGGTTTGCTTGATAGTGCCAGATCGGTTAATATGTTGCATGATTCTGAGGATTCCGATGCTCTGAACTTTGGAAGGAGGTTATTAGGTTGTCTAAATGTGTTAGGGCGTCATTTCTCTGTAGAAGGAGAGCTCGGCCATGATGGTTTTGTAGATTATGAACTTGATCATGAAGATATTGTTTTGGCTAACAATGAGCTTCAATCTTGTTTGGATGACGTACTCAGAGATGAACCAGACGATACATTTTGGTCAGAACTTAAGGCTATCACGTGGTGCCCTGTGTATGTTAATCCACCAATAAAAGGACTTCCATGGGTCACATCCAAGCATGAAGTTGCACCCCCAGCCATTGTGAGACCAAAGTCACAAATGTGGATGGTGTCATCAAAGATGCGTATACTGGACGATGAATCTTGCATAGTGTATCTACAACGCAAACTAGGATGGATGGATGAACCAGATATAAGTGTCTTAACAACTCAATTAGTTGAGTTATCGAAGTTATACAGGCAAGAACCTGTTTCTGACGCGGAACTTCAGAAACAAATCCCAATCCTGTATTCCAAATTGAAGGAGTATATTGGTACCAATGGTTTCACGAGTTTGAAGACTGCATTAAATGGAGTTTCATGGGTTTGGATCGGCGACAATTTTGTATTACCAGAGTCACTTGCATTTGATTCCCCCGTTAAATTTCATCCCTACCTTTATGTAGTACCTTCCGAGTTGTCGGAGTTCAGAGAGTTTCTATTAGCATTGGGTGTCAAATTAACATTTGATGTTTCAGATTACGTGCGTGTTTTACAACATTTGCTGCACGATGTTAGGGAATTATCACTATCTCCGGAACAGCTACATTTTGTTCATTGTGTCTTGGAAGCTGTAGCGGATTGTTACGTGGACATGTCACCAACTGAGGTATCTAGTAGTCCGTTATTAATCCCAGATTCTTCGGGTTCTTTGATTTCTGCGACGGATCTCGTGTATAATGATGCACCATGGATGGAGAAAAGCAGTCTAATCACATCTCGTTATGTACACCCTAGTATTAACAATGAGCTGGCAAATAGACTTGGGGTACAATCTCTTCGTTGCTTGTCTTTAGTTCATGAAGAAACGACAAAGGATTTTCCATGCATGGATTATTCTAGAATAAGTGAACTTCTTGAATTATATGGGAACGATCAATTTTTGTTGTTTGACCTCCTTGAGTTGGCTGACTCTTGCAAAGCAAAGAAGTTACATCTGATACTGGATAAGCGGGAACATCCTCGGCAGTCGTTGCTCCAGCACAACCTAGGTAATCATACTCAATTTCACCTTTTCATTGTAAGATACATCACGATGTAAAATTATGACAAGATGAATTTGTTTTTGGTGTGATTTGGAGGTAGCAACGTAGCACATCCAGCCATGAAAATCCTACCAAGGAAAGAGAAACTTCTATCAAAACGTCTGAACTTTCGAAACTTTGATGCCACTTTTTTAAAAACTCAGAAAAGTTGTGAAAATTTTAGGGAAGCTATCTTTTCTCAAAGAGATGAGGAAATTAACTGTTAGAATTTAGTCATTTCGGGCATTAAATATTCTGATTTTTTTGTTTCCAAGAAAAATAATCAATTTTACCCTACTAGTATAGGTAATAGACAAGTGCTTGTTTCCCTCCAAATTATGGTTGAATTTAAGTTTCAATAGTACAATATAAATTTCTTCTATTGAAATTCAAGTATCATCAATAATTTTGTTTGTACAAACTTGAAGTAATGTTTGAGCAAAAAGAGTATGTTTTAAAATTTCTTTTAGGATAACTTCACCATACCATGTAATGCGACTTTCTTGCGCAAAAAAGTTTTGATATCTTGTTACAGTACCTAATAGAACTTTGACATTAAAGCTAAATTAAGTAAAAATTTAGAGTCCCTTCAGTTGAAGTTCCCCAGAATTGACCTTTTCTCCAAATGAAAAAAATAATTTATAGCTCAACTAAAAGGTTCCATTAGATACCCCCCACCACGGTGCATGTACACATCCAAAAATGGTATTACGGTCAATTTTTGTTTCTCTCCCTCATGCATGTGCATTGCATAAGATATACCCCTTTCTTCAGTCAATTACCGACACCCGACAAAGGTACTTGGCATATCCCCCTACATGCAATGTGGTGTATCTCACCTTTTATGTGAGTTAGGTGAGAGAAGAGAGTATTTCTTATTATTACAGTACATGGTGGGGTGTGGGTAGAAGGTCTCACAAAGCTAACCTCAAACATAAATAATGTCTCCAAATACCTTTGCGCATATCATGGCATTATCTGATGAGTATGTAGTCATGAACTGGATTTACGACGTAGATTTGCTTCAGTCATGGTTCAAAATGTCGGTCAATATTCTGTTAAAAGCCCTCGATGGCAAGTATATTGAGATCCTAACTTAAGGGCCTTACGCCCTTGTAACTGAAATAATATATCTTCTGAAAGAATGTATGTGGATAGCTTCCAATCCTTTTTGAATGGTGAAATATCATGATAAGGTAACGAATTTTGAATATATATGTGTGATATATCCAGATACGCCACACAATTATTTTCTTACATATTTTATATATATTAAAACAAACTGTAGATATATAAGACAAATATATTGGATATACATCGTCTGGTATTTGATATTTCCAATATTTTCAATGTGAAGTAGCTGATCTATCGCTTGATTCTAATATTTTAATCCTCTGTTTCAAAAAATTGTTAATTTGGTACAGGTGAATATCAAGGGCCTGCTCTTATTGCTGTCCTAGATGGGGCCGCCTTGAGCCAAGAAGAAGTTAGCAGTCTCCAGCTTCCTCCACCATGGAGGTTACGGGGAAATACTCTCAAATACGGTTTAGGAATCCTCAGCTGTTTTTCACTATGTGACGTCGCGGCAGTTCTCTCCAGTGGCTACTTTTACATGTTTGACCCTCTCGGAAAAGCTCTGGCCACCCCTTCAAACAACACCCCATCTGCCAAAATGTTCTCCTTGACGGGTATAATGTTGGTGGTTTCTTTTGAGTGTTTTGGAGGGATCCTTCATGTTTTTCTGTGGTTTTGTGAGACCATGTGCATGCTTAATACTAAGAGATACATCCTTCAAATATTAACAAGTCATAAAACACACACACACACAAACAAGTATTTTTTGACCCCGAAACATAGCCATTATCTCAAATTTGGGTTATAGCTTATTATTGAACATGTAGGGAGGTATCTTAAAAGAATCCCATAACTTAGTTGTCATCAATTGATGTTTTTCACTGATACTCATTAATTTAATTTATCAATGTTACTAATGAGTCCTTAGTAATATAGTTCCATGATTTGGCATGAATTGTATTCAAGAAAGGGAACTCTATAAGACTATATGAAGTATTAATGATTGGTACACAGGTCCACTGGTCTAGTGCTATATAAAGCGAGAGTTTATTTTCCGATTTTGTGTGTAGGTGGTTGAATATATCCCATTTAATCCAAATACAAGCTCCATCATCTGTTTCATAGACTCAGTTTTCTCTTTGTTACGATCAAGTAGGGTTTCTAGCAATGGGATTTCCCACCCTTATTCTCTTTCCCCGGCATTAAAATTGATTACAACCATGAAATTAACTACTTTAGGTACGATATTTATCTAAAATAGATATGTAGAAGCTAGCTAAGTTATTATGAAAACTTAATTAAATTCATTAACATATATACTTTCTATTATTTCTCAACTCAAAACGTAATTCTCCAACCGAAACAACTGATGATTAATGGGGGTTGCAACCCTCTATCTATAGAAGGTTAAAACCCTTAACCTCTAATTCTAATAGGATTCTAAATCAAATCAAATCTCTTTATCTAGGAAACAATTTAAATTCTACAACTAAAAATAGGAAACTAGTTAATCAAATTAATTCCTAAAACTAACCCTACTAGGGCTGGCTGAAAGAACTGTTACACTTGTGACTCACACCACTATTTTTATAGAGGTGTAGGATTTTCTTGTAAGTATTTGGTGCATCTCGGGTACTCGCTGAGCCTCTTGGCGGTGCAAAGTATATAAAAGAAAAACCTATGTCCTTTTGGTAGACGAAGATAAAAGAAGCGGTTGTATTGGACATTTATGCAGATTAGCTCTATTTGTCTTCTACTCTAAAGTAATATGCAAGATTTGAGGATCTCGTCGTAAGATGGAGGGTTTTGCCGATGTGACATTTGGTGTCATTCTGTCTTCTTGCTCATGGATGACTTTTTGAGTTTTTTTTATTTTCTTCCGGATTGTCCATGCTCCATTACAAAAAGTTACTTTGTGTGGTTCTTTCAATAAATATTCTTGCCTAAAATAAAAAAGGATTTGGCTTATGGCACATAGTTCTATAGGGAATTCTGCGTGTCTTGGAAAACGGGGGTAAGTCTACCATGCGTTAGTAGGAACTTTAGCGATATTTGATTCAAAACATGTATGGTTGAAAGCTTACACATGTCAAGTATCACCCTCATTTATTTAATAAACGATGTTGAAGTCAGATTGAAATAATTTTCATTAAGAGATCATGTCATCAGTAAATACTATCCTTACAAGTCCGGACGTTAACTCAACCTGATTTAGTAATCTATTTAGCTTTTGGGTTCAGGATATGCTAAAGTAAGATGTGTGACATACCCTTTATTTTGGTAGGTCTTCTTGACCTAGGAAGATTGCATGCACATTTCTCTGCTTGAAAATTTACTGCGGGATGCATTTGTTATTATTTCTGACAGACATAGTTGTATTAAAATTCGTGATGTAATAAGTTTTGATAAAACGTAGATATCCTGATGCTCGTCCTTTCCTTTTTTGTGATCATTCAAATAACAGTGATGAAAGACTTGAATTATGTGAAGTAGAGATGTAACTGGAAACAACTAAGAGCATGTATGATCGTTAAGGGGGGAGCAGTCCATGAAATATGCTTACACATAGTCTGATGTTAATTTTTGGCTTTTGTATAGACATAATTAGTCTTATAATTTGATTTATCCTGCTTTGCCCCACTAATGCATTATGACTTTCTGTTTGTGCTGTCAACAATAAATTGTATGATTTTGTTCTTCAAATTGCAGGTACTAATTTGATCGAAAGATTCCGTGACCAATTCAACCCAATGCTTATTGGTCAAAACATGTTGTGGTCATCATCAGAATCTACGGTTATTCGCATGCCTCTATCATCAGAATGTTTGAAAGATGGACTCGAATGCGGTTTCAAGAGAATAAAGCAACATTTTGACAGATTTATGAAACATGGATCTTCAGCTCTTCTATTCTTAAAGTCTGTTTCCCAGGTATCTGAGACTTATGTGATACTAAGCTGTTTATTGGGTTATTCTAATGCTCTGTCCTTTTACATTAGTTACTATATACTTTTATTCTCTGCACCGGCTTTGAATCCTATACCAAGATCCAGTCGGCAGCCTATGAATGAGAATTGCATTTTTTTTTTGTTTCCCTATGAATTGTAATTCAATTCCCCAGCTCTTTCAAAATCACGTATTGTTCAGGTATCGCTATCAACATGGGAGGAGGAAAGTTCGTACCCATGCCGGGATTATTCAGTTTGTGTTGATCCATCATCCGCAATTATGAGAAATCCTTTTTCAGAAAAGAAGTGGAGAAAATTCCAGTTTTCAAGGATATTTACTAGCTCAAGTGCAGCAATCAAATTCCATACTATAGACATGCACATTTTTCAAGGAGAAACTAAAGTCATCGACAAATGGCTTGTTGTTCTTAGCCTGGGTTCTGGACAAACGAGAAATATGGCCCTTGATAGGTACGTCTTTTGCAAGCTCATTACGCCAGAATAGTTCTTACTCATGGAACAAACGTAACCCACATCCATGAGTCAAATAGATTAGGATGTGAGTATTAAACAAATAAGTAGGGTATAAAATTAGTCAGTTTACTGTGAATCCCGACCTACCCGAAACCTATACTTAGATCCAGCTCAGACATGCTTTAGCCCGATTAAATCGTATTCACTATGGTAATACACTTCTCTCTCTGGCACTAGCATTGATGTTGCTAAATTGTATTGTTCTAACTAATGAATATTATAATAAAAACTTTGGTTGGGTTAGTCAAACGGTAATATTATAATATTATTTCTGTTCATGTACCATTTAATGTAAAATAATGGGAGGCAATTTGTATTAAGAAAAATTGAACTGTGTGTAGAGTTGATTAGTCTTAGTGTCCAGCCGTTAGTACAATCCTAAACTTCAATTATGCTTGGATATTGTTTATATAACTTGTTGTGTAGAGTGGTACAAACCACCATTTATTTATTTATTTATTTCATTTTCTACCCTGGATGAGTGATTGACAGAATACCATCATAAATGGCATACTGAAATTATATAGATGTATAGCTTTTGTTTTGTTTTGAGAAATGTATAAATTTACTGAAAAAGGGAAACCGTGATGGGACTTTACAAAAAATACTAAGGAAACAGCAATAAGTATCCATGTTATTATTTTTTTGCTAGGCAGTATCCATGTTATTGTTATCACTTCAATTAACTGCTATGCCGACAAACAACATGCCACCTCAACAAGAGATAAATGTAATACCATGTCTTGAATCCTTCCGAATCATTGTTTTCTTGATCTTTATGCAGGGGATCTTTTCTCTTACCAAATGTTTACCAGAAGTGCCTGTGAAATTATCCATATCTTATGTAATTCTTGATATTTTCAGGAGGTATTTGGCTTACAACCTAACACCTGTTGCCGGAGTTGCTGGACACATATCTCGAGATGGACAACCTGTGAACGCTCATTCGTCCAGTTGCATTTTATCTCCTCTCCCTCTTTCTGGAGATTTGAACATACCCGTCACTGCTCTCGGATGTTTCCTTGTGCGTCACAACCGAGGACGCTATCTATTTCAAGATCCGAACAACATTGCTTCGGTTGAACCGCATACTGATGTCACAAATCGGTTGATAGAAGCTTGGAATAGAGAATTGATGTCATGTGTCCGTGATTCTTATGTGGAACTGGTGCTCGAAATGCAGAAGTTAAGAACGGAGCCTTCAACTTCTAATATTACAGCAAGTTCGATACGTGAAGTTAGTCTTCTTTTGCAAGCTTATGGGGATCAGATATATATATTTTGGCCTAAGTCTAAAATTAATTCTTTCTCTACTAACCCAAATTCGTCGGAGACTTTTGGGGCAGATTGGAAGAGTTTCATCAAAGAAGTGATTAGACCATTTTACATTCGTCTTGTCGATCTTCCTGTCTGGCAGCTAACTTCCGGTAATGTAGTTAAGGTTGAAGAAGGTATGTTTGTTTCTCAACCAGGGAATGGGGTGAGTGACCAAGAACAATTGCCACCATCTACAGTTCGTAGTTTCATCAAGGAACATTATCCTGTGTTTTCAGTTCCATGGGAATTGGTGAATGAAATTCAAGTCGTCGGAGTTACAGTTCGAGAAATCAAACCTAAGATGGTTCGTGATCTCTTAAAAGCTTCTCCAAAATCTACTTTGCTTCAATCAGTTGAGACATATATCGACGTTCTTGAATATTCTCTATCTGACATTGAGCTGCATGAGTTATCTACTAATGGTGGTTATTCTGCATCAAATCCAAACATGCCTAGGTCGTCATCTGCCCAGATCCCAAGTAATGAAGGAGGGGATGCACTAGACATGATGACGAGTTTCGGGAAGGCGTTGATCGATTTCAGCCGAGGGGTCGTAGAGGATATTGGTAGGTCTGGAGGCCCTATACTTCCAAATATTACCAGTAAAGGTAGAAATGCCGATCTAAAGTTTCCATCTGCAGTTATTGAGCTCAAAGGTATTTATTGTCCAACTGCAACAAGAAACCTTGCAAAGTTGGGGGTTATCGAACTTTGGGTCGGAACCAAAGAACAGCAAACACTAATGCTCCCTCTGGTAGCAAAGTTTATTCATCCAAAATGCTTGGAAAGATCAATCTTGTCTAATACTTTTTCCGAGGAAACCATTCATATATTCTTGAAATTGCAGAAATTCTCCCCGAAATTGCTGGCGAACCACATGAGATTACTTTTCAGTGAACCTTGGGTAAAACATGTAATTTACTCTAATACATCTCCATGGTTTTCATGGGAGAACAGCATGGATTCAAATGACGATGTGGGTCCCTCTCCTGATTGGATACGACTCTTCTGGAAAACTCTTGGTGACTCCCCTACCGATGTTTCACTCTTTTCTGATTGGCCCCTTATTCCTGCTTTTCTAGGTCGGCCAGTTTTATGCCGTGTTAGGGAGCAACATCTTGTGTTTGTACCACCACCTATTACGGACCTGACAACTGTAAATGATATCTTACTGTTATCATGTACAAACATTTCTGAATCTGAATCAGAGCGTTCATACCTTGCCGCCTTTGAAGAGACCAAATCAAAATACCCTTGGTTGCCATCATTGCTTAACCAATGCAACATACCCATTTATCATACCTCGTTCCTTGAGTGTGCCGCTTCATGTGATTGTTTACCCACTCCCGGCCAATCTCTTGGACAAGTTATCATTTCGAAGCTATATTTTGCTAAGCGTGCTGGCTATTTCACCGAACCAGCTTTCTCTGTGGATGTTGTTCGGGACGAACTTTTTAATCTTTTTGCTACAGATTTCACTTCCAATGGATCAACATACAAAAGCGAAGAGCTGGACTTGTTGCGTACTCTTCCCATATTTAAAACCGTTGTGGGTACGTATACCCGACTGCTTGGCCAAGATCATTGTATCATATCTGGAGATTCTTTTTTTCAGCCACTCAACGATCATTGCCTTTCTCGTTCGACAAATTCTGGCGCAAACCAGTTGTTCCGGTCCCTTGGGATCCCAGAGTTGAATAATAAAGAGATATTGGTAAGGTTTGCTTTGCCGGGCTTTGAAGGAAAATCTCAAAATGAGCAGGAGAATATTTTAGTATATCTCTATATGAACTGGGGAGACCTTCAGGTAGATTCTAGTGTACTCAGCGCTCTTAAAGAGAGTAGGTTTGTAAGAAATGCCAACGAACTCTCCCTGGAATTGTTTAAACCCCAGTCTTTGCTTGATCCTAGTGACACTTTACTGAAATCCGTGTTCAACGATGAAAGAAATAAATTCCCGGGTGAGAGGTTTAACACTGATGGATGGCTTCGCATTTTAAGAAAATTGGGCCTGCGGACATCTTCAGAGGCAGATTTGATACTTGAATGCGCGAGAAAAGTAGAGTTTCTTGGAAGTGAATGCATGAAAGTTATGGATGATCCTGATGATTTTGAGAAAGATTTATCAAATTCCCAAAATATTATTTCTACTGAAATATGGCATTTAGGTGTATCTGTTGTGCAAGCTATATTCGCCAACTTCGCTAATTTGTATAGTAATAATTTTTGTAATTTGCTTAGCAAGATTGCATTTATACCTTCAGAAAAAGGGTTTCCAAATATCAATGGTAAAAAAGGTGGGAAGAGAGTGCTTTGTTCTTATAATGAAGCTATTTTGCTGAAGGACTGGCCTCTGGCATGGAGTACGGCACCTATTTTAGCCAGTCAGAATGTTGTTCCACCAGAGTACTCATGGGCAGCATTCAACTTGAGGAGCCCTCCAGCGTTCTCTACAGTTTTAAAACATTTACAGGTATTGCATTCATATATTTTCATCTTCATTTGAGCATATAGTGAACCATGGTTAAAAAGTATAGGCTAAAAGACCGATATATCAGCCTAATTAGACTAGTACACGAGATAGTTGGCGGATTTACCAGCTGGATATGTTTCAAAAAAGAAAAATTGGGAAGTTAATACTGGGACAGGTAGGGTTTACACAATTTTTACACCGTCATGAGAACCATATACAGTTGAACTAAGATTGATTTTTTTGGACACAATCTCCTTACTATGAAGATCATCCTAAAGAAAAGCTTCCTTCCAACATCTATAACATGAAAAATGGAGCCCAAGTAAAAACACAGGATGATCTTCATGGCGAGGATCACAACGAAAAAAATAAATCTGTTCAATTATCTCTATGTGGGCCCCATGAAATGCTTGTCAAGTTAGTCATGAAAAGGTTTGTTGAAACATCCTATACCTTTATTTATGCTAGTTAAAAAGAATAGTTGACACATGGGCCAATACACTAGATACGTACCAAATACTTTTGCCTTTAGTACTGCTTTCTTGGAAAAACACATTATCCGTCAAAGTTCTGATTTGCGAAAATGCCGGTTGACCTTATCAAAAGAAATTGAGATGTGAGTATTGAGTGAAGCCACTATCTGCAGTAAATTATTTATCTAACAAGGGTTTCCCACAGACTGTTGGTAGAAATGGTGGCGAAGACACTCTTGCTCACTGGCCAGTATCAGCAGGCATGTTGTCGGTGGAGGAGGCTTCATGTGAGATATTGAAGTATCTGGATAAGATTTGGGGTGCCCTCTCAACTTCAGGCAAGTTTCTATATCTGCTATTGTTAGACAATTATGCTTGTTGATGTCCTAGTTAGCGATTTGGCATATGGCAAAAGAGTTACAATCTGGAAAAGTTAGAGATGATTTCAAATTTTTGCATCTGAAAATATGGCAATAACACTTAATGAGTAAAGAGTTTGTATATATATTTTTTATTTTGTTTTGAAATTATATTAAGTCAATCTTAAGCTATACTTGTGTGTAATTCTTGAATAGGACGTGTATAATACGCTTGGTAGTAAAACCCTAGGTATTATGTGCAAGTTCTTTGCCATCTGTGTTTTGAACACGATGAAATGCCACCCCTAGGTGATTGTTTTTCTCATCAAAGCCAATGGAAATGCGCCGAAAGCTATTTGCCTTCTGTTATGAGTAACTGTAAATTACCATGTGTTTCATGCTCATTAAGAAATAATTGATTTGCCATTAGTTAATATTTACTTTAGAGCTGAAGTTTGAAGAATCTTGGGCCTTGTCTTTGAATATCACTCATACCTCTGTTCTTTTTGCTTTCCCTAATTTTTATTTAATGAATCAAAAGCCACGTAAATGGTTGACTAAACTTGACTTGGCGCTGATCACCATTTAAAGTTTTTTGATTTCCAACTGTATTGATTTTCCTTATTTCTTCTGGCAGATCTATCCATGTTGCAGAGGATGTCATTCCTGCCGGTAGCAAATGGCACACGCTTGGTTACAGCAAAATATCTTTTTGTTCGTTTGACGGTGAATCTCTCGCCTTTTGCATTCGAACTTCCAACTGTTTATCTTCCATTTGTGAGGATCCTCAAGGACTTGGGGCTTCAAGATGTGTTCTCCATCTCATGTGCAAAGGATCTTTTGGTAAATCTTCAAAAAGAATGTGGATATCAGCGTCTAAATCCAAATGAACTCCGTGCCGTGATGGAGATTTTGAACTTTGTGTACGATGCTGTCACTCAAGCAAATGGAGCTGATAAGTCCAATTGGGTATTGGACGCAATAGTCCCAGATGATGGATGTCGACTTGTGGTAGCGAGATCTTGTGTTTACATTGATTCTGGTGGGTCACGGTGTATCGGGAGCATTGATACCTCGAGGATAAGATTTGCTCATCCAGATCTTCCAGAAAGACTATGTACGGCATTGGGAATCAAAAAGCTTTCTGACGTTGTCGTGGAGGTAAATAATTTTTCCGAAGGCTATTTTTTAATCGATCGGATTTGGACCATTGGGGCAAATCAAGTCTAAAACCAAACTGGTGTTTTGCTAAATTTGAACCTTATCTCAGAATAGTAAAGTAAATTTCATTTCCAATATGTTCTGTGTCTGGATGTTAAAATCTGAGCCTGATCAGAATTTTAGTCGACTATAGAAGGTTTGTTTGCATAACCAAATCAAAATCCATAATACACACAATAAATTAAGAAACTTTAAACTGTACAAGAGTCAGGTACACTTCAAACTTCTTAACAGAATCAAATTCTGATCCTTATTGGATTGGGGCTACTCTGAATCATCACTGAAACTTGATCATAATTTAGACTTTTGGATCAAATTGATAAATTTTTCATCCATATCTAAATCTCTGATATCGGGTTTTTGATTGAATTTGATAATGACCCTACTATTCCTGTCTTCTTATTGCACTTGATTATGTTGATAGATCTCGCCAGTATAAAACTTCTTCTGTATTTTGATCAGGGTGTGTGTCTTACTGCAGGAACTCGATAGCGAAGAACAATTGCAGACTCTGGATAAGATTGGATCAGTTTCCTTAGTCGAAGTCAAGATGAAGCTCTCAAGCAAATCTTTTCATGCTGCAGTTTACGCTCTTGCAAATAGCATAACTAATTCCATGCCTTTTTTCAGTGTACATACTTTAGAGCAAGTTCAAATTTCATTGGTCTCTGTTGCAGAGACACTTCAGTTTGTTCGATGCCTTCACACCCGATTTATGTTACTTCCAAAATCTTTGGACATTACACGTGCGTCAAAAGGCTCAGTTATTCCTGAGTGGGAGAACGAGCCAAGGCATCGAACTCTCTACTTTGTCAACCAATCACAACCATGTGCTATAATTGCCGAACCTCCTTTATACGTTTCAGTTTTGGATGTTCTTGCTGTTGTTGTGAGTCAAGTGTTGGGCTCACCAATATCTTTACCTATTGGGTCATTACTTTCTGGTCCCGAGGGTTCAGAGAAAGGGATTTTCGGCGCCCTGAAACTTGGGAGTTATAGAAGTGAAACAGGTAATAGGGATGGGCTGGCAGGGAAGGAACTTCTACCACATGATGCCCTTCAAGTACAATTTCATCCATTGAGACCCTTTTATAGGGGAGAAATAGTTGCTTGGAAGACAGGAAATGACGGAGATAAGTTGAAGTATGGTAGAGTTCCGGGGGATGTGAGGCCGTCAGCCGGTCAAGCACTTTACAGGTTTATGGTTGAAACTGCTCCAGGGGATGCCGAATTTCTTGTTTCATCTCAGGTTTTCTCATTTCGAAACATATCAACTGCAAATGCGTCTTCCTTGTCAACATTTCCCAATGAGGGTAAAACAGAAATGGGAAACAGGAAGCTTGTTCAAGTGCTTGAAAGTGCTGGGAGTGTGAAAAGCTCATCTTCTAAGGTATGAGCCACTTCAATTTACTTGATTTAATCCAGTAGAAATGGTAAAAACAAGTAATAAACAGGAAAATGACTCACTGGAAGGTAGAAGGAATACCATATGGAGTGATATATCAGGAAGAATATATCACAACATATTTCATAAATTGTGCAATCTCATTTTCAAGTAAATAAAATTTGTGATTTATCTTATGTATCGCTACGTATTTACTAAATATCTTCAAGTACTGTAAATATAAGAATGGTAACAATAAACTGATTTTTAAATGATACATTTCGATTCTTCTTAGATCTAATGACATTAAAGCCATATATAGTAGACCAAATTGCCTTATCATTGGATTGATGTAACTAGTTTTCATCATTGTTTGAAAAAATGGTAAATGAATGATATAACAGTGGTAACTTATACTTATCACTAAAAGAAAGAGGAAGTAAGAAACCTGGTGGTCAAGACCGACGTTAGGAGGTCTTTTTTACATTAGATATGGAGAGCAAAGGGCAATCTGACGTCAGCTGACGTTAATGTGTCCGGTGATTGGTCGTGTAGATTGCCGAAACTACCCCTGTGTTCTTAGGTAAAAGAAATGAAATGAAATGGGTAAAAGTGTAAATTAGCTTCAACCAACAAGCTCCTCTCGTGTTCATCTCTCTCGATCTCCTCTCTCAATCCCCTCTGATCTCTCTCCAAATTCTCTCCTCCCAAACCCTCTTTCGCAGAACTTGCTTCAACCAACAAGCTTCTTCACACCTCTCAACTTATGCTTCAGATGTCTATCATGGAGTTCTTCACACCTCTTTCTCTCTAAAACTGCAATCTCTCTCTTCTGCAAAGGTTAGGGTTTCGAGTCTCCTTCATAATGTTGTGCATTGTTGCTGATTGAGAGAGAGAGCGTCAGAATTGATGTGTTATCGAGTCTCATTAATTCTGTCGAGACCTAATCGATCTCCAAACTATTTCATGGTGATGGATGATTCAAACCAGTTGTGATGAATCCGTCATCTGCCTCTTCAGCTATTTCATGGTTTTCGGGTATAGTTAGGAGTCGATCTGGAAACCCTAAGATGATCACCAACAACAACAACAACTCCAATGCTGGAGGAGGAGGAGATGGAGTTGGATCTCTCCATCGGAATAACCAATTCTATGGGGTTCTCTTCAAGTACGGTTCCAATTCAGCTCAGCTCTCAAATTTCTCTATTTCTAATCTTGCCCTAATTTGAATCATACTCCCTCCTCAATTATAACATTTGTTCTTGGATTCTGATTGTTTGCCTTAATTTCTAATATGGTCTCAGTTAATTAAAATGCTTAATGTCATAATTAGGCCAACTAAACTTAAGTGAGTGATGTTCTTATTAAGCTTTGGCGACATCAGTTTGTAACTTCCAATTAAGGTTAAGATTAGAGAGTAAGCTTAGAGTATCTCTGGCATTTTTAGGAGTTGGCGACCAGTTGTTAGCTACCGGAGAAGACTTTCTTAGGTTGTAGATGCACAGGGCCGCTGTGCATCCTTTTTATTAGAAAGGGATCACTAAAACTAGTATACCCACGCACGCGCAGAATTGGAATTGAGAGGTAGGCAAATTTGTGTTTGCCATATAGGCTAAGACTTCGTCGTACGCCTTCATTTTGATAAGAACACCTGAAGTGCTTTGTGAAAATGTAGTTAAGAATTAGTTTATAATTTTCTTTGTTGAAGGAATTAGGAAGCCTTAATAAGATATTTCTTTGCGACAACCAAATAAATAGATTGATCCCCAAAAATGATTTGACGATTGTGTATAGCCTTACCTTAAAATCTATGTTGCTTCTATTGACCCCAAAGCATCAGTAATGTGACTTCAAACTATTTTCTTGTGAAATTGAATGAGTTTTGAAACTAAAGAGGTTTAGTGCCGAAGGCACGCCTTTGTGGCTTTTTAAAAAACATCGCGTCGGTCTCCCTACCGTTTAGCGGTAAAATTAGTATGTATGCATTTTGCCTATCTTTGCGTCATGACGACTATTTTTTCTTAACCAAAATATCTGGTTTATGTGTTATTTTTTAAGGGGAAAAAAAGGTTTTGCACCAAAAAAAAATCCCTTAAAATTGAACTCTTCTTTTTTCCTTCTAACTTTTCTGCCTTGGTTTTTGTTGAGCGTTATACTAAGAAGAATTTTCTTGTATGACCAGACACAGCCAAGTAAAGAACTCCAG
Source organism: Kingdonia uniflora (assembly GCA_014058105.1). Taxonomy (NCBI): domain Eukaryota; kingdom Viridiplantae; phylum Streptophyta; class Magnoliopsida; order Ranunculales; family Circaeasteraceae; genus Kingdonia; species Kingdonia uniflora. Next base: position 1,469,400 of record JACGCM010001155.1, read on the forward strand.
TATGGACGAGTGTCAACAGCTGAATTGGTGCAGGCAGTCCATGACATGCTCTCCGCAGCTGGAATCAATATGGACGTGGAGAAGCAGTCTTTTCTCCAAACGACCCTTACACTACAAGAACAGCTCGGAGAATCCCAGGCTGCACTTTTGCTTGAGCAGGTTAGTCTTTTCTTCTCTTACTTGTTAGTATGCTATGTGGCACTCTTTGGGTTCCAACCGTATATTTAAGTACGTATCCCACCACCTGATGGATGTGCACATCAATTTGACAATTTCTTTCTTTCTATGTTTATATGCATATTTTGTTATCGAGTACCAGTTGTTTCCCGCACCAAAACTTTTTGAGGCTAGTTTTCAGTTTCCCATATTGTTTCCCGAACTTGCTTTTATTTATCGTGACTACTGATATAAACAAAGTCGCGCTCCATTTTTACTTTTTTCAATAAAAAAGACCTGTCATATCTGGAAGAACTGCAATTTTGGCAGACGATGGGTATGTCATCAATCAACAATCAACAATAATTCCCAGAACTTCATACAAAGCTAACACAAACATTGATTGAATACATCCTATAAACTGATATTCTGAGTTTTAAATTGGCCCTCGCCAACTTTGTGCAGTATTCCCATTTTCTAACAGGTTAAAAGATAAAACTAGAAGCTATTCATTGCATAATTAGTGACGGTGAAGCAAATTTTGCAGGAAAAAGCGGACATCGCTGGTAAAGAAGCTGATACAGCAAAAGCAGCATGGTTGTGCAGAATCTGTCTAAATACGGAGGTTGATATAACTATAGTCCCTTGCGGCCATGTATTGTGTCAGAAATGCTCATCTTCTGTTTCCAAGTGCCCCTTCTGCCGACGTCAGGTTGCTAAAGCAGTTAAGCTTTTCCGCCCATAAGAGGTTCAAGTGCAATTTTTGACGAGAAAGACGGCCAACAAGAGATATGACTACATAATAAATATGTTTAGAGTAGCTTGTGTACAGATGATGAATGATAGCAAATTGTATAGACTTGAAGAAAAAGGGTCATTTGATTTTGATTCTGTCATGTATATAACACAACTGTATAGCTTTACAGCAAATGCAAAGAATTGTTGAGCAGTTAGAATGTACAAAATTTTGTTTTATGCTGTTTATATTTAATGGCTAGTGAAAGAAACACCGCATCCAGTACAGAGAAAGTTATTAAAAGATCTTGATTCTACTTTCCACTTATTTGCTATACTTCTCCGAAATGTCCGTTCCGTGCCAGGAGATTGATTTATTTCGAAATAGACAACATAATCACCCATAGAACTTGGTGAAAATTGCATTTTACTGGGTTTGATACAAAGCAGTTCCCTTATGCATTTTACTGGTAATCAAATCCATGTCCAAGCAGTCACAACATCCGCCAATTCTGCTAAATGACATGCATTCCAAATCTTGCAACATAGAAGAAGCGAAGACAAGGATCATCTTTAATCAGGGTCATAGACATGGTTTCATTGACTTCCACACTCTAGCCATGTTTTAAAAGCTGCGGCAGTCTTGGCTTCTATAGCATGGGCAAACAAATGTATTCATTCAGATCAGAGTTCATGTAAAATTTGAGCAGGGAAAGTACGCCTAGATGTTCATGCCAATTGCTGGTTCATACAGAACTCGGTCCAGAACTTCAAAATGATGCCAGATCGAACTGTAGTGTCTTGGACTGCTTTAATTTAAGAGGACTAATTTCCGAAATATGATTGGTGTGGGACATGGGAGATAATGGTCACTGTTACGAATATTGCGGAAATCTGATGAAAATGTAGATAAATGATGACAAACCAATAACTGCTATAGACTATAACTAATATATATATACTTCAGAAACATATCAAAATCTCAAATATTATTAAAGAGATAGACACAAACAATGAAGCGACCTTCCACACTGCACCTCCAACGAGGTCGGGCGGGGAAAAAAAACCAAAGTTACAATATATGTTTGTAGACTTTGAGTTTGGGCACCATCACAGGATTCTGTTTCTTTCAGTGACTACATTTGGACCAATATTGCATCCATCTGCAGTACAATTAAACATAGCAGAATTGTGTGGGGGTGGGGGGGGGGACCTGAAATTACTGCTATTATAACATACACAAATAGGAAGAACAAAATATATACATCCTTGTGCAAGCAGAATTGCGGAACCACTTGGAAGGATTTCAGATTCAAAATCAAAATGTAACTCCTGGCAGGATATTCTTAAAACTTGCAAAATGGTATAAGCAAGGATATCTAATATGCAGATATGCGTGGAACTCTTCACAAATCTAAGCACAACTCCGTGCAGTTGAAAATGCTAAATCATATCATATCTAAGATATGCTGCATATGCATGTTTATTAACATGATAGATTGCAAATTAGTCACTTTCTGCAAGTGACTTGGTGGCTAAGACCTGAACTTAGTTCATAACTTGTATTAGAGCAGCAGCACTATATGTGGTGAAGTCAAGATTGTTACTGATGGTTCTAAAAAGTGCATTTTTATTTTAATGCTTGGAGTGATACATGCTCCCTTCAGTGCCAGCCTAGTTGGGGTAGGGATGTTTGATTGTATTGTGAATGTTGCCCTTCTTCCTAAAATATGAACTTTAGGTCTTTTTATTTTTGCAACAAAATCTTAAACTATTTGCAATAAAATCACAACTTTTCGCAGAAAAAAATAAAATAAATCTTGATGTGTAAGCTTTTTCCCTCACAAGGGCTAGTGCGGATAATAGTTACTGCAATATGTCTTCACATAAGTTCTTCAAAACAATGAATCTTATGATACAAAACATAATTGAACAAATCAAATAGTACAGATTTCATATTAACCGTAACCCATGGCAAAATATAACTTTACAAACTATATTGATATCCCTATTCCTTGCACATAGCGTCGATTAAAATGCTAAACGTATGTACATTTCGTGAGATTCCACGACCTATCATTTTTCTAAATAACTTTGTTGCTTCTTCCCATTGGCATGAATTGCATAAGCTAATTCCATGTTACTCAAACTAAAAACAATGTTTTGGTATAAAATAAAATAAAATTCAATATTGCTCTCAGATTAAGGGCCAAAGTTTTTCCACATTACAACTTCCAGAGAGAAAAAAAAGGTCTTCATAACAACATTTCAGAACCCCCACGCTTTCAAGCACCATTGAAAATAGGGAATCAAGTAAATCCCTATTTTCAAAGAAGAGAAAGTGAGAGAGTTGAATGAAACATTACAGAAGAGGCTCTTCTCTCTTTTAGTTCTCTTCAGTGTGGTTAAAGCAAAATAAATCATCATTGAGCAAATATATTTTTTATATTAGAAAACATATGTTGGACCTACGAGAAAGAGCAGGACTCCATTGTAAATATTGGAATCTGCATGTCCAAAAAGGTACTTTTGGTTTTGCAGCTCTTCTTGTAAAACCTACCTCTCTCATTTGAGAGAGAGAGAGATTGAAAAACGAGATGAAGAGTGCTGGGGTTTGAGAGAAAAATAAAAAAGGAAAATGAAGGAGAAGGTGACCTGAGAACCTGAGGTCAATTTATAAGAGAAAGTTTAGGGCTTTCATGGTTGCTTTTGAGGAGAGTGGGCTTGGTTTTACATTAATTTGCGAGAGTACCACTCAATCCTCCCAATTTTTATTTATGTAACTTTGCGAGGGCTTACATATACCTATACTATTGGGCCCTTCCTCCCTCTGCGTCGTCCACTAGGTATCGCTAAAGTAAGATCTCCAACAACAAGTTTGGATTTGGGAGTGGGCTCTCACAATTTCACAATTGACCCACAAAAAACCTAACTCAAACTCTACTACTTCCCGTAGTGGGTATGAGTTGTATTTTGATTTTTTTTTAATTTAGTCCGCACGGTAATTTTTAGTCTGCGCGGTATTCTTTAGTCCGCGCAATTATTCATTACCTCTCTCACATCAATAAAAAATATTTAAACGCGTCAATGATCAAAACACCGCATGGTAATCAAAAGTACGTCAAACTCATTTTTTTGAGTTTGAAAAACTCAAACTCAGTTGGGTTCTGACACAGCCACGTAGGCCAATCCAGACCCGTTTTTTAGCTATTGGGAGGCCAAAAGTTTGGGTTTGGGTTGGGTTTATGAACCCAAACTCAAACCCTGTTGGAGATGCTCTAAGAGCATATCCAATAGACTCCCGATAGGAATTCATATTTGGATTAATCACTAAAAGTGGCATCCAAGAGTGGGCTCTAATCCAGATTCGGAGCTGGAGCCTTGGTTCAACGCTCCAAATATGGAGTGGGGGTGGAGTGCTCCAAAACATATTTAAACGCCTAGAATATTCAATAATTAAAAAGTAGGTGTTTAATTTTAAAACTTGAGCGTCTGGCTTAAATCACCAAATCATTTGGCTTTTTAATCCAGGAGCTTAGCGTTTAATCATTAAGCGTCTGGCAAACATCATTTGGAGCAATTGGAAAATTTTGTTAGCCTCCACACTCCTGCTTAGAATATGGATTATTGCCTGGATTAGGAGCAGCAACTATTGGAGATGCTCTAACTATTTATGCAAATAATTGCTAGCTACAGGGCCGACCCCTGGCTATAGGCGCAAGAGGCGGCTGACCGCCTAGGGCCTCCGATTTTTAACGTAAATTTGGGGCCTCCAAATGGTAAAGTAATACATAAAAAAATGCCCCAAAAATCACCCAAAATAAAATAAAATTGTTTTGTTGGTTTACAATAATAGACTCTCACCATAAGGTTAGAGGTTCAAATCCACACCTTGTTTACAAATTTCATCAATTTTATTACACATAAATATGCCTTACCAATTTTTTTTCCTAGATGGGAGGACTCATTTTCGGACCTCGCCTAGGCCCCCTAAACCTAAGGGTCGGCCCTGGCTAGCGATGACCTATCAAACAAAAATTGTCAGAGGCCTACTAATTAGGCATAAAGCTTCTTTTTTTAAATGTTTTCATCCATTTATTTACAAAAATAAAAAAAATTATTTCATAAATATAAGTTATTGCGCCTATTCAGTTGGCGCTACTACGCCCCACTCTATAGGCACGGTAATAGGTGGCAAACTAAAATTCTCGATCTGAAAAGCTTACGATTATGGCCATTCACTACATGTAAGGTTTTATCAATTTTTTGCCATACGTGGTTAGGTAAATTAAACAGCCTATTGTGGATGGTCTTATATACCCGTTTTGTGTGTCGCATCGATTTCAAGATTCAAAATTAGGGATCAAAACGAGGGCAGAAAACATGAAATCGTTCAAAGGCAAAGTCGAGCACGCTCGCAAAGACGCTCATTATTTGTTTGGGTGCATCAAGTAGTTAGATAGACATGCATGGAGAGAAAAAAAATCTAAGTAATTTATGTTACATTAACACCATCTGACGTAAACTCTCAACGCGGAAGCTAAATCGAGAAGTCTTTTACGCTAAAATCAACTTAAAAACTAAATTATGGCTAAACCTTGAACTTTATTCAATCACAACTAAGAAATATACTTACACCACCCTCTCCTTATATAGGCCTTAACTATAATCCTCATACAATAACAAGTCCCCCTACTTCTTCAAATTAAAATCTAATTAGACATTATAATAAAAACAACTCCAATAATTAAACCCCTAATCTAATAAGCTAAAATAAAAAGAAACTGTCAACGAGTGGATGACGTGCACTAGGAGTTGTTCACGTCAAATCCCTCCGTCTTTGGAAAATTTTGACCACAAAATCAAACCAGGCGTGCTCCTTACGAAGCTCGTACCACCTTCAAAATCATCAAACTCATCTTCATCTTCTTCCTGTAATACTTATTGTACTGTGACAATCACGTGTTCCCTCATACCATCAACGACTAACCTAACCCGTTTGGCAACTTGTGGGCAATCATTTTTCTGGTGACCCGGTTTTCTACAACCAAAACAATTACCATAAACGAAAGTTCGTGGAACTGTAGATGTTGAATTAGCTTGAACAGTAGAAGCTGAAATAGTACTTGAGTTGGTAGTTGGCGTGTATAACTCTTCTGACTTCAGTGCATATTTTACCGCATCCGCCATTACAAAAAGGTCTTTGAATGCGAGATCCTTCTGAATAAAGCTTTGTAAACCGTTTACATATATACCATCCCACCTTTTGTTCCTTAGATATACGCAAATTAGTGCAGGAGCTTAATAAGAAAATTTTATTTGTATACTCGGTCACATTGGACTTACCCTGACATAGGTTTTGTAGTCGCATAAAAATTTCACGCTCATAACCGATTGGGATAAACTGTTTTACAAAATCCTGGCGCATTTGTCCCCATTCAATAATTGGCAGATACCCTTGCTGAATACGACCAATTCGCACACTATTCCACCAAGTAAGTGCATAACCCAAGAGCTTTGTCTTAATGAACATTACTCGATTGGGATCCCCATACTTTTATATGCAAATTTTTTGTCAATTCGGGTAATCCAATCCATAAGGCATCCAGGTCTAATTTCCCGCCAAACTCTGCAATATTAAGCTTAACATCGTGTTGAAGAGAAGTAAGAATGAGAGTAAAAATAGAGAAGTCGTTACCTTCTGATAACTGTTGTTGATAGCGAGGAGGTGGAGGTGCATGATTAGGATTGCCTCCAAGGTGTTGCCATTGTTCCAGCCTCTTTCCCGATCAACCCTGTGATTAATGTTCATTCCCTCAAATTGTTCATGCGACCCATTTTTACAACCTTGTCCCTGTTGAGTAGTTGTTTGAGGACGACGTGGTAGTTGTACATAACGAGTATCCTCATGGAAATGATTGAAAAACAAGTCTTCAGCTAATGGTTCAAAAGGTTTTTTGTCTTCATCATAAATCGATTCTTTTGATTGTTGCTCATCAAATACCTCTGGATTTTCTGCACTCGTAGCCGCTTCTTCAGTAGTGTTTGACGCCTTATTTTTGGGTAACAATAAAAGCCTGAAACATTCTTGCATCTTGGACATCCCATCTTTCAGCTCATCGATCGACCCCTTAATGCGATCAACACGTGTGCTAAGACTAGGTGGTCTCCCTACATAGGAGAGAGATTTTTTTTATAGTAAATACTCTTTCTTTTCTTGTTTGTTGTTGGCCGTTCCTCGCAAATCTACTTATACTCTACAACAAGCTTATCAAATCAACAATAGTTGGAGGACCAATTTAACATAACTACCAGAAGCACAATATCAAAATTCAAGAAGCACATCAAATCTCTTATCCCAATTATGATAGAAGAAAGAGAGAAGAAGATCAAACTCAAAACCTTACTACGGATATGGAGATTATAGGGAAAAATTTCGTGGACAAGAAAACTTTGCTTCAAGAAATCTTAGGTTAGAATTATATATCTAGAATCAATCTTTATGGGAAAAAAATAAAATAAAAAAATAATCAGAAAAAGAACTTCAATATATTTTGAGTAAGCACTAAATCAAATCGAAAATCCATAGGGAGAGAAGATTAAATTGTGAAATCAGACATTGAAAATCGTAAAAATTTAGGTGCCCTACGAAAAAGAACTAGCTCTGGTACCAATTTGATAGTAAACGCTTAACCCCGAAGTTAAATCGAGAAGCTTAAAATCAACTTCAAACTAAATTAAACCTAAACTTTGAATTTTATTAAATCACAACTAAAACTAAGAAATAAACTTACACCACCTAATCCTCCTACAATAACAAAGACATCAAAATAAAAACAACTCTAATAGTTAAACCACTAATCTAATAAGCTAAAATAAAAAGAGACGACGTCCACTAAGAGTTGTTCACATCACCGTCACATTTAATATTTATTCTAATAGGCTAGATAGATGAAAAAGTATTCTTTGTTCCATGTTTTCTTTGAAAGAAACCCAGTAAGCATAAAATCGAGTTTCCTTCCACTCACATCTATACAATGCTCTGATCAAATCCCAAATATTCTTTGATCATCTCCGAAGATGAGGTTTTAAAAGAATTATATATTGTGATATATCAAATATTCATGTGAGAATAGAGGTTTTAAAAGAATTATATATTGTGATATTTTAGACAAGCATTGCATTTTCAAAATGTTGAATTTCTACCAAGCATGAAGAGCAAGCTTTGCATCTGTCTGATTATGGATTTCTCCCAGGTATAATATATCTGATAAGCTAAATGTGAGAGGCTAGAGCCTGCTATGTATGAAGAACCAACAATGAACTAACAGTGGCCAAAGCAAAGTATCATATCACAAAAACTCCGTCTTAATTTCCAGTTGATGTTAGTTCAGGGGTCAGAACTGTTTGAACAAATACAATATTCTAGAACAAGCAACAGATCTAATTAGGCCTCGTTCCAAAAATACATTCCAACATACAACGGCTCTCAAAAGTTGCAATGATACATAGTGTCAAGATGGAAACACGATAATCTAGAACAAGCAGTAGATCATGTGATAGCCTCATTCCGAATTTCCAATTCAACAGACAGGCTCTCAAAAATTGCAATGTTGCAGTGTCAAAATGGTTTGTATGCTTCATCGGGTTGCCGAATTGTCTGCGTCTTAGTATCAGATAGCATATCCATACCCCATATCAGCATTCCCTACAAGAAAACTGCAATCCAGAGTAGTAACAAACTAATGACTACTGCACTTCTTGTAACACCAATATCACAGGAATGAGGTGAAGAGGCAGAAAGCGAAGAGTTACTTGACGGAGCCAATGGCGTGCCATTTATGAGGGTACCATTCTTACCACCACTACATAAAAGTGAACAAAAATCAAGGTATCAGTATCACACTATCATGTTCCTACAAAAAGGCTTTGGTGAGACATATTGCAAATAAATATCACTAACAATTAGTAATGCAAATAAATCTTATGAAGACAGGCTTGTTTTATTACCTACCAGAAAATCGAGGATTATAGAGGAAGAGTGTGGCGTAGAGACCTTGATTTGATTATCAAGATTAGACGCCACTAGTGCAGAGTGGATGAACTTCAGGGCAGAAACAAGAATAGGTGCAGCATTTGGAAGGGTGGTGAGAATCTCTGAGCCAACAGCTATGGCAGTAATGTTGGTGGCAGGGACATGGGCAACAACATTCCGAGTTATCCAGTTGGCAGCAGTGGCATTGGACTGACCCACACCTAGAAGTTCATTATTAGGGACTGACACAGTAACACGTATGCCCGAGTTGGCAAGTGCAAGTAACATAGCACGGTGGGCATCATAGAGCCTGACATGTCGAATCTGCTGGGCTTTGAGTAGGGCAACCACCTGAGTTGGATTTGGCATATCAGAAAGATCAGTACCAACGTTCACACCAATAAATGCTTCTGTAAGAATAACAAGCAAAGTGCAGGTTCAGAATTTTGAATATCGGACTATCCATTGTTAGCAATTAGTAACACTATTCATCAGTACATATTAGAATCCTAGTATACAGCTTCAGTAACAACTAAATTACAAATAACTAAGAACTGCTGATAGGGGTTTGGCACCCCGGACAGTAGTTTGTACTATACTAATGAAGAATAGATCACATCTTCAGGATTTCCAATTCCAAAGATGACCACATTGACACTCACCAAACCCTCTTCCTCTCCTTACTACTACTAGAAAAATATATGAAATGTACTAATTTCAAAAGCATGTCCAAAACCTAGAGCACCAGCCCTTTAATGACACCGAGGGCCAAGACATAATAGATTGAGCTTCACACAATTTGAAAATTTACCATGCTTTGCGCATATAACCTCAAAGAAGAATCCTATGAAAATTTACATACAAAGTTGTCTACTGAATGCTCTATATTCTCAAACACGGCGCCCATTCATACTACTATCTCGAGGGACTCATGCGGTCATTTTCACGACTTTATCAGTAAGATTTATTTTAGATTAATATTATTTAAAGTACTCACTCGCTATCTGAAGGGTTGTGAATAAAGTCAGATATATACAAACAAAGATAGACTATGCAACCTGTGAAATTCAGAAATTGACATATTCAAGAGGGGGGAGGGGGGAGGGGCGAGGGGGGTGCGGGTTATATACATATTGTAGCCAGGTGATGAATCTAATACCCCTCAGAATTAATCAACCACACTACTTGACCGGTAGGGAGGCTAAGGCTTTGCAGTTCAAGCCAGTCTTTCCCCAATTACATACATTGTCAACACAAGTTTTAAATGTATGCCGATGTGATAATGTGACACCGAGCAAGGACTAAGGGAACTCTCCACCTTCCTCAAATACCACGCCGAGCCTAAGAAAATACCATTTCCGAGATACAAGCGACCTTCCACACTGCTCCTCCAACGAGGTCGGGCAAATAAACCAAAGTTACAATATATGTTTGCAGACTTTGAGTTTTGGCACCATCACAGGATTCTGTTTCTTTCAGTGACTACATTTGGATCAATATTGCGTCCATCTGCAATACAATTGTACAAGTAAACATAGCAGAATTGCGGAACCACTTGGAAGGATTTCAGATTCAAAATCAAAATGTAACTCTTGGGACCTGGCAGGATATTCTTAAACTTGCAAAATGGTATAGGCCCAGTGATGAAGGATATCTAACATTCAGATGTGCGTGGAACTCTTCACAAATCTAAGCATAACTCCATGCAGTTAAAAACGCTAAAGCATGTCTAAGATATGCTGCATATCAGCATATGCATGTTTATTAACGTAATAGATTTGCAAATTCGTCACTCTCTGCATATCAGCATATGCACGTATTAGAGCAGCAGCACTATATGTGGTGAAGTCAAGATTGTTACTGATGGTTCTCAAAAGTGCATTTTGATTTTAATGCTTGGAGTGATACATGCTCCCTTAGGTGCCAGTCTAGTTGGGGTAGGGATGTTCGATTGTATTGTGAATGTTGCCCTTCTTCCTAAAATATGAACTTTAGGTCTTTTTATTTTTGCAACAAAATCTTAACTATTTGCAATAAAATCACAACTTTTCGCAGAAAAAAATAAAATAAATCTTGATGTGTAAGCTTTTTCCCTCACAGGGGATAGTGCGGATAATAGTTACTGCAATATGTCTTCACATAAGTTCTTCAAAACAATGCATCTTATGATACAAAACATAATTGAACAAATCAAATAGTACAGATTTCATATTATCCGTAACCCATGGCAAAATATAACTTTACAAACTATATTGATATCCCTATTCCCACATGGCTGGCGAAAAGCATAAGGAGACTCTCTCAACCAATACAAAAACTTCTATTGAGATTACCACGACATTTCTTCCCACGTAGTTATTTTTTTGTTGTACCAGAGAGTTAAATTGTTAACTACTAACTAAACTGAGAAAAAAATACCTTCCCTTCGGTGTTTTGGTAAAATTTCATCAAAAGCTCCAGTAAGCTTAAAATCTGGTCTATCACATGCAAGTAGACCAACTATAATTGATATGTTATTTGCATCCAGAGAGAAGTCCCTCTCCACCATTTCATTCCGAAGTTGCATTGCTTTGTTGAGTTTGTTATGCTTGAGCAGTCTTCGAAAGATAGTATTGTATGTGAGTTCATTTGGAGTAGAACCGTTGTCTAACTGTAACATCTTTGCAAATAAACATCTGGACTTGGCCCCCGAGCTTGCATCTTCTCAAAAAGCTCTAACGCCGTTGCAACTCTCCTAACCTTGTATAAACCATCTATCATAGAATTGTATGTAATGACATCGGGTGTTAACCCCTTACTACGCATATTTTCAAAAATTTGAATAGCTTCATCCAACCTCTTTGCCTTGCAATACCCATTGATCAATATGGTGTAGCTGATAACATTAGGCTCACAACCACTAACCACCATTGAATGCAACACATTTTCTGCCTCCTCCATTCGGTTGTATCCAACAGATAAAACCTGTAAAACCAAAGGTGCAGATTCATAGGGTATGGCAAAAGAAGGAAAATAATACACTGCAGCATAAAGTTGATAGCAGGAATGCAAAAAACCAGGAAATTGACAGTGATACTATTCACAAGGAAAATGTGTTATCATAAACTCCAAGTACGCCTACAAGGACAACTCAAGGGATAGGGGGGTGTGATGATAGTTGATGGTCAATGGTGCAAAGTAGAAGTAACAGACAGAAGCAGGGAGAGAAATCTCAGACAAGATCTTAGGATATAATCAAGGTATAGGATATAGAGGAAAAGGTTTTCCAATGACTAAGGTCCTCATCTGGAATGTTAGGGCCCTAAATAGACCCCAAATGCAAAGGGAGATAAGAACTAACATTAAAGTTAACAAACTATCTATGGAAGGATTGATTGAAAACAAGGTTAAAGAAGATAACATACATAAGATACACAAATCTATAGCAGAAAATTGGAACAGGCTAACAAATCATGATTTTGTCCCTAATGGCAGAATAATGCTTCTCTGGGATACTGATACTTTGGAGGTACAACTTATATCAAAGACAGCACAAGTCATATCAGTTAAAGTTACAATCAAAGCATCTACAAAGGTATGGTTACTCTCATGTATCTATGCTTCAAATAGTTCAAGAGAAAGGGAAGATCTCTGGGAATACTTGAGAGATATGGCAAATGCAAATACCTTGCCTTGGATTATTTCTGGAGACTTCAAATCCGTTACATATAATGATGAGAAGAAAGGTGGTGAACCTGTAAGAGAAGTAGAAATGCTACCTCCTAGTTCACTAATATCAGATCTTCGATTAACTGATCTCAAATGGAAAGGATGCAGATTTACTTGGACAAACTATCACTCTGATCCCACCAGAATATTTTTCAAACTTGATAGGGCCTTGGTAAATGCGGAATGGCATAATACATTTTCTGTTTCAGAAGCAAACTTCATGCCATATGGAATTTCAGACCACTCACCAATCTATATTACTATTCTTGAAGATCCTCCAAGACCTAAAGCACCTTTTAGATTTACCAACTCTTGGACCTTGCACCCAGACTTTATGGAGGTGGTGAAGAGATCTTGGAACTACAAAATAAAAGGTACTCCAATGTATATTCTTTCCCAAAAATTGAAGATACTAAAACAAGACTTCACTAAATGGAAGATAGAGGCTTACGGAAATATTCATATTGGGATTGATACAGCTAGAAGAGAATTGGAGCAGGTCCAAGAAGAGATTGCCATTATTCCAATAATTGAATGTGTTGATGGAACTACTGCTGACACCCAAGAGAAGATACAAGTTGAGGCAGTGAACTTTTATCAAAAACTTCTTACAGATGATAGTGATAGGAGGGATTTTGACTTCCATTGTACACATAAGATATATCAAGACCAGGCCCCTCATTGATGAAAGAATTCACAGATTAGAGATATGGTCTTCAATGAGAAAAAAGATAAAGCCCCTGGAATATATGGCTGTTTTCCTATTTACCATTATGTGTACACATGTATGTGATTGGATGAATGATAACAGGAAAGTTTTTTGACAAGACATTATTGATGGAGTTTTTATAGGCTTATTTGTTAACGCTTATAAACCTCACTTATGAACCAAGTTAAATAGTTCATTATTGTTGTAGTACATGGAAGGAAATGTGTTGCAAAATTGCATAAGACCGCCATGACTCGCTTTAGTAAATTGTTTGATTTTGGTATTATGATGACCAATACAGATAATATGACTTGGATATATAAATCGCACGCGTGTCAGTTATTTAATCGTTGAGTCCATTTTAAGTCAAAATTTTGCAAACTAAAATTTTATCGAGTATGATTTTCAAAACTACTTCATATGGGCCAAGTAGGAGAATGTAAGACTTATTATGGCCCACATGAGTAGGGTCCTTTAGTAATTATGGGTTTCTAAATCATGATGATCCAAGTTCTAATAGGAAACTAATTCTATTGGTTAATGAGGTCAGAGTTTCCTATAACTCTCTACTTTGATGGAAAGTAATCCTGATTAAAATAGGAGACTAGGCCATCTCTCTATCTATATAAGTGTGCCTAACACATCAACTAAAGCACAATCTCAAAGAGAAGGTTAAGGGAGAGAAAACCTAGTTGTCACCGCTCGCCGCCGCTGACGAACACAAAAGACATACCTCAATCAATCAAGCTATGGATTAAGGTATGTGATTATGTTTCCGCATTATTGTTAATCGTGATTATCGTATTAAGTCCTAGGTCCTTCTAGATCTAATTATTTATAGATCTTGTCATGTTTCACATGTGGTATCATGAACAATGATTGGACTTTTACGATTTTCCGATTTGTGTTACGTTATCTTGATCAAGATAACTTTTGGCAAAAAAATTTTTTTGCTATTGATCGCCGGATCAAGATTAAAGTTTCTTCACCAGACATAACCGTGGAGTCATCAAGTATAAACTATTTTTTAATGGAAAACTTAAATATATATATATATTTTTTAATGTTTTATTTTATTGTAAAGGCCCACATATACGTAACCGTTTACTCATGTCATGTCATGTCATGTCATGTTATCTCATTAATGTAGATCATGGTTAGAGAATAATCATATTAATGTATATTTTATTATTTTTAGTGTTATGAGATATGCACTATTGTGTACTTCGCATTTTTAATATATACTAGTTTATTACACTGTTTAGTTTTCTATAAAGTTGTGTTTGTGATTACCGTTATTTTAGATCCGGAAAGTAATGCTTCGTATTATTATCGTATTAACATGCTAGTACATATCGCTTTAATTTCCCCAGCTTATTAATTCGACCATATGCTTTCATAATATGTTTTGACTATATGTATATCGATTTGAGATCTGTGATTTTGGCCGGTTGGAAGTCACCAAAGTGACCCAACTATTATGATGCATGGATATCCAACCGAGTATATAATACGATTTATTTATCTCAAAATATTATGAATTCGCCCAAAGGCGGATTGACTTTTGCAAGACTAATAAATTGAAATAGGGTAATTGATATGTATTCTAGTTTGTGTTTGAAACTAATAACCCAAAGGTGAAGGATCTTACATATTTTAGCTTACACTTTTAATTAGCCCACAAGAAGTATGGAGCTTCTTGAAATTATTCATACAAACATTTGTGGACCTTTTACCACTCCTTGTTTTATGGGAGAAAAATATTTTATAACCATTATTGATGACTTTTCACGTTATGGTTATGTCTATTTATTAAGTGAAAAATCTCAAGCAGTGAATGCCGTTGAGGTATACATTACTGAGGTTGAAAGACAATTAGGCAAAAAGGTGAAAGTCATTAGGTCAGATAGAAGTGGTGAATACTATGGTAGATATGACGAATTGGGTCAGTGCCCTGGCCCATTCGCCAAACTCCTAGAGAAACTTGGCATTCGTGCTCAATACACAATGCCAGGAACGCCACAACAAAATGGTGTAGCTGAAAGGCGTAATCGTACTTTAATGGAAATGGTTAGGAGTATGATAAGTAATTCAACTTTACCCATATCTTTGTGGATTGAAGCTCTAAAGACCGCTGCATATTTATTAAATTGGGTTCCTAGTAAGGCAATTCTGAAAACTCCATTCGAGCTTTGGACTGGAAGGAAACCTAGTTTAAGACATCTTCATGTTTGAGGATGTGCAGCGGAGGCTAGAATTTATAATCCACATGAAAAGAAATTGGACCTTAAAATTATTAGTAGATACTTTATTGGTTATCCTGATAAGTCCAAAGGATATAGGTTTTACTGTCCTACCCATAGTACGAGAATTGTTGAAACCGGTAATGCAAGATTCCTTGAAAATGGTGAAATTAGTGGGAGTAGTGAATCACGAAATGTGGTTATTAAGGAAGTTAGGGTGAAAATCCTATTACCCATAACTTCTAATCATGTTGTTGTTCATTTGGTTGTTGATCAAATTGATAATACCGAGCAACAACTGGGCAATCAACCACTCCAGAATGAGATTGTCACTGATAATCCGTATCAAATCGGGTTGTTGAAACATAAGGGTTTCGTTCTCAGAGATGCAAAGATTAAAATCGTGATTTATGAAAAACTATTCTTTATTGATTAAAAAAATGTTTACATGGAAAAACATAGAAGAACTACGGTAGAAAAAGGATGGTGAACTAAAAAGAAACTCTTTTTCTTTTTACAACTCTCTCTCTTAACCTAACTCCAGCCCTCATCTCCCTCAATAACCTTCCTTTTGTGGAGATCTTTTAGCCAAAATCTTGACTAAGTCTTTCAGCAGTTGTTGACTAGTACTAGGCCATCTCCAACAGTTCTTGACAACTTGTTATCTCCAGCAGCTCTTTAGATTCTAAAAGTTAGGCTTTAAGACTGGGCTTGGTTGCAATTGTCGTATTACCTGCAATAGTCAAACATACTTTAATTAGGCCCAGTGAAACATAAAATAAGGTCCTAGATAATGTGAATTGAAGGACAAAAATAGGCATTTTTCATGCCTATCATATACCCCCAAACTAACATATTGCTAGTCCATTAGCAAAAGAAATGAAAACTAAACTCTTTCGTGGTTTCTTATGATTGCATTTAGCGTATGTAACAAGCTTTTCAACCTATAGGTTACCCAAATAGGACGAGTTGTGTCTCGTGAGGGTTTTTAGTGAATATACCCACAAAATTCTATCACAGACGTTCTGGTATTATAAACAATTAATAATCATTGCTCCTGGTATCTCTGAAAATAGATTAATTTCATCTCCTAGATATAACACTTAAACAAGGGTTAACCATCAGATACGTTTAGAATTTATCAAGTCAATTATACTACAATCAGATTAGATCAAGTTTCAGAATTTCATCATTTGTGTAGTAAATTAAGTTTCTGGAATTAAGGAGTTTGATAATCCTTTCAAATAACTTTAGCCTTATCTTGAGTATGGTGAAAGAAATCTAGAAGTTTGTTCAACAACTACCTTAGTTTGTTCGCTCTCTTTTAGTGATATTTCAGGGAAAATATCTATCCACACAAGTTTTTTATGGTAAGACTTTTGTATTTGAGTTTTCATTTACTCTTTTATACGTGCAACTTGTCCTCCTTCACATAGTTCTCAACTATACTCGTAGAGACTCGTTTTTTTTTGTCTCTTACTTCCACATTGATTCATGGCTTGCCTCGAGATTAATAAAAATTCTTCCTCTTTCAGTTCTAAATCTTGCGAGGGGCCTTGAATTATGAATGACTTTTTTTTTTTTTTTTTTTGTTGTACGAGTATGTCAGCTTCGTGAAGGAGCCAATAACTTATGAAAATACATACAAACTCTTAGTATGAATTTATGAGAAACGAATATTCCTAGGTAATTGTCTCCCTCGTTACAGATTATTCCTAACCCAAACTGTTGATTAATCAAAATGTGATAGTTAGTTTTAACAAAACCTTGATAACATAACTACGTGAAGTGCAATTATAAGAGTGATTTTTTTCTGAAACACATCTGATATGATAGTAGTACCAAAAACTTAAAAATTTTAAACCCACTAACAATTTACGGTTTAAAATAATCCATAACCTTATAATTTTATCTCAAGTGCAAATCTAGGATTCTAAGATCAGAGTATACTAAAGATGCGTCTACAATACCAGAATGTCCTAGAATAACAACTTTTCTTGGAAAAAGTTATGAAAATCTTATTTACCCCTACCCTCAAACTGAATCAGCATGTGTCCCCACAGTTGCCAAAAATAAAAAGAATAAGAGAAAATCTAAAAAATATTACCTGAACATTATAAAGGTTGTCCCCCACAAGCGCTAAGTTTAACGTCTTCAGCCAGACGATGGTAGGGTACCCCCAAACTAGATAAGACTATGGGTAGAAATAAAGATACCTATGTTTCATATGATGGGTCCCGTAGATTCATATCCTCGCTCGAACCCGTAAAATACTCGTAAAATGGTTTAAGTCTCTGCCCATTTACCTTATTAATGTGACCAGTACAAGGGTCAAGAATTTCAATAGCTTCATGTGGGAAAACAGTTTTGACAATGAACGGCCCGGTCCAACGGGATTGAAGTTTTCCGGGAAACGAATGAAGTCGCGAAAAATATAATATAACACATGAGTAGGGTCCTTTAGTAATTATGGGTTTCTAAATCATGATGATCCAAGTCCTAATAGGAAACTAATCCTATTAGTTAATGAGGTTAGAGTTTCCTATAACTCTCTACTTTGAAGAAAAGTAATTCTGATTGAAATAGGAGACTAGGTCCTCTTTCTACCTATATAAGTGTGCCTAACCCATCAACTAAAGCACAATCTCAAAAAGAAGGTTAAGGGAGAGAAAACCTAGTTGTCACCGCTCGCCGCCGCTGACGAACAGAAAAGACATACCTCAATCAATCAAGCCATGGATCAAGGTATGTGATTATGTTTCTGCATTATTATTAATCGTGATTATCATATTAAGTCCTAGGTCCTTCTAGATCTAATTATTTATAGATCTTGTCATGTTTTACACTTTGATCATACGTGAACTTGATATACAATTGAAATTGTTGCGCATATACAAGAATTGCTCTACTAAGTTATATAAGTGTAACAAGGAACACTTAACCTAGATATAACTAAAATTCTTTTTGAACGGTTGTTGAACTACAAATCAACTCCGGAGTTTTGTTTAAATATTTGCACGAGTAATCCAACTTGGTTGGATTGATTCCAAATTCGACCTAAGTTTGGCTATTTTCAGTCCAGAACTCTTGAGTTCTTGTAGGAATGCACCTATAGAACTAGTAGTAAATTTTTCAACATGTAGAAAGATCAAACATCAAAAATAGATCCATGCAGGCTTAAAGTTTAAGTTCGCAAATGAGTACCTCAAGTCGCTTATGTTAAGGGTAAACTCGAATTGATGGTCGTTCGAACGAGATGTTTGTTTTCTACGTTGTAAAACTTGGACCGTCAAAATTGTTTGAACGAGACTGGATGTCGTTCGAACGAGATGCTTGTTTATAAGGCTAGAAACCTTGTTCCGTCGAAGTCGTTCGAACAAAAACTGGGTAGGCTGGTTTTAGAAGTTCGTTTGAGACGTTGAGTTTGCCTCGAGATCTGTTATGTTTGAAATTAGTCCCCTAAGTACTATATAAGGGGGTCTTAGGTTATTTATCAGTCATCTTTTTTCAGTGAGTTTAATTCTAGAGAGCTAGAGTTTGATTAATCCACAATGCGATTGAAAAGCTCTAGTTAGTATAAAAGTACGAAGAACGCCAAATTGGATGGAAAAAATAAGAGATTTAATTGTATAATCCAAGTAATTACAATGAATAAACTCTAAACCCTGAGCTTCTTCCTTGAAACTTCTCTCTAGATCTAACATAGAAAAGAAATAACCTCAGTCTCTTTATATACTAGAGAACTTAAAATACTAAAAGAACGCATCTCGAGGCAAAACATCCCTCAAAAATACAACCAACGCCTTTTTGACCATTCCTTCCTTGCATATAGCGTCGATTAAAATATTAAAAGTAGATACATTTGGTGAAATTCCACGACCTATCATTTTATTAAATAACTTTGTTGCTTCTTCCCATTGGCCTGAATTGCATAAGCCATTTATCAAAGAACTGTAAGTTACTACATTGGGTTGTACACCTCTTGCAGACATCAACTCCAATAGAGTTTGTGCCTTTTCTGTCCTCCCATCTTTGCAGAGAGCATCAATTATGATGCTGAATGTTACTATGTCTGGGGAAACTCCAGAATTCACCATTTTGTTGACATAAGATTCAACGTCCTTCCACATGCCTAAACTACATACACCTCGAATTATACAACCGTAAGTGAAGACATCTGGTACAACACCTTTGCAAATCATTTCTTCAAAGAGGTTTTGAGCTTTGGGTATCTGTTTATCCTTACATAGACCGTCGATGATTGCATTGTAAATTACTATGTTAGGCTTGCAATTTCCTTTCTCCATATCATTAAGCAACTTAATAGCTTGATCAACATTCCCAGTTTTGCATAGTCCGTCAACCATAATTCCATAGGTAAAATCATCACATGTATACCCAATCTCTGTAATTTTGTAAAATAACTGGATTGCATCTTTTACTCTATTCTCCTTGAAAAGCCCTTTGAGCAAAGTGGTGAAAATAACTATGTTTGGTTCAAACCCACTCTTGAAAATATTTCCAACAACAGCTAACCCGAAATCCACCTTACCCATTTGACAAAAACAACTGATCAAAGTGCTAACCTTGAGATAGAGGAAGCCAAGGGTTTGTTCGATAACTCACTTTTTGATTCATATGATTCCAAGGATTTTGAGTTTTTGGTTAGAGATAGATGCAAATCTAGGAACCTTGGGATAGAAGAGGCTAAGTGTTTGTTTGATTACGCCATTCAAATGCGACCCTTGCCTTCGATTCTTCTATTCACTCAACTGCTAGGAGCCATATGCAAGTTGAGACAGTATCCCACTGTAATCACAATGTTTAAAGCAATGGATTCCAAGGGAATCAAACCTGATTTAGTTACATTTAGCATTTTGATTAATTTTTTTTGCCTAATGGGTAAGGTGGATTTCGGGTTTGCTGTTGTTGGAAACATTTTCAAGAGTGGGTTTGCTGTTGTTGGAAATATTTTCAAGAGTGGGTTTCCAACAACAGCTAACCCGAAATCCACCTTACCCATTTGACAAAAACAATTGATCAAAGTGCTAAGTGTAAATAAATCAGGTCTGATTCCCTCGGATTCCATCATTTTGAAGAGTGTAAATACAGTGGAATACTGTCTCAACTTGCAGAGGACTCCTAAGAGTTGAGTGAATAGAAGAATCGAAGGCAAGGGTCGCATTTGAATGGCGTGATCAAACAAACACTTAGCCTCTTCTATCCCAAGGTTCCTAGATTTGCATCTATCTCTAACCAAAAACTCAAAATCCTTGGAATCATATGAATCAAAAAGTGAGTTATCGAACAAACCCTTGGCTTCCTCTATCCCAAGGTTCCCAGATTTGCATCTATCTCTCACAAATTGCTCAAAATGAGTTATTGTAGATTGTATCTTGGAATGATAAGAGGAAGTGATAGTACTGACCTTATGAGGAAGCTCAGTTATTGTAGATTTATTACTCCCACTGCATGGAAGAGATCACATACATTGGGGTTAAACTGACCAGACGCTACATCAAAAAAGTTCAAAAACTTCTTTTGTCAGCCCGAAGAGACAGTTTTAAATCATTTTTTATTTGTTCTCAATGGACAAGAATGTCATCCAAATGAACGTCTTGATCTGTCATCTCATAATGGTATTCCTTTAAGTTAATGTCCTGAGGAATACCATACTTCACTTTAAAACTCAAAATTTCACTTGTTTTAGAGCCCTCACCATAACACGCCCATTCTTCCCCTTGGACATCTTTCTCCCCACCATCACCACCTTCTCGATCACTTGCATGCGGCTCATGATCCACACTGTCTTGGTCTTCTCATCATCATACACTTCGACCACCCTCGGCTCCATTTTAAACTGGTCAATGCTTGCCACATCTGAGCTATTTTGCCCAACTCTATACCTACTCCCCAACTCCTAGTCCTAGACACACTTTGTTACATCAATTAACAGTGGCTCTACATCCACCAGATTCTCGAAAAATCTTTTATTATCCACATTTTGAGCAGGCTCAGCCATTTTAATGAACCTGAAAATCAGATTCCCTTTTTAAAATTAGTATAATATATGATACACTATATAAGTTCATATGCTCATATCAATATTGTTGTTGAGTTTAAATCTCCAACCCATCATTTTTTTTTATTACTATCTGATTCACACATTTCTACATTCAGTTATTAGGGATGGCAATTTGCCCCGCCCCGCCCCGCCCCAAACGGGGAAGATTTGGTATGAGCTAACCGGGTATGGGGTTGGGGATGGTATAAGCTACCCAAATTCCGCCGGGGATCGGGGCGGATTTGGGCCTGCTAACATAAAATCCGTTATCCGCCCCGCATCCGCCCATTAAATACCTATACTTTTACTATTATAACCCTTACCCTAATATTTAATTCTTCCCTTCAGACTTCAGCAACAAAGTTTGAACAACAAGCTTTCCTTTCAACTTCAAGTCTTCAACAAGTTGAGCTAACAACGAACTCTCCTTTTTCAAGTTTCAACAACAAGCTCTTCAATTGGGTGAAGCTCTCCTCAGCAGCTCTCCTCTCTTCAACAGCAAGCTCTCTAGTCTTCAATTGGGTGAAGCTATCTGATTCTTCTCTACTCTTCAGCAGCAACTCAGTGATTTTAACAACGAACTCAGTGATTTCAAGAAGCTCTCTTCTCTAATCTCTACTCTTCAACAACAAAATTCTGAAGCTGTTCGTCATCAAGGTTAGTACCTCTTTTATGATTTCTCACATTTGTTTTGTTGTATTTGTGATTGACTCGTACCCATTGTAGATTATGTCCTTATCAGTGTGTCTTGTAATTAAATTAGTCGAATGTTTAGTAATTTGGAAGTAATTGAATTTAGCATTTCTAGGGTTTCGCTGGGTTTGGGTTTTGTTGTATTTGATGAGATTTTGGAGTTAGGGGGATGTGTTGTGATGAGATTCTGGAAATGTTGAAAGGGTTTTGGTGTTGTGATGAAGTGTTGATGAAAGGGTTTTGGTGTTGTGATGAAGTGTTGATGAAAGGGTTTTGGTGTTGTTGAATGAGCACAGACTACTTAACTCAGGAGATTCACGAATGGTCACCATACTTGGGTTCCATGTTATGATGTGAAGATATGATTTTTGATCGGATTTGTCACCCCCATGGTATTGCAATACTGGTTGCAATCCTTAGAGTTATAAATAATTTCATTAGGTCATTTTTCGAGATTAGTTTCTTCTACATCAACCCATATTTCCCACATGTATATCCACATATATAATTTACCTAATCCTTGTCTAGTTCAGATGAAACCAGACAAAACTTGATCTGTTGAACTTTTGTTGGTGTCCTTAAAAGTTAAAGAGTTTCAGGTCTTTTTTATTTACTAATACAATATTTTTCTGGTTCAAGCAGTAAATGGAAGAGCCACAATGTGAGCCTAAAGCAAACAACTATTATACGCACTGCAAAATTTATGGGGAGCAAGATGAACCAGCAACCTTTAGTTAATCAATGGATGTCTTTTTTTTGGAACATATGTTATTAATGCTTAAATAATGGATGTTAGTAATGTTTTTTATTTATTTTTATGGATGTTAGTAATGCTTTTGTTTTAGAATGTGTGGATGTTTAGAAATGCGGCTAATGCTTTTTTTATTAATGGAATAATGGATGATGTATGGAATATGAATATGTGGGGCGGATCCGGGGATCCCCGCTTATTTTAAATGGGGATCGGGGCGGGGATGGGGATGGTATTGGCTCCCCCGCCCCATTGCCATCCCTATCAGTTATCGATACAGGATTTCTTTAATATTTTTGCTAAGTCATAACATCGACAACTATCTATTTGTCCCTAACATCTTATAATCGAAGTACAGGACTCCTAGCTTCTCGAAGATGTTTTGGCAGTACCAAAATTTCTTGCCATTTCAAGCCAGGTTCAAAAAATTCAAATTTACGCACTCTCCGACTTGAAATCCGGCCATTTAGCAAGAAATTTGACGTTCCAACTGCCCAAACATCATCATATACCCCTATCACGACAGACGAACCCAGAGTCACGCCGTAATCACAGCGTCAACAAAAAACTTAATCTCTCTCCCTCGTCATCATTCCTTACCTCCAACCCCTTTCTCCAATACATTACTTGATCACTTTCGACACCATTCGATCATCAATCACACCACCATACAATCCATATCACAGACAATTTCACAAAAACCCTAACACTGTATTTTTTCCAATTACTTCCAATACACACATTCAAACTATAATTACTTCCTACATTATATCCACCACGCTTATATCTACAAAGGGAATCACATGATATTCAACGAACATTCAGGTACAAGAAAAATTTATACACCGTCACTAACCTTGGAGTTGCGCTGCTTCTATATCCATTTGCTTTGCAAGTTTCGCCCTCTGAATCAATACACTAATCTCCTTGTTCCCAATGGTTGACAAAGACGGAAGAGATGAGCACAGCGAATTAAAACTTAAAAGATTTTTTTTTAGAATCAGTGGTATGTGAACAGTCGCCAACCATGGGGTTATTTATAGGCCCCACACGACTGTTTATCGCACCCCTTCACAACCGTTCGAGTACTTGAGCGTAATGCCTTAGACACCTCTTCTCAAAGTTTTTAATCTTTTGCCTCTTGAAAGCCAACAGTCCCATGTACTGCTGCATCAACCCTTCCATATCTTCTTTTAACTCCTCTGATGCATCTATCCTCGCTAAAACAACTCTTATCCTCTCAAACAGAAATTGTACATCCAATTCCTTGTACCTCAAAACATCACCTGCATGAGAGTACCTAGCCATTTTTCTCCATAACCCTGCACACATCTTTTCTAGTTTCCTTATTTAATCTTCTCCTATATTCTTGGGCCTGTTATAACAATAATTCAAATTCAAATCTTATTTGACAAAACAACTACCCAAACATCGAGATATCATCACCTTTACATACCCAAGATAATAATTTTATATCAATAAACATTCATTCATTTAACATATAAATTCATAATCGCGAGAACATTTCTCATCATACACATCGACAACAACATCTGACAAACATCAACTCATTTATCTCTTGTAAAACCAACATAGCACAATTTTGTTCATTTATTACAACCAAAAAACCATGAGTCTACCTTTCGCACGCTTTGACCGACAACAATATCATCCTCCTTCACCAGTGCCTTGGCTCAGCCCTTAACTTACCAACGCGTTCTGGGGGACCCAACGATTGCAATTGGCAGTGAAACAGGTACTCATCTTCAGCTGCATTTGCCTCCACTTCATTCATCCCCTCATAGTTGGACTCCACCGTTACCAACGACTGACCATTTACACAGAGCTTACCGAAGTACCGATCTAGCAACTCCCAATACTTGGCATACACCCGGTTGGAAAACTCCTCCTTACCCAGCTGCACCCACATCTTCACCATCTTCACCCAAACCAAGTGACTATCTCAAGCTACAAGGGTATTTATATGAAAAAATTAGACTACCCAACTACCAACAGTCAAATACAATAGTCACTTTACATTAAAACTCTAAACATCACAGTCAAATCAAACCTCCTAGGGAACCGTTTACGGGCCCCACAGAGTCAACAGACCTCACTTCGAGATTTTATAACCTCGACACAATAGCCGCGATATTTCCCTACAATTCGAAACAACTATCTCGACATCAACCTGACTCGACATATTATCTTTGGATAAAAGATTTCCATATCCATATTCGAGATTACAAGATATTTTATCGATACAAATTCACAAACAATATTTTAGTCCATAAGATAATCGTTACATTTTACATTCGACAAACTTTACTTCGATTACATCACAGCTCCTTAATTTTACCAATTACTTTACATCCTAAGTGTGTCATATCCTCCAGCGAAGGGAAAATAGCGACACCCTCCTTCTCTATAACCACCACCATCTCACAACCCAAGGAGATTGCAAAGACGACAGCACTCGGAGAAGGCACCACAGGTAGCCCTACCCGTCAGTGCATCTTAAACTTCCACATAGGCCACAACTATTTTGCGAAGGCATGCGATACGCTCCGAGGCCGTCAGCAACATAAAATTAAACTGGTACCGGAAGAAAAACTCCTTTCTAGCACGCTCGGCTTCCACCTCCGTCATTTCTTCATATATCGGCTCCTTCGACAGGGGATAATATGACCACAACGATAGCCGGGCGAAGTTAAACTCCTTCAACTCCTCGTACTTGACGTCCACACGCTCCAAAAACTCATTGTGCAATGCCTGGAATCGCGTCGTCACCATCATTGAGAACCTTACAAAGCTGCTGAACAACACTTCCCATCCTTCTCCACGTATTTATATTGTACTCTTACTTACACAGATACTAAAATCAAACGACCTGCCATCAATACTCCTTGGGAAAATACATGACCAGATTTATTTGACTTTCACCTCAAAAATGGCAGAACACAGACTTCTACAACATTTGACAACATGTTCACATTCTGATGTTCTTCTTGACGCAACAAGTTATTGTGTCAAGAATGGGGGAATGTAGTAGCATGTTTCCCATATTCGACAAAGAGAAGCTAACGGAACTTAGTCGAAGACAGTCCATCATTCGAGAAAATGTCACATCTACAACCACAGTTCTCGACCTACTAAAGTAGTCGTTATGCTTGGTCAAATAGAGCCGTTGCAGGGAGATCCGCGAAGTTCGCCCACTACCGCCAAGATAGGAAACTATTTTATTTTTGTAACTGCTTGTATCAACTATAAATACAGGCAAATAACATGTTAATCCGATCCGCAACTCTACTATTCTTACATTCTCATATCTTTACCAATTAACACTTGTAATAATTAGAAAACTATTGGATTCCGCATCAAAACCCTCCTCGAGGTTGTGGTTTTTCTCAAGCTTATTATTGCGTAATCTTTACAGAAGTATTGGCGAAGTTATCCTTCCGGAAAACACGTCATTACATCCCCCTTGTATACTTAATGAACTAATTACAAACATAACAGATCTCGAGGCAAAATCAACGTCCATACGAACTTTTGAAACCAACCTACGTACATCTCGTTCGAACGACATCCAGTCTCGTTTGAACGACTTGGACGATCCATTGTTCTCAACGCGAAAACAAATAACTCGTTCGAACGACATTCATTTTCGTTCGAACGACTTTGACAATTTGAGTTCACCCTTGACACCAACACCTCGTCCAAATCTTGTTGACTAAGCGCATCAATAACTTTGCATCGCCACATGCCAGAGTTATTTGTGCCATAGAATTTCTCAACTTTAGTTTTGGCATTGTTAAACATAACCGTTGTGTTATTTCGTTTAGGCGCCATTGAAGAATTTGTTTCATCTTCTACCATTGTTCCCCCAATTTTCATACCCTAATTAAATCGAAATCGAGATAAGAAGTTACCTCAAATTTTAAGAACCACCGAGGATACAGCCTCACTCTAATACCAATTGTTGGGGCACACCGTGGAAACCAAGCGTCGATTCGATCCGATTAGCGATGAACAAACTAAAGAAATAAACACAATCAAATGAGAACACAGATATACTATAGTTCGGCAAATTGTCTACGCCCACACAAAATAGATAGAGTTTTATTAGATGATTCGAGATTACAATCACTCGCCAACAAATTGAGGTCTCTCAAGGTTTTCTTTCTTAAAAAGAACTCACCAAAGGGTGTCTAAGAAATACCCTAAGTCTCCATTTTATACTTGGGAGATTATTACAACAATTACACGGATCACTAGGCAAGCCAATGGTCTAAACGACCTCTTCAAAAACAAACCTCCACATCGACTATGAGCTTCCAACAAAAGATTGTAACTGGGTCAATTTTTAGGCAAAAACTTGACTGTCGTTCGAACGACTATGAGGCTCCAACAGATGATTGTAACTGGGTCAAATTTTTAGGCAAAAACTTGACTGTCGTTCGAGAACGACTATGAACCTCTAAGTATTCCGCCTTCATACCCGATATAGCCCCTTACGTAATTAGCGAAACATAAGATTGGATGACATTAACATTTAAATTACAATAATTAGCGACATTGCCCAAAGACCATTGTATAAGCTATAAAAAGAAGAAACATAAGACTTATATGCAAGCAACTTAGGTATAAATTACTGATAATTCGAAGAGTTCGAGATTACAACAATAACACTGTACTACACAAGCATACATTTCTGCAACATAAAATGGGCTTCAAGCAAGAGTTCTTTGATTTGGTTATTGGGTTTACAAGAAAAAAAAATGTATAGTTACATGAAAATTATATAGTACTCCTTCAGTCTTGGAACACACCTCTGCGTACATAGTATCCCGCACGGTACAGCAATGCAGGTGATGAAAAACTGGACCACAGAATAAACCGCCTTTTTGATGCTAGAGATCGAGAAAAAACATATCATAAAATAATCTCATTTGTGTTTTCATATCATAGCTATGTAATTCATGACTATTTCGAATTGTTAGATAAAGACATGCTAGATAATAATGTTTCTTTTTGCCATGATAGATAAGAATGTATGAAGTAACAACTGAAGAGAAGGATTTACATGATTGAATATACTGGTTGCTTATCCAAGGTATCGAAGTAAGACTCCGTCGTTTCCTAGTACAAAACCCTTGTTATCATTGATAAACCTGCACAAGAACATAAGAACATCTAAAGTTAATGCACACGCATGTAAAGTGTAAACCATATAATTAGTCGCATAATTGTAAGAATACAAGCAATATCTGTGACGACCTACCGAACGCCGGCCAAATCTACCCGAGCGTTTTGAGTTCTGTCCGAATGTATTTGTTCTCTATGTCCTAATATAGCAGCACGCCAAGTTTCGTCGCAATCGGATTCAGTTAAGGGGGCGAAAAGGTCCAGTACGCTTCGTCTCATGTTTTAACGTTTCCTTTTGGAAGTTGACTATTTACTTAGTAGCTATATTAAGGAGGAACCTTGGTCCGATCCTCCCCATGACTAAAAGAGCTTTAATGCTTGGTCATCAAGGACCCCGGCTCATGGACTATCTACAAGGGATAGTTATGAGTTCTCCTAGGCCTAGGGTAGGCTAGGGGACATTGCCTCGCAATGCGGGCCGGTTTTCATTAGAGGGCTTCATATGGCGCCGCTATGCCCCGCGGGCTATTCGAGACGCACCGCCCCTTTCAGATGGACAGTATAATTAGTCCAGGCTCGTCGCCCCTTGAGATATGAGTCCCTAAGGTGGAAACCGGCATATTGAGCTACCCTGATCCGCTACAGGACAGGTGTGCTTCCGTATCTCGCGCGCGTCGTGAGAGATTACGCTGTAGGGATTATTGAGGGAACCTTCAGCGTTGTTGCCTATACCGAATACATATTCGATGACCCCTCACGAGTATCCAGGATAATCCGGATGTCGCTCTAGCATCCGTGGGTTGTATGCCACTGGCGCGCCGCGCCTGTGAAGATGGCTGGTACACGCCGACCTCGCGTCCGTGTACGCCGCACGGTCCCGTATTCCGCTGCACTCCGGGCACTGTAGAGTCGGTCCCGGCTAGGGCCGTGACAGATGGTATCAGAGCGAGAATAGCTTGTTGAAGCTTAGCTCTTGAGTTGGTAGAACGTGGATGGATTGTGCCTACGTCTGCCAGAGCTAGACAGAGTTGGGTCTAGGCTTATCCGAGCAAGGCTTGCTGGGAGTTTGCTTGTCAGAGCGTAGATGGGTTGTGCCTACGTCCGTCGGAGTAAACGGAGTAATGATTCCCGAGTTGGTAGTATGGGTTACCCATTTGGCTGTTGTTCTCTCCAGAGCCGTAGTTGCTCCCTAGAGATGTTCCAAGCACCGTTGTGAACGCTTGTAGAGTGTGTTGCCTACATGTCAGTCGATATTGGACGCAAGAGAAAGGCTCCATATCCGAGCGCGAGACTGCTCAAGTTAAATGTGCTTTGGACGGTGACGCTAAGAGGAGGATTGAGATTTGAGTTGGACGCGATGATCTATATCGTTGGTTGTCTCTAGAAGGCTGATCAGTGTCGCAGATGCTCTATGAAGAATAGTAATAGAGCGATCTAGCGGGTTGTGATTGCATTCGGTCCGTATCCGCGCTGCGAAGTTTAGTAACAGTTGTGAGCAAGGACGATGCCCCTCAGCAGAGATCGATATGGTCAGTGTCCGTTGCCGAGTACTTTCGTGTGGAAGCCGCGATGCTTGGTTTTGTTGGAATTCCTTAGTGTCTACTAAAGATTGAAGAATCCTGAGAGATACTCGTTGTGATTGTCCTGAGTTGGACATTGAGACGTTCCAGAGGTGAATGTCATGCGCCGAAGATGAAGCGGCATGAAGTAAGAGATGAAGACATGGTTTGGGCCCCGAGTTTGCACACAGTGATGTCGTCAGGTAGACGTCGAGGGCAGAGTGATTCGTTATGACGCGACATGAACTGCGACCTCCCAGATGGGTTGTCGCTTGTCCGCAGTTGGTCCCCAGTTACTTGGGACCCTGCTTTGATCACTCCAAGAAGGCAAGTTGCCGAGTGATGTTTGTTCTCTGGCTCCGAGGTGAGTTTCAGGTTTGTCGGCGTTCGGGTACTCTAGCCGAGTTGATCCATGTTGTTCCACATGATGGTTCTGGGTCATTTTAAGCTCTCAGATGGAAGACTCACGTTTCCGAAGGTTAGTAAGTTACGTGGTTGTCGCAGAACAGAGTTGAGCTTCAGTCAGTTGTGCGGGTTACCTCAGACATGATCTCAGATGGAAGATTGCTCTAGGATGAAAGATCCTGAGCGGAATTGGATGTTAGTTTCCCAATTCCTTATCACTTGGTGGTTGGCGGTAGGGATAGAGTGCCCGCGCCTTGTTCTTTGTTTGTATCGATGGAGTGTCTTTAGAAGACCACATCTCAGTGACCGGTTAGAGTTGGCTGCGTTTGTTGAAGCTAGTTCAAGAGACAGAGAATGGCTACGCTTCAGTTCAAAGATGATTGCGACAGTATGAAGGTTGGTCTCCTCGAGTTTGATAGCAGTTGGACATGGCAAGCCAACGAGCTCAGGGCGACAGGTGCAGTGACAGTATCTTGTTCCCAAGTTCCCCAAGTACTCAGGTTGGAGTAGGGATGTAGAGATGGAGAAACGCTTCAGTAGTCCGTCAGTTATATGTCACAGCTTTGTTCTCGACGCGGACGTCGAGCTTATCGAGTGTGGGAAGAGCTGTAAGTTGTGACGCAGATGTACGCAGGTTCCAGCAAGGGTCACCACCACCAGAGTTTGGCAAGTACAGATGCCAGTGTTAAGTCCTCGTTAGAGAAGAGGCACTGAGAAGTCCTCGTCAGAGAAGAGGCATTGGGAAGTCCTCCTTGGAGAGTGAGGCAGATTAGAGTCCTCCGGAGTGGAGAGACCTTTGGGGACGCCGGAGTGGCGATCACCCTTCCTGCAGCCAAGTTAAGTGCAGATGCCATCTAGCGTTACATGAGTTAGATGATGGCCTACTACGAAGTGGTAGAGCAGAAACGCGGCTGCACAGATAGATGTCTCATGGGTTTTAGAAGTTCACGCAGGACGCCTATATGGCGGACCTCGATGGTTAGCTGGCGGTAGGGAACAGAGTACCCGCGCCTAGATAGGCTGCCTCGATGGTTTTGTTGGCGGTAGGGAACAGAGTACCCGCGCCTCGTTGAGAGTATGCTACCTTCTAGGAGCTACCCTCCCTCGCCCAAGTGAACAATGAGTACCAGTTCAGTTCTATACTGGTAAGGCTAGAGTGCCGCATCTTGATGTTGTATCCCCGATGGTCCGTAAGAAGGGCGGACAAGGTTGGAAGACCTTCGCGGAGTTGATTGAAGGGCAGTCAGGCAATTCTGTGTGCGGCAGATGTTCCGTGCAGTTGGGGTGAGTTACCCCTTTGTTTTAGAAGACTTGCTCCTTGCCACTCGCAGATGAAGAGTGAAGTTTGAAGCCGAGATTCACAGAAGATTGAACTCTCGAGCAGCGAAGGCATTGTGCGACTCGGAAGTGAGCGCACTTTTGGGACGGGATTGGAGATATCCTCGTCGGGCTGTCCGGAGGAGACGCCCTTGGTTTGTCGAGAAGAGCGACATTCCATACAGTGTCAGGGGAGAAGGCGCTTTGCAGCAGGGTGCAGCGCATTTAAGAGGGCGCGATGCTAGAGTGCGCCGCCCATACATTTTTTCAGAAGGTTTGAGACCAAGAGACAATACCCAGAGGAGAAGGAAGACTCCAGTCGTATGAAGGTTCGGTCACTACGCACTTCAGTTGGAATGGGCGAAGTTAAGGTTCAGTTCTGAAGACACAGTTGTCAGCATCGAGACTAGCAGTTGGGCTCAGTATCCGCTAGTACAGAAGAAGATATAGTACTCTGAACTAAGTGCGGGAGAGTTGTTGGTTTCTTGAAGATGCAGAAGATTGAATCCTTGCAGAGCCGTGTTGGCGATGGTCCTCGACGAGGACGTCGAGATTATTTTAAGTGCGGGAGGGTGTGACGACCTACCGAACGCCGGCCAAATCTACCCGAGCGTTTTGAGTTCTGTCCGAATGTATTTGTTCTCTATGTCCTAATATAGCAGCACGCCAAGTTTCGTCGTAATCGGATTCAGTTAAG
Source organism: Kingdonia uniflora (assembly GCA_014058105.1). Classification (NCBI taxonomy): domain Eukaryota; kingdom Viridiplantae; phylum Streptophyta; class Magnoliopsida; order Ranunculales; family Circaeasteraceae; genus Kingdonia; species Kingdonia uniflora. The sequence goes on from JACGCM010001155.1 coordinate 1,501,620, forward strand.
GGGGCGAAAAGGTCCAGTACGCTTCGTCTCATGTTTTAACGTTTCCTTTTGGAAGTTGACTATTTACTTAGTAGCTATATTAAGGAGGAACCTTGGTCCGATCCTCCCCATGACTAAAAGAGCTTTAATGCTTGGTCATCAAGGACCCCGGCTCATGGACTATCTACAAGGGATAGTTATGAGTTCTCCTAGGCCTAGGGTAGGCTAGGGGACATTGCCTCGCAATGCGGGCCGGTTTTCATTAGAGGGCTTCATATGGCGCCGCTATGCCCCGCGGGCTATTCGAGACGCACCGCCCCTTTCAGATGGACAGTATAATTAGTCCAGGCTCGTCGCCCCTTGAGATATGAGTCCCTAAGGTGGAAACCGGCATATTGAGCTACCCTGATCCGCTACAGGACAGGTGTGCTTCCGTATCTCGCGCGCGTCGTGAGAGATTACGCTGTAGGGATTATTGAGGGAACCTTCAGCGTTGTTGCCTATACCGAATACATATTCGATGACCCCTCACGAGTATCCAGGATAATCCGGATGTCGCTCTAGCATCCGTGGGTTGTATGCCACTGGCGCGCCGCGCCTGTGAAGATGGCTGGTACACGCCGACCTCGCGTCCGTGTACGCCGCACGGTCCCGTATTCCGCTGCACTCCGGGCACTGTAGAGTCGGTCCCGGCTAGGGCCGTGACAATATCGGTATATAAAAACCAATATGATAATGATATGCAACGTAAATATCGCAATTATCTGTTGATATGATAACATCATCATATAATTGCCGAATATATTCTTAAATACTGAGAGCATTGTTCCTTTATAGGACATCTGAACTCACTTTACTGAATAGAGATTTGCTGCAATGTTGTCTGCTGCTTTATCTCTGCTCCATGTTTTGCCACCATTATTAGTTCTTAATAAGACTCCACTGCCCCCAGCTGCCCAAGCTTCATCCTGGTACCATGAAAATCATTTACATGAAAAAAGTTCCAAGGAGAAAAAAAAGAAGGGTATTGTTTCTGTTAACTTGTATGGTTTTCCATTCTAAAACTGCCAGTTCAATTTGTTTTTTTTTTTCTTAAAAAGAATTCTTATATAAAACAGTAGATAATATTATACATTCTGTCCTATATGTCATAGTATCTAGGAAACCAACTTAAATCATATTAGAATGCTTTGCCGGTGAAAACTGTAATAATTTCTGTGTTGTTTTTGAAAAAAAAAACAATGATGTACTAATCACTAGATATGCGTATACTCAATGATTGGATAATTTCTTGTAATGCCATGTTGAGTTGACTAAAGTTCCATATCGATGCAATTAGAGAATTTTGCTTCTTACTAGCAAGTATATGTGGACCGAATTGCTATACTCACGACAACTTATATTAGTTCAATCTTACCTTTGAACGGTAACCAACATCAAGAATACCAAACCCTCGACTTTGTACAGGTACTTCTTCGAAATCCTCTGTAATCTGAAAATATGGACAAATGCTTCAGAGCAAGAAGGACGAATACAGATAACAATAATAAGAATAACAACAATCATCCGTAAAACTAATGTAGCATCCGTGGCAATTAATAGTTGACTTGCAATGTTAAAATACAAGAAGCTTCTAAATTCCTTTTCAATAGGCAATACATTTGACAGCATGCAGAAGTTATATTTGGGACTGGTAATTTCCCCTTTCTCAAATCTATCCTCCAATAAGAAATAACTTGATCGGTTTATGCTTTCTTTTTCATTCTATTGCAGATCTATTTCTAGTCAGTAGCGACGCATTTTCCCTAGTAGAGATTTATGGTTAGCATTCATACCAACATGAATATGTGGTTCAATATTAAATGGACCCAGTAGTAACTGTAAATGCTTTTGGTCCCAGGAAAAACACCAATGGTTGAGCAATGAATTACTTCCAGAGTGGAAATGGCAAATGGATTCCTTCCAGCATGTATCCACCTGGCCTCTATGTGTCTCCACCCCTAGGCACAAGTATGTATATCTACTATTACGATTGCTTATTATTAAATTTATGCTAATATATGGTGCATTATGAACTTGAATTAGACAAAAAAGTAACTAATACTGTCAATCCTAATGGGATTAATTTTATCAGGTCGTGTTTACATTTCTTGACACGGTACTTTAGCATTCTGTTTGGGTTTGGGTGGTCTAGAACATTTTCGGACGTTTAAGGGTTAAGTACTTGAAAATATTTAGAGGATAGTGATGACAGTGGAACTGGGTGAATGTAGTTACAAGCACTTGTAAAGTTGAGTTTTTAATAGGTAATACGCATTGATTAATAGCATTCCTTGAAAAGAGTTTGAAAGCCCATATAACCAGCTTCTGCATCTTGAGTGTTTTCACGGCTTTATCCCAGATGGCAACGGTAAAATTTGACTCATATAGCTAGAAAGCATAAAGTAGCTTTATAGGCAATGGAAAAGAGGCCCTAAGTTGTTCATTTAAAACAAGTGATGTAGTGGTCTATCGTGTATCACAAACTTTTGAGATTGCCTAAAAAATTTTACAAGTTAACACAAATGAAATACAGATGTGGTTACCAACTATGTTGGCAGTTGTGGAGTTTCCATAGAACTTAATATCAGAAAGAATAAAATTTCTACAGTATATAAACACAACAATCATACACAACTAAAGAGTCTGTTCATTCTGAGATAAGTCTAAGACTATAAAGAATGCAATAGCGTTAGTTTGTTACCCCTGTGCCTTTGCTGAGATAAAGTCCCCCACCACGCGCAAGAAGCCAAAGACCACCATCAGCTCTCCATCCCATGTTTTGAATTCTCCTTGCAACAGCCCTATTATGTGGCTGCCAATATGGCTACGGACATAAAAATAAATAAAACATGGTTTAGCATCTCTTATAATTGCAGGGCTGGGATTTTGAGATTTGTTCACTTAAACCAAATTTCTTTTATCTTTCCAGGAAATGAAAATTCTCGGATTTGGAACTGGAGTATATGAAGATGCTTTCAGGTAGTTATATATGCACAGGCTAAAAAACATTGAGAACCTATTTATTTGTCATCGTAGAAACTGACCTGACCGGGCTCCCAAGTAAGAAAAAAGTTCCCACGGCTTGAGACAGCAACATAACTTCCATCAGGAGAGCGATTTACTGTATTAAAAGTTCCTGTATAATAACTTGCACCACTAATGCCACTAGAAACTGTTCTGGAGAAGCAAAAACGAAAAAAGAAGAAAAGAACTTCAGTATTGGCAAAAGGTATCAAATCAATCGATACTCTTTCCAGTATGGTTTCTATTACTAGAGCTTTTGTATTAGATATCAAAAGCAAGATTTATTTGGTGATACCATTCTATAGTTCTATATCTTTTACAATTGTTTTTGACATATTCCTTTGTCATTTCTAACAGGGAAATCGTTTGTTGTCTAAGGATCGGTCATTTAAATGGAACATCTTACTGTATGCTAAATAAATGAAGAAGGGGAAATGGCAATAGATAGTAATTCTCATCAGCAAGATGTAATGGAAGATTAGATACAGCTAAGACAGTTATACCTACGTAACTGGGTTTTAGATATTGGGAATTTAGTTTCTTCTTATTAGGAGTCATGTCCATATTATTTTTTTCAATAGACTTCCATAAGTCTATAAGAAAACAACTTTTTTGAGTATGATGTTGGTTTTACGGTAAGAAGGTTACCTATTAAGAGTAGCTGAAACAGTCTCTTGAACAGCGGCCCTCCAGTTGTATCCTCTGTTTGATGTGACATAAATAGCTCCTTCGTCGGTGACCATCTCTGCACTTTTCTCTCCTGTTGCCTTTACATAAACCTGCAGATGTTGCATCAGAATGATCAAGTTAAGCTTCTTAACTTGAATTTTCACGGTGATCTTAAACTGCTACGGAGAAACAAATAAGGGAATGAATCAAAGGGGTATAAGCGATTCTGCAATTCTTCACTTCCCGCAACTTATGCAAGTGTAATACTCGTCGTTGTACAAATGGTTGGTATAGGTATCCGTTGATTAACTGTTCATAAATACTGACTGGCTATAAATAGAGAACACGGCAATTACATATAGTTACAGAGAAACCTTTCTCTTTAATATACGTATGTTTTATCGCTTACAGAGACATCCTTTGTTATTTGCAGAGGAAGCAATAGCAATACTCCAACTCAATACGGTAGGAAGATAGTTATGAACCCAGGCATGTCTTACAAGTTACTAGGATCCTTACTTACACAAACACACTAAGTTATTTTGAAATAAGGTGTATGAAGCATTATATTGGACCCGTAAATGTGCAATCTTTAATTGAAAGCATTTTTTTCAAATACAACAAAGAACATAAAGCTCACAATATCACCAGGAAGAGAAGAGCTCAATGGTATGCGATCCCAGCTTTCTCCAGCATCCGACGTGTGCAACAAAATCGCAGGCTTTCCAACAATCCATCCTTCGTTTCCTTTGAAACTAATAGCGTTAAATCTGTAGTTAAAATCCTCATCTTCAGCAGAAGGTATCGAGCGCGGGTACCATGTATTTCCTCCATCTTTTGTCTCCAAAAGAGTTTGCCTCGTCCCCAACAGAAATCCTTAAACAGAAAAATGTAGTTACAAATTGAGATTGCGGTCAATTAGGATAAAATCCTTCAAAATGTATAACACCACGACATCAACAATCAAAGAAAAATGCATATATCAAGCAATCCAGTTCAGCTAAGTTTAGCAAAACATCCACGATTATTCCACTATCAGATAATAATAATAAAAACTACACTACAACTCGATAATAGTTCCTAGTCTATCCCGACCTACTAAGCTAACTAGGCAAGGATAGTAATTCATCAAAACCTAACCAAAATTAGTGTCAAAACCTTCATAAAAGTCGAAACTTTATTCTTAAATGAACCAAATTAAGTGATTGACTGTTCAACAACAATTACCATAATTGGGGTCTTGGGTACAAAGACAACTAATGTATAAAGGTTTTAATTTAGTACATAATTCAATTCAGCTCCATTTCATCGAGCATTCACGATTATTCCACTATCAGCTAATCACAAAACCTTCATAAAAATCGAAACTTTATACTTAAAATGAAACACACACATACAATTAATGATGGGGTTCAAGTAAAACTATTATACCATGATTGGAGTCATCGGGTACGAACGCAATATCGAGAAGCACAACCCCAGGATCAATGGGAAGATAAACTCTTTCCCAATCAGCAAGCGAGGGTTCTTCCGATTTCGCGGGTTGTTGAAACCCAATGAGGGAAGTTAACGATAGAGTTATCGCCGCTGTTTCTGCGATAAGTTGTCTTCGATTCAACAACAACAACTGAGATTGAGATTGAGATTGTTGGGTGTTGGGATTTTGGAGAGATGATTTGGGGATGAAACAACGAGCTTGATGAAATATTTTGGTTGCTCTAATCGTAGTTGTGAAGATTGAAGAAGAAGGGTTTAATGGTGATAGTGTCGCCATTGTTGCTCTCTCTCTTATCTCAAAGAGAGTTTTTTTTTTTTGGCTTCGCGGGTGATTTGAAGCTTCTCATATCTATGTGGATAACGGTAGATAAATTCACATGCTTGGCTTTGTGTGTACGTGTGAATCATATATGAACATAGTTTATGCGCGCATGTTCTCGTATTTTTTTATTATTTTTTTTTGCAAACCAGAGTGATCCGGGTTTATAATTTATCACCATTTGCTCGACTAATTCATGGGGTACGTGAGAACTAATGGCAGGATAAGTTATGGTGAGTCACGAGTGGCCATGTTGGCAGGGCTGGCCCTGGCTTTTTGAAGGCCCTGTGCGAATAATTAAAATGACATTTTTTACTTAAATTTTTTTTACTTGAAATGAAAGAATAAGAGAAGTTGGCTTTAGGTATTTGGTTTGTAATTGTGGGCTTCTAACTTGTAAGTTGAATAATGGGTATGATTTAATTTTTTAATATTTTTTTCTTTGGGTTATATTCCAAAAAAAAATCTTCTTTGGGCCTTTTTTTTTTTTTTTTAGGACCTGTGCCGTCGCACATGTCGCACACCCCCATGGTCAGGCCTGCATGTTAGTGGGGTATAAGAGTATGACTGGTAGAGGTCAGGCCAGTTGCTGAAAACCAATGCCACATCAACAAAACCAAATTGACTCTCCCAACAATCCAAAGAGGAGCGTAATAAGGAAAAATATTGTCGTTGATTGCCATGGCAAAGTGAATGTCGCGATACTCTAATTTTGGCCTACATGTCAATAAAATAGACTACTGAAGTGTCGCTGCAGACTGATTGCCAATACCCGTTTTCCGGGGGGCTCTGACACTGAGAATGCCTTTTTTTTAAGTGAATGGACTCAGTTGGGTTCTTAAACCCAATTTTGGTGAGCGTCGATTATCTTTTGAAGTGGTTTTCAAAGAGCCTTGACCTTCTACTAGGATGCTCTCGTGTTATAAACGCTATTTTTGGTGAGCTACATAATTTCATTTTGGTTGCGGTTTCTCTCCACAACATTGTTCAAACTACGTAACATCCGAGAAAGTCCACCGGAAATATTAGACTCTTAATACGGCCAAACTTTTTGAGAAATTTTGCTCGTAGACCATCGGCATCAAACCATCTCATTGGGTCCTAACATCTATCCCATATCTAATAATACAATGGGCATGACTCAAAAGTCATGATAAACACACAATGTCAGTAGTCCGATACCGTAAAAAAAAATCTTCCAAGCATTTAGTTTACCAGTACCGTAAAACGGCATTAGTTAAAGCTGGTAAAATGGGTGAAAAATGTCTTAATGTCGCCGATATGGGGGGTGCCAGGTGACCATATCTGATTTATTTCCAACCTGTATCTATCCACGGTTTCGAAAGGCGTGAAGACGACACATGTTGTCATTAAATACGCCGTTCATACTGCCGTAACCACATATGGAGCTACTCCGGTTGTCCTGTATTAGAAGTAAACAAAACTTAAGTTGACCTCTTAATCTATACTATTAAGCACAAGATGTTATACAAACAGCCTACCTAGTTAGAGTATATATTGACTTCACGAGCCTATTACGACAAAGAAAATAGCGAAAACCAGCTGTTTGTTGGACTCATTTACATGGTTTTCACATAGAGTTGACATAAGGATGACAATTATGTTTAAGTTCGATTCACCAGTAACATGGACCACTTGCCAGGATTTATCTCGACTTACCTGATGACATGTGGGTTGGTTGGGTTCTGACGTGCCTCAGGGATTAGTGAGGTAAATGGTGATAAATTATGTGTTGAGAAATGAACACGAATTAAGTTCATTAGAGTTCGTGAGACGAACGAATATCGAAGATGGAATGGTGTTCTGTTCGAATAGGACTTTAGTCAGTTCAAATAGAATTCTCTAAACATGTTATGTTCGAATAGACTTTGGTCTCTGTTCGGATAAACCTCGTAACTCAATTTTATAAGTTTATAGAGAAGGCATTGGTTTACCTCGTGATCCTTACTTTGAGCTATAACTTATGTAATAACCTCTAAATCATATAAATGATATTTAGTGTGTTTCTTAGGTTATCTTTTGGTGAGTTTAATCATAGAGGGAACTAGGGTTTGAGAGATTGATTCCAACCTGTTTGATTATAATGAATTGTTCGCGGGGAGTGGTTTTTTATCTGAAATGGTTTTCCACTTCCCTCCTCCGTGTAAATCATTGTTTTGTTGTTTTGTTATTCGTTGGTTAATTTATCGTTTGGCAATTTTCGCGTTTCGTTCTTGTAGTAGAAGAAAGATTAACTACATCTATTCTCAACATTATGAACCTGAATCACTCTGGTATACAAAAAATGAGAAGAAAAGAAAAGGCACAGTCCTGATCGTTAACCAACGAATTCTTCCAAGGGGAGAGTAATAAAGTCAAGGTCCGTCTTCGTTTTAAGTTCTAAGTTCTAAGCTTTATTTATCATGAAAGCAACAAGATTACCCCACAAATAATAAGACATCTTATATAATCACAACTTTAAAAAAAAAATTGACATAAAAAGATGGTGATGTGCGTCAAACTTAAACCTTTATGTACCTACAACTAATAATGCAAACTTACTTTATATTTCTCTAATCATCTCCTTAAGAATAATAATAAACCATTCGGTGCGCGTTCTAATCATTACGTTTCTTCACCGAAGTTCCACCTCGCTTAAACCGTAAAATCTCCCCTACATCTTTATTAGTTTTTGACACGGGTGTCTAAATCAGCTCGCCTGTTGCACGGGGGTGGACCAGAACGATGGCAACGACAGAGAGTCACAGAGAGGATCCGTTTGATTGCATGCTGGTTCATCGAGGTACAAATTACAACCTGAACTTAATTAAAAGTCCCTATCAAGTAAATATAATCGCGAGATTATGTTTTTCTTTTTTCTTTTTCCGAGGAAGATGTACGACTAAGATGGAGTGTCATCTAGGCGTGTATGTGTCCTGGCGGGGTAGTAATGGAGCCCAAGGCCAAAAGCACAAGTAAAGCATGTATATTGGAGTGTCGGCAGAGTTGAATTAAAATAATGTCAACAAAAGAGCACAAAATTAAAATTAGAGATTCTTGTTGTCAGTTTGTGTCTGCAATTAAGTTACATACTTTTTGTATTTACATCAAATAATTCATACTCTATGTACCTCAATCTTTTTCCTTCCTTAATGTTAAAAACTATTTACTATTTGAAGGAATTTTGCCATAATTATTTGACGACGATTAGACTCGAGCAAACACCACTGACACCCCCAAGATCGTCAGACTGATAGTTTTTTCATGTTCGTTTCACATGTTCTAATCAAATGATCGCAGGGACTAGGAGGGTGTTTTTTCTCAACAGGCAAAAGAAAACAACTAAATCCCACGTAAAAAAATAGTTGTATCAGTTACCGTCATCAATACACAATACTTGTAAGTCTGTAACGCCTGTCTGTAATCACCGACTACAAGAATATAATCGAAGTTAAAAGTTAAAGATGTCACAAATATGGGTAAACTAAAAAAAAATAAAAAAAAAATACCGTAAATGATACTCATGTACATGTGTCATTCACCGCATAAAATACGTCACAATTTTACTATAAAAATCCATCTTTTTTTTTAATTAATTAATTAATTTATTTTAAATGATCAAAACCTTTTGAAGAAAACACGCTTCTTCAACACCACACCTCTCTCTTTCTCTCTCTCTATCTCTCTCTCTCTCTCAAAGACGAAATTACACGAAATCTATCAAAACATATCACATTTATCGCGATTACGTATCGCGATTTTCGGATTCTACATTACGAGATCCGTGATATTAGGTTGAGTTTCGCGGTTTTGGATTACACATGAAGATATTATTATTATTATCAGAGGTTTCTACAAATCTCCGAAATTAGGGCTTTTTTGATCGAAATTGGGGGGTTTTCGTTCGATTGAAGAAATCGAAATTAGGGTTTTGAGGGATGCAGGTTGATAGGTGTAGGCGAAGTGGGAGTTATCAATTGTGCTCAGATCAACATTATGTGGTGGAGATAGAGAAGGGTGTTGGTGATTCATCAATGTCGAATAATTTTCATTCGATTTCGTCGTCGTCGTTGAATTCGTTGTCGTCGTCGTCTTCGACGTCGTCGTCGAATTCAGTTTCGCCTTGTGGGGTTAACTCGATAGAGCATTATGTGTCGAAGATGGATACGCTCGCCGGGGTTGCGATCAAGTATGGTGTTGAGGTATACATGCATTTGTGTTTTGTAGGGTTTTGTATAATTTTATGAGTTTTGCATGAATTGGTTAATTTGTGATTCTGGGTTTTTGGTTGATTGAAGTTTATGATTTAAGGCACTTATTGGAGAATTTTTATGATTTTTGTGATTTTTTGCTGAAGAATATGATGTGTTGTGGTAAATTTTTATTGAGATAGACTGTGATAATCTCAAATGAGTCATTTAGGAGTATGTGAAGTTGCCGGAGAACCCCATTTTATTTAAAAATTGAAGTTTTAATGCTGTGAAATGTTTGTGTTTTCTGGATTAGCGGATTTTGAAAAATGAAATTTGGGATTGTCATTAATGGGCGTTGTTTCCTTGTTTCTCCTTTTATGTGCTTTTATGTCGAAAATAACTTAAACGTTAGATGGCATGAAGCTTTAGTAGACCTTATCAATGTTCTACTTTCGCATTGCAGCATTTCCTTAGTACATTGCGATTTGTTTTCCATTAATGTTATTACCATTTTGTTCATTTAAATTCTATTATTGCTTTATAAGTTTTTTTTCTTGCATGTTTTATTGTTATGAATTTTATTATGTTAAGTAAATGTTTTTTGTACTCGGGATGTGATTTGCTTGTAATTTTTTCAGGTGGCAGACATCAAAAGAATGAATGGGTTGGTTACGGATCTTCAAATGTTTGCTCTCAAGACACTGCAAATACCGTTACCTGGAAGACACCCACCTTCCCCTGGCTTGTCAAATGGTTCCGCTAATCAAGGGTACTATTATGCTTGCATTTTTTAATTTATCACACACTCTCATGTCTATGCTTAATTTATGTATTAATTGTTCCAAATAACCATATGTTTATTCTTTTATGTACCCTTACCTCTATAATTTAAAAATAAAATAAAATAGATATGTAAAAAATTATTACACAATAATATTTGTGAAAGTTCTCTCTTGCAAAACTGTAGTCTTCAATTATGCTATATTTTCAACTTCACATGAACTTAATATCTCTGTCAAGTTGTTTTTGAATAAATTTGAGCATTTTCCATGGACATATGTTATGAAAACTTCCGGCCTTAACATCCTTCCACTTGATAATGTCATACATCAGAACCAGTGTGTTAAGAGTAATGGTTTTCCTTCTCTCATCTGCAAATTACAGTGTTTATAAGTTTTAGTCCTTTCTAAGAATGGTTTTCAGGGATGAATCACTGTCTCAAAACAATTGCTACACTTAATTCACAGTTATTAATTGCGTGCTAAAACTTATTACAGAGAAAGTATTGTTGATCAAACTCCACCACGACGACTCCACTCCGATGTCCTAGATTCTTTACAGTCACTCAAGTCTCTATCCCCTGCACGGAGCATATCACCAGCGATGAGCACCTTACAAGGTTACTACGGCCTTAAACCACCGAACCACAAACATACAGAAGAAGGCACAGAAATGTCAGTTTACGGGTCAGGCAATGCTTTATATTTAGAAGATGAACAGTTTCCCAGTAAACCATCTCCGCTTTCTGACTCTCCTCCAAGCCGTCATCGTCAAACAAGAAGCTTGGTTAACTGCTTTATGCCGGAGAATGGTGAGTTTACCACTGAATTGCCACCAGTTTCAGAATCAGGTGATGGTGAGGCCGATAAATCGAGCTCCGAGAAGATATTTCGCAGACGTCAAAAGACCGATGATTCTGGTTCTCGTACGCCAGTAACAATAATTAAGAACCAGGATAACAATGGGAGCAGTGGGTTATCGTCAAGAACAACAAAGGGTTTAGCACTGAGGCCAAAATCATCGAGCAGAATTGCTTTAACAGCAGATTCTGATTCGGGATGGTTAAACCCTATACCAATTGGACTGGGAGATTCCATCTTGGCCAATGGGTTTGATAACTTTAGAAAATCTTCAAGCGCATCAAATTTGCAAGAGCAAGAAAACTACAGTGCCTATTTGATCCGGTCAAATTCGAAGTGGAGTTTGAAACCAGAAGTTATTGGTAGACCGATCATTGATGGTGTGCCGAAGCCTAGTACTGCCAGAAGAAACAAAGCAGCTCTTGATTAGTAGTTGCTTTGCAATCTTTGGTGACACATTATTTTCAGGTTATTTCGTGATATATCTAGGTTTCAGTTGTGATTTCCCTGCCTCTTCTCCAATTCAATTTTGTACGTTGATGACGGAGAGGAGAAAACATAAGATTGTCTACAAATCTCATGTTCCTTCATCATCTGTACTATCAGTGAATCTCAGGGGCAGGTTGATCACAAAGTTGGATTAAATCCTAGTTGGGTATTACTAAAAAAACCTTTATTTTTTGGATTACAATTCATAGTATCAGAATCTTCTCCCGCCAGGCCTTCAATTAAGCGAGGCATATACAGTATATAGCTCTATAGAAAGAGGGGGGATGCACAAAAAGGAGCAAAATAAAAATAAAATAAGGAATGCCTTAAGGAAGCCTTGCAGATAAAGGAGGTATGCAACCTAGTACCCCCTTAGTGTGTTTTTATATTTTCCAACATTTTAGATCATAGTAGTAGCTACAGTGCATTTTGTATTAAAGAACACATGAATTTGAGATTCCATCCATTTTTTCTTTTGTGTAGAGATACTTTTCGTCGTTTTATATATGTTGAAATGTAAATGATACAATTATGCTTCTTGTTTCGAAGCCTGAAACATATAAATTATAATCAATATTTAGCTACTTGATTGAGGATAAAGTTATCTTCCTATAGTTACTTCTTTTGTTTCTATGGTGGTAAGGTTTCAATGACGTCTTTGATAATAGAAATGATGGTGTAGAAAACTTGTGTCAGGCGTTTATTATGTTGTGAAGACATTCTAAATATAAAAGGAAAGAATGAAAAGAGAAGAATGAACTTTTTTGCTGCAGTATCTGAACTTTTGGGCATAACTTGAATTGCAATGGTTGTTTTTCTTTCCAGTTTGCGTACTTTTCCCCTAAAAGTAACATCTGCACTATCTCCTTAACATTATTTTTTGTCATGACAATTGACAAGTACAAAGTGTTATGTTTATTGCTTTTAATGTTTTTCTGAGATACTGCAGTCGATATGATTTAGATCTCATTTAGCTACATGCAATGTTGAGTGTAATTTGCTGTAATAATGTGTGGTGGGAAAACATTAAGTGCGTGTCATTATGCACTCTTCTGTTGTCTGCCATTTTTTTTATATATCAAATATGCCCTAAGCAAAGTCATTAATTTGAGGCTTCGGAACTGAAATGTGAAATTGATGTTGTTTTCTTTTCAACATCCATTTCCAGAAGTGCCTTGCTTTACTTGTAGGAGATGTCTGATCCTAAAATAGTTGCCTGATCTTAGACGTTTTTGAGTTACTAGAAGATGTCTGGCCAAGGCCTACATCGTTTCTTTTAAAAAGACATGAAAAGATGGCTGTGCTTGAGGTTTTGTTTCAGGAACTCTGACCTGTAAGGGAGCAAGCGAGATGTTTATTTAGAACAGAAAGAACTCATCCCTGTTGCCTACTCTTTCCCTCGTTAATCAGTCCGTTCAGGTATAGTTTTTGTCGTGCATCGGGGGCATCATTGTAGTAAGCCATGTATCAAATTAAACGATTTAGCCGATATTATGATTATTATATGACCCCTCATTTCAAGTCCGTGACAAAAGTTTAGTGGATCGATTAACATTTTCTATTAAACAAATTAATGAGAATTCTCTCATTTAAGCCAGTTGAGTTTATTAATGTATGTATATAACGCATCAAACTACATAGATCATATGTGGACAGATAATGATGTACTACTCTCAATTCATTTATGCACTTGTCGTCAACGGTGTCCGACCAGTCAAAAAACTGTTTTACTAGATCGAAAGCCACTATAATACTCTTATCCGTAACATCATCATAGACATTTTGCCCACAATGCTGTATCGGTAGTTCTTTCTTGTCATAGACTTGATAATCATTTTCTAACTTTGTTATGAAATTCTTTATTTCCATTTCGCTGTGAAAACAAGCAGCAAATACAACTACTGCTTCGAAATTCTCTTTAAATGTTAGTGATATTTGGCATGGCGTTGAAGTATTATTGTTGGTGGCCAGTGCCGTTTGGAATAGTTGAAAGTTTAATAAATTTGTCCATTTTCATCAAATGGAAATATTTTTCTTCATTCTAATCTACTCGTAAAAAAAATGCATTTTCTCAATTCTACTTAATAAAAAAGAAGTTCCGAACTTCAATTTCGTATTTTCTTTTCGACTACATTGGTTAAGGACTTCTCCACTTCGAGGGAAAACTCAGCATAGTGACAACAATTTACTCTGCTTATTGCACCTTCCCCAGGGAATTGCAAGAAATTCATTTTGCATAACTCAGCAAACATTGCTTATTGTTTGTGCAGCTTCAACTTCATTGGTAAATGGCAAGCAATTCATATTGCAAAGCTCCACAAACATGAAGCCTTGCTTTCGAGAGACGGTACAAAATATTGTCCAAAGAGATAAATAGTATCAAGAAGAAACACAAGTTCTACTCGCAGGGTTTCCACTAACTGAAGGCTCCGCTTGGTATCCCCGGGAATCCCACCACAAATCCGGGATTTTGGTTATTTTTCTAAATCAAACGGTTGGCAACGGCTAGATTGAAGGAGATTCCCGGAAATCCCTGATTCGTAGAGGGATTCCCGGGATACCAAGCAGAGCCTAAGTATATATCCTTATGTATTCATTAGTACTATAAACACTTACCCATGTTGCAAGTAGTGTACAGGACGTAAAATGAAGGAGAAGATTAACGACCCCTCTGAGTCTGCGGACGTGTTTCCAACATTTCACTTACAAAGAAGAAAACAACTTAATAATAACTTTAAGATAATTAAAAAATAAAGCTTAATAGAATCTAAAACATGCTTCCCACCCCTCTCCACATGGAGGGCGAATTTGACTAGTCCTGTAGTGTTAAGTTATTGGCACTGACTCTGAGCAGTCTACAGAAACCATTAGGTTACCGTTTCTGATGTAGATATGAAAACTATAATTCATGTTCCTAAGTGCAAGCTATCCCATTTATAAGAACATCCAAAATATATATAGTGGCAAGCGTAGGTGACAGAAGCCTCCAATGTTGTCTTACTCACAAGCAAAAGCAAGAAGTTGGATACTTGAAAAACTAAATCACAAAAAGTATTTATCTGATCTGAGGATCAAGCAATTGTTAAAGATGTCTGCAGACACAATTTGCATCAAACAAGCTTTCCAAGACAACTATCATCCTCATGCAGTTGTACATGAGAACCTCCCCAGGAAACATTGTCCAGTGATAATGGTTATCTAAGGAAACACACTGCAAGAGAGCAATAAATGGATCAATCCAAGGTCTCATCAGAGATTCATGAGGATTGTCCTCATGTAGTAATTAATTTTGAGTGATATTGCTGGGATGAGGCTTGCAGATAGGTCAGCAGCCCGTGTCTGTAACCCCTAGCATCCTTGGCGCGAAGGGCAATCTGAGAGACGCGCAAGTATGATGCACAAAACCTGAAGAATGTTCACTTAACGATCAGACCTACCGTTTGCCGATGATATTCCTTCTTATGCTTATCCCTTTACCAAGAGCAGACCGGCACTTCAACTGGCATTCCTTCTTCTTCTCCCTTTGGCATAGTAGGCCAAGGAAGGTAGTCCCGTGGTCAAACTTTTCCAAACGAGGGAGAGATGCTTTTTAGGCTTTTGAAACTCAAAGTAATCCCACGTTTTCAGGGATATTAATTCACGCCCAAACGTGAATGATTCATATTCCTTGAGGATGCAATAGTAACATCGAGTGTAGGGGTTATAATCTCTTCCAACAAGCTTTGTATTAATTCATGTCAGGATAAGAACCGTTAAAGGACTCTGGTATCAGGCTACAATCTCTCCAAATCAGCTTTTTTGATTTAATTCATGCCAAGCTGAGAAGAGTTGAAGGAAAACACTAAATATAACCCTTGCACTTCTCTTTCCAAGAATGAATGTCCATATCAGTGCAGCAGGAGCGATCCTCCAAAAAAAAACCACCTCTTCAGGAGGACCCAACCTAACCAAGTAGATAAATGAATCACTTAAACTCCACGCCATGCTAAGCCAACTAAGAAAAACACCAAATAGAAAAAACCTAGATGTAGAATAGAAGAGATGATTCATTCGAGTCTGGGACTCAATTGTCCCTAGACGTGTTTCTAATGCATCAAGAATAAATCACAGACAGAATTTATACGTTCTAAGGATCAAACCCTCGTTTGACGATGTCTTCAGACACAATTTGCACAAATCCATTTTTTCAGGAGGATCATCTTCAGGAAGGAAGCTGTACACAAGACATTCATATTCCTACACCCCGAATTGGAAAGAAAACCTAATCCAACCATATTGGTTATCTATAGAAACACATTGCTAGAGAGCAATTAATGGATCGATCCAGGGCCCCACGTAACGATTCATGAAGATATGTCTGCATGCAGTAAACAATTTTGAGTGATACGTGGAGTCGAGGCTTGCCTTGCAGATAAGTTACCACCAGCCTGTCTGCAACTAGCATTCTCAGCGCGTTTGATCCACGAGATTTGTGGACATAAGAAAACTTGTAGAAGGTACAGGTGGGGCCATAAGTTTGTAGCCAAATTTTTTTCAATCGAGGAGATGAAATCAAGGTTTTCGAAACATCCAAACTGAAGTGTAAAGTACTCCCAAATTTTAGGACTTCTAATTCATTTCAAGCCGAAAATGTTCAATATCTCTTCAGGATGCACTAGTAACATGGAGCACAGGAGTTAACATCTCTCCCAACCAGCTTTGTATTAAATCATATCAAGCATAGAAGGGTGAAGGGCTCGCGAAACAGGCAACGATATCTCCAAATCAGCTTTGAGAAGGGTTCAAAGACTCGTTCCCAGATTAGCTGAACCTATCAGCCAAAGGAGCAATTCACCAAAAAATAAAACTCACGCCTCAGAAGAGACCTAGCCACACCGAGCAGATAGATGAATCACTTAAACTCCTCGGCCACGCTAAGACAGCTGAGGAAACTTGGTCATGTTAACTTGTTAAGCTAACCAAGGGAAACATCAAATATAACAAACCTCCGAAGAAAGCATCAAAGTATCATCAAGTTGGATAATGATCAAGTAATGTGGAGCTGCGAAACCAAACTTCATTCAAGGGATAGATCTTCTCCTCTAGCCACATCTAGTTTGCATAAACACTTACCCCAATACTCCCTCGCTAAACCCCAAATGTTTATCCAAACTTAAGTTTTTGATAACTTATGAGTTTGTTTGATCAAAGGCCAATGATGGCAAGATACAAGGTAATAAAATAGTCACAGTAAGCAGAGTGCATGGGAGGAGCTACTAATGCACCCTAAAAAGCACAAGGTCTAAACAACAGACAGAGGATAACTCAAACAAAAGCAAATACCAAAATTTTCGCTCGTCTGACAACAAGGTGAGTCATTTATGGGGGCAAGACCTTAAGAGAACAATTTGCAACCTTGAACACATCTTGATGGATGAGCCTAAATTCTTACTAAACGAGAGAGACATTATTCACTTATGGTTTGGTGGTGGTGTGAAGATGGGCTCTTTACAGAATCATTTCCTTCCGTTTTCTACTTTTTGGCCTAAAGTACAGAAGAATGACCTACTTCTATTTTCAAGACAGATAACATTCGAACAACTGCCATCCAAATTTAAAGAAGGGAATACCCCAACCAATGTAAGCATTAAATTCTGAACATCAAATCAAGGAACTTTTGAAAAGTATGAGCAGCTTGGGGGGTCATATAATCCAAGTTGGCAGAATTCTTGTGAGCGCTATATTGCAATTGTTGGATGAATAGAATGCGCAGGGAGAAGTTTAAGATCATAGAGCACCTATATGGATAGGAATATTAAATTTATTCAATTTCCAATACATTTATTATATGATGTATGGAATTAAACATAAAAAGGTCTCTAATTATTCTACATTTCAGGAGGTTATTGCAAATCGACCCGAAAAACATAGAGGGGGCTACAAAGGTCGATTTCTAGGCTATGAGCTTTTCAAAGAGGGTGCAGTCTACACTGCAAGATAGCTCGATTACATTGGAAGAGACTAACATTCAAAGAGGGTTCGATCCGGTTTGGTTTCTCGGTTCTCAGATTTTCGTGTATGGCCCTAGTTTTAACATTCTTTAATATTATCAGATGTTGCAATTGCTATGTGTGTATCCCTATGTTCTGAAATTTTATTGTTATGTCCATTCCATCACGGAAAGATTCTTTCAGTTCGTAATCTACTACGTAGTGATATTTACTAATGATATCCCAAACAACTCTTACACATTGATTGGATCAATTTATACATTGTAAACCATATGCCATATGGATGTTTTAGAAAACGTAACAACAGAACATGTGGCCGATAGAATCATAGCATGTAAATATTTTTGGCCCCATCTGTTGAGTAGAAACAAAAATTACAAGATAGGTGTTTTAGAAAATTTATGGAAGCAGTTGTATAACATTCATGAGAACTCTTCAAGCTCGTTTAATGGTAGTGTATAGCCTACTTTAATATCTTACAAAGCGTACATGTGTTAGTTATTTAAGAACTCACAGTATCTAAAGGTTACCTCTACATTTGTAGCGGTTCAATCAACTAGAAGCTTCCAACCTTACTCCTTAATTAGTATGCATAATGAAATCTTATAAATGATGGAGAACCTGCAGGCAAATGCCATATTATTCATAAGAGCAAATAGCTATTTCGTGGAATATGATCTCAAAGAACACCACCTATATCATAGAATTAAGTAGTTAAATCTTAAAAAGAGTTTACTTTTACATTCTAAGAAAATAAAATCTTAAGAAGTTCATAAGGTTACACACTGGATTAGTAGTCTTTTACCAATAAAAGAGTTTCATAGTGAATTTTACAATGGGGTTAACAGTTTGCGGAGGGGAAAAAACTATCTAAACCTGAGGATAATAATTGTTACAACCAGAAGTCATAAGATTGACCTTCTACTTTAAGCTCTTCACCCCATCAAAATGATTTGTTTTCATTACTTGTTCTTTTGAGGGATGTGTAAGAAACCGTCCAATATCAAACATAAACATAATAGGCCTGTGAATGTCTTTTTTTATGTTTTAATTTGCAACATACGAGTGGATTAGACATTATAATCTCCTACCCACCTTTTTCTTCCTCATGTCACTTTTCCTCAATCAGGCGACGATATAAAGATATGAAAAAGACTGGAAAGATCAGGGAGACGTCTAAAACATCTAACTTGGAGTGGTGTTTAGGTACTAGAAATAAATTCAGGCCATGTATTGGCCTAGTAGGAAGAGGGGTATCACATTTGGGTTTGGGAAGATGTAAGGTATGTGTTGCCTTGCTCAAGAAGGGTCTCTCAAGGAGTTTTACTTAAATGCTAAATTTAAATTCAGGCATGCTTTGGATTTAATCATTTGGAACAAGAATAAATTGTTAACTGGATCTATAAAATCTTAGAAGGAATTTCTTTGATAGGAATATTATCCCCATTGCAATCTTATTGAGAGATTGGGTCTAGTCAAGACACTCTAGCAGAGATTATAGAATGATTTGGGTTCATCACGATATGTTCTAATGGGCCCTCTGTACCATCCGATCATCCTTTAGAGACACTCCACATTTTTGGATCTCCAAATCCCCTTGAACGTTACCTTCTTCATTTCCACAACTGTTTTAGGCACTAGGAATTGTTATTTAATAAATGTGTGTCAAACATATAAAATGGACTAGGTAGTGGATCTCTACTTTATTGCTACATGGCAAAAAGAGTTTGGTCATGTTTTCTTGAAGGGGGTATTCACAATTGGTTTATGGTGGAGTAGAATCGCACACTGATATAGTGTTGGAGAGTCCAACACATTCCTCAATAATGGTTCTTCTGGAAGTTGATTCCTAATGTGATCTTGAAGGGCATATGGAATGACAGGAGTAACAGATTCCTTGTAGGAAGGGAGCACAACTTGCTTGCTCTCGTTGTGGATGTCAAAGGAAATGTGGCACTTTCTTTGTTTTGGGATAGGGGTTTGTGGCCTGGGCACTTTTGGGGTTAGCTAGAGTCTAGAGAGGTTCATTTTCCCAGATAACTTTAGTCTTTAGTCACTTTTCGAGACTAGACAATCCTTTGGTAATAATTGTATTATTCATCAAAAAGGAACATTAATGAAATGTTTTGGACTACACAAGCTTTGCGGTTATTTCCTGACATATGTGTTTGACAACAAAGTATATGACTGGTTCTTCATTAACAGGTATTCAGAGAAAACAACATAAAAGTCAGAATTTTTTTGCACTCATATCTGGGCTGAAAAAATTGTGAAAACTCAAATGTAAAGTCTCCCTCTGAATGAGGTGTTTTTTAACCTAACATGTTTTATCAAGTGACTTGGGTTTTGAAATAACTCAGACTTCACCACTTTCCACGGTTGATTATTTTCTGCATGGGGAAGATTTTATGGAGGTCAGACTAGTGGTGATAGAAGATTTATTGTCATTGAAGAGGCGCTGTTGTTATCGGAATATGCATACACTCTGGCTTCAGTAGCCATGTGATCCTGTGTAGCTCCCATACAGAGTATATACTAGAGGATTAAGGAGCTTATCACTTGGAGACTGCAACCACTATTTACTTTACTTTAATATCTTGAGAAGCAGAAAGAGTTTTAATAGGTTCAGTGGTTTTCTTTTCTATTCTATATGTTCCTAAGTTCCGTCCGAGCCACCTTGTATATGATAGTAACCCCACAAAAATACTCAATAGCTTAATCACTTAGTATATATCAATCTTTCCCAGGTTTTTCAGAATCAGAATACGACTAAAGAGGTTGGTGGCCGGCATCGGGCTAGTGGATTGTTTTAGTGTATCGATATTGGAGGTGGACCAGCCATTTTTCTAATCAAGAGCACTATAGACTGGGAAAATCTTTTCAAAGTTTCAGACTTTCTTTTAGTAATTAGAATCTGTGTTTGTGTCATTTTAGTAAGTTTCAGCGGCTGCCTTTTTCGTTAGACTTATTAAATGATTGTCTAGTTTGCTTCATTTACTTCATTCAAATGGTTTAGGTGGAAATCCAAGTGCCAATATTATCAAGTATACTACTACATATATTATTTAATGTTCCTGTAAGACATGATTGTTGTCTATGAGAGATGAATTTTACAGTCAAACGCAATAGACGCCATATTCAGTTAGGTAGTGACAGTTTTGGAACGCCAAACTCAAACTGGGTTTTGTGCAAAGGAATTATTAGACTTTCGCGTGCTTTCCCTTTGACAAGAATGGGACCATGTATAATCATATTGTATATGAAGGAGCGACAATATGTTCGATGTTTTTGGCTGTTTTATAAAATTTCAGGAGAAAAAGAAAACAGTTCTTAGATGTAGTTAGAGTTCTGTTAGTTAAGTTTTCAAAAAAATTGTATCTTATATACATTAAACTAGAGAAAATAATGTGTAAATCCTTCACAAATCAAAAAGGACTTACACTTAGCAGTAAGAAGTGTCCAGGGGAAAAGTACAGTATACAATCTGTCAAGAGTCTACCATATCTAAAACCTTCTTCCAGTGTCAATTTGTCAAGCGAGATGATATTTTTATCCTTAGCTTTGACTTGTATCACCCACGTAACTGAAGGAGCAGCAAAAACTGAAAACGATAAGCAAAAGATAATCAGAAATTTTCTAATATAATTTCAAAGTAGGGAGTTTTGCATCAGCCAATACCCCATTTAATCAGATGTCTAGAGGAAAGTAACTTCTAATTAACTGAATCCACAATTTAGGTATTTTTAATAAATGATAACTCTATTGTGGAACAACTAGAGAATTTCCAATGGTGTTGCGTGTTGGAGTGAAATTGTCCAACATTTGGTATGATCCCGTCCCGAGTGAGATTCATACGTAGGCTTATAATATTACTTAACACATCCCGAGTGAGATTCATACGTAGGCTTATAATATTCTTAACACAGAGGCTTTTTGCAGAACGAAAGAAACTCCACAGCTCCATGTGAGAGGTGGTTAAGTTGAGAAATTATTAGCAGTGAAGTGGGGAGCTATAAATGATATCACACTTGAGAGCATATTCCTAATGGGGGGTGGGGGTGAGTGTGTGTAATAAACCCACATTGGGTCAGATCAAGTCCAAAGTGAGATTTCATATGTAAGCTTACTTTTTTAGTTAACTCCGAGGCGTTTGTGAGAGGTGGTTAATTGGGAAAAGTATCGACACTCGAGTGGCAAGATACAAATGGTATTAGAGCCGAAAAGGGCTCGTTCCAAAGAAAGGAGCATTTGTAATAGTCCCACATCAATTAGGAACGCGTCGGGAGTGAGATTCATTAATAGCTTACACTCTCACTTAGCAGTCTGGGATGTTGAAGTACAATCCCACGCCTCTATTTTAGAGGTGGTAAAGTGGGATAATCTCGGCGGTGGAGTGAGAAATTACATGAAGGGAGCATCAATGGAGGAAAATGCTTAAGAAAGCCTTGTTTTAAGTCAAACAAAAGCACCATTGCAAATGGTATCAATAATATTAAGTAACAATGAAGAGAACAACAATGAAGGAAAATGCTTAAGAAAGCTCTTTTTTTTAGTCAAACAAAAGCACCATTGCAGATGGTATCAATAATACTAAGTACCAAAGATCTTCCAATTTTGATCTTGTATTTTTTATGACTAAGTGAAAAAATAGCACAAAAAAACCCTACACAGCAAGAGCTACAAAATCAAGAGGTACAAAGAGGGTGCAAGTAACTAGGAAGTAACATGTGAATCCACCCAGAGATTGGTTTCTTTTTCAGTAAATAATAAGATAGAAAGACTAACCTTTTGAGAGGAGGTACATCCGGAAGCGGCCCCAACTAATAACTTATTAGGATAGATTAACAGGTCCCCATTTAAAACATAGGGATGTTAATGGTCCAGACTTAGAAGAGATTACCAACGCAAAACCCTAATCCAATAAAAGGTGTTTTTTTGTAACCCTGTGTAGAAGCTTCATTGTTGGCTAAGTCACTTTCATTGATCAAAAGCTTAGTCTCAAGAAGAGGCTCAAGTCAAATAAAACAAGAAATACAGCTGGTTAAGCCAATCAGTTGCAAAATGGATAACATAAATGAACAAAAAAAAAGTTCACTCCTGTCGTTTCGAAATAATGTCCTACTTCATGCTATAAACTCCTCAAAGAAAGCATGCCAAAAGGTTGTACTAGCGATACGCCAAAAGAAGAGCAAAAGTGCAAAAAACCTTAACATCCATTTACAATCTAGTCTAATACTATGCCTGCAGCTAAAATTTCTATTTTTCAACCAACTCATATCTCCCAAAAGATAGCTTAAGTACATCTTTATCCAAAAAAATATTCTCTAGTGAGAAATTGGAACTATACTAGCTACATAAAAGAGAAGCAACCAACATCGCAATAACATAGTGTGCCAACTCAATCAAAGAAAAAAAGAAAAACTCACAAGGTGCCCCAAATAATAGAGCGCGCGATCATCTTTGGCATATATGCTACAGTTTTGCATTGGTTATCTTCCTCCATATTTATGAGGACATGAGGTCTGAAATCTTGTGATGCGACGGAGGGATTCAGTTATAGGGGATTCGAGGCGACGTTTGCGTGTTCTCTTTATTGTTTACCTTTTCCATTTGTTTTTAGGTAATATACTTTTCCACTTCGTTAAATTGCCATTGAGATGATCAATAAATTAACATACATTTGAAAAGACAATATACTTCAACGTTATGATTATAATCCAAACTATAACGTCAGAGAAGTGAAAGGTCTACACATGTCTTGGAAAATTCCTCCATACCAGATCTGGGACGGGACCACACCATGTCTTGAAATTCCCACTTTATCACATCTCCTAGCTCTCTAACCAACAAACCAAGCCCCAATTTAAAATCATCCTATATCACCATGATACCTCCCCAAACACAACAACTATATCTAAAAGTCTATAGTCTCCCATCCTAACTTCCCTTAGCATACTTCGTTGCAAAAACATTTTTCTCCACATTTTGTCTCTTTCCTAAAGTTCAAAACTAAATTCACTTTCAACATTCTTCTTGAGCACCTAATTCTCTTAATTCATACCCTTCTTCATTTAGTTTGCAAACCATGTTCCACCTTACCATATAATATCCAAGTCCCTCATCTTTTTCTCCACATTTTGTCCATCAATTCTCTAACTTCAACACTAATTTCACTTTCAGCGCTTTCATCATGCACCGAATTTCTCAATACCTACTTTTGTTCCTTTGATTTGCACACCATGGCCAACTTGACTATATGAAATCCACGCCGTCATCTTGATCGTGCCACAAAAAGTTCCAATTATGTTTTTCGATCAGTTCTATACAAAAGCTAGTATAAAAACATCACATTTTTCTTTTTCTTTTCGAAATGAGGGAGAGCTCTCTGAATAAGAACAACTCACCCCGGCCTTATATAATCCACGTCTTTTTGACGTAGCCAAACTCTTAGATAGTTTAGACGGAGTGTCATAGTCTATGATTCAGTACGAAGACCTAGAGAGGAACTACATATATTTAGTAAGTCACAAATGTATCACATATCAGGGAGCAATTATCAAGGCATTTGCAGGAAAATAAACCTTTTTCACATTTTGTGCTTTTCATGCTCGCTCAAAAATTGAAAAAATGCTTTTAATATATAATCAACTTATTGATATAGGGAAAATAGCACAAAATAATCACTTCAAAAAGAAAAAGAAAAAAACAGCCAAAAAAAGGGATAAATGCCTCCCAGACCCAAATAAAAAGAACCTCCATAGACTTCCTTCAATCCAGCCATAATAAAATAAAATAACACACCCCTCATATCTGCACCAGTAGCCACTATACTCCACCAAAATATAAGCCACTTTATATAATACTAGCTATTACCCAAGTCGCCTCACAAGACTACACTTTCTTTAACATAATTCTTATCACTATTGGGACTTGGCATGCCTCACTAATGATTGCAAATACACGTGTCTACACTATAAAGTAGATTAATTTCGGTAACTTCCCTGGTGGCATGCCTCATTAATGGTTGCATATACAAGCGACTACACCACAAAGTAGATTTATTTCAGCAACTTCCACTACAATTTATCTCTTGCATGTTTTAGACATTATACTTCACCAAAGGGGTATACCTTTGAGAGTACAACTTCCTCCAGAGGAAGAGATGGTTTATTTTCAATTTTATGCTAACTCATGTTTGTTCTTTTAACACTTCTACCCTACAATAGTCCCCATATATATCATTAACCAATCAATCTAGCCCACCCATATTTGAAGGTTGTCTAGATTGACACATTTAATATTACCTAACTAGCACGAATCTGCAGGCCAAAATGTCCTTTCCCCCTTCCTAATCTGAGACTGCCCATTCCGGAATTTGGTATATGTGGGCCATTCTTTGTCTTAGTTGATTTTTATATGCAATTGTGCTTTACTATATTATATATGTGTGAGTGTGTGTGTGTGCAAGTATACACAGATTTAGTGAATTCGAAATCATAAAGCAAATGTATATTAGAGAATCCAAATGCAAGTTGAATCTAGAAAGTTAATGGTAAAAGCATAATCTGACCCAATGAACAAGTAAAGCTACACTAAATAGACAAGATAAAATAGGTATAAACTAGAGGTCAAACTAAGTTTTTCTGATAAGATTTTATTGAACTGGAGTAGGTTGATACAAACCCATCCAAAATTTAATCGGATATCAAGCATAGGATTGATAATAGCGAAACACGCATAAAGGGCGGGAGAACTTACCAAGACACCCTTATTCGGAACTATCTTGCGTCTATATTAAGCTGGCCTCCAACAATTATGAGCAGAAATATGTGGTCGACACGGCAATACTTGAGGAATGCCATGGACGGCTGGAGGAACTACAAACAAGAAAATTGTTCACATCTAGTAATAAGTGGGCAAGTGCTAGAAGCATGTGATTTGGAGAATTGCTAAGGAGCATTTTAATAAAGCAAGGTCACCTGGCATTGGAGCTGCAGATGTTAGCTGATTGTGGACCGGGAGTTGGAAACCAACATTATTAGTGGTCGGCGGCCTCTCAACTGGTGACCTGAAATACCCTGTTGGTCCAAAATAATATATTTATTAGAAACAACATGCATGTTTCAGAAACAATGCATCTCAATCTATTTCTACAGTGGTATTAATGACATGCTAGCACCAATATATTAAGAGCAATTTTATTGCTAGCAAGTCCTAACATTTAAGTGATAATACTTAAACAAACAGAAGAAATAGTTTTTACTCCTTTTCTGAAACCATGATGTCCTCAGATAGAATATTGAGTCGTGATAACTAGTGCGCATATCTAATTAATGTCGAAGATGTCCAGATAATCCATGGTAGAAACAACCTCTAATATGTGAGTTTGTAACCCAACAATCAATCTAATACATAATTCCATAGATTATCCTTCCTTCTCTCCTACTAGTTTCAGCCTTCACAGGCAATAATTCACAAATTTTGGAGGCAGTATCAGTCACTTTGGAATTCAGTGGTTGAAAGAAGGGTATTAACACACACAAAAATTTCACAAAGTAGCTAAAGCTCGTAGTAAGGTGGAGGTGTTGGGGGTTTTGTTAGAAAAAATGAGGATATTTGTAAAAGAGCCGTGGATTATTACTCTGGCTTCACTCCGAGGAGTGTTACTTAAGGCCTCGGTTCAGTTGGATGGAGTGTTGTTTGATGGGAGTACTTGGAGGCTCTTGTTGACGAAGAGAAAGTTTTGGAGGTGACTTGAGGGATGAATGGAGATAATTCATCGCTTTTCTTTATCAAGACATTCTATAAGACAATTGATAATCCAACTCATGATACTCCTTAAACCTTCCCAAAAAAGGTTCGACTCCCCAGCTGCTATCTAAGGAGGCGTTTTTCGCTTGGGCGTTGTTCATGAATAAAACTTTTAATATGAACAATTTTTTTTAGAAGGTGAAAATAAACTATTGACAGCCTTCATAGATTAATAGTTCTAATTGTCACCTTTTATTTTGTGTACAAGAAATGGGGAGTCTATTTATCATCTTTTCTTCCTTGTCTACTTGCCAAGAATATTTGGATTGAATAGTTTACTAGGGTTGACAGACTGTGGCCGCATTTTAGGAATGTTAAGGAGCTCTTACCGAACTGGAAGGCAATAAATCTCATCAGAAAAGGTAAGGTATAACACTTTATACCTTTTGCGGTGATGTGAGCTATAAGTCTTGAACGGATTGCGATGTCTGAAGGGAAGGAGAAATCCAGAGCTTTGGTCATGAATTCTAATAAAGCTTTTATTTTATGGAGTACAAACACAAGGGATATGACAGAGACATCCTTTGAGTCTCTTGCATGAAGTGGAAGGAAATTATCGCGGGCTTAACTTAATGGTAAGGTTTTTTTTTTTTTTTTTTTGGGGGGGGGGGGGTTTGTATTTGTTTCTTTTTTCCTTTTTCTTGAGAGGCATGAATACGATTCTTTTATTCTTTTCTTGATCTCTTGTATAAGTGTTGTGGCTGTTTTTTTATCAATAAAACTTATATTTATAAATAAATAAAAAACCATGACTTAGTATTCAAAAACTATGTTTCATGTAAATGTAGGCTAACAGTAAGTAATGAGGATATATATTGTTTACGTATTACTAGAAATTCCCAATGATCAACATGAATTTCCTTCTTTTTACTTTATTTACTAGTATTTTTATTATTTTCCAATTTGCATTAGGAATTTGATCCAAGTTAAAGTAGGATATAAGAAATTCCTTTATTTTAGAAAGGTGTATATTCAATAAAAGTCATAGGAAATTTGATTTTACGTTGTGGTTGAAGCTTAGTTTGTTTTAGGTTCCTTCTTAGTAGAGATGAATTAATAAAATTAATTTTTGAAATTATTAATTAGGAAATTTTCTTAAACCTGAAAGAGTTCTATGAATAATTGATAGAATTAACAACATCAATTTTATTGCAAGCACTAGTGCGTCTTGCTTTTTATTTTAAGTTCTTTCTTTTTATCCACAACGAAAGGAAGGTGGGCTCGAAACCCCCATTGCACGAAACTCGATATGCTTGAAGAGGAAATGGACATCAAGAAAGAGAATTTTGAGAGATGAAGAAGCCCTTCTCATTTGCAGAAATCAACCACCACTCAAACACGCAGATCAAGCCACTTATAAAATTACTTTGAAAACTGTGGATCTTACTAAATCACCGAAGCCGGTGGTAATTGATGATCATATATGCTTCATTCTAGCTATTAATTTTGGTCAGCAAAGAAAAACGTTAAGTTGAGCATTACCGACTTTGACAAAGAGCTCGATGTGGGTGCCATTGTTGAGTGAATTGAATGTTTGTAAGAAAATAGTAGTGTTATCCACATCACACAATGCTACCAAAAGCAAATATCACAGGATAAACACTCACATGGTGGAAAAATTTACACTTTGCACGTAGCCAACAAAGTTATCCACTGACTATTGATATGTAGGAGATGCAAAATACTTTATAACTGAATTTGTTCCTGTATAATACGAGTGAGATTTCTATATGCGGTTTCAGAATTTATGACAGGGTGAGTTAAATGTAAGTTGTTACATAGATGAATTTTATTTGTTGCACAATCGCGCTTATTTTAGTGAAATTACTGCCCAAAATGTGAAGGCTCATTAATAGGCTCCATAAGACAACTCAAAGGATCCAAGTTCGAAGCTACTCGCAGGATGTTGGATGTCGCAGAGTAAGTTGTGAGGTCAAAAGAGTTACACAATCCGGTGACCTCAATTACTGCTCCAACGTCATCAACAACAATTACTCTTGACGACTGGTACTTTTACCCTATGAGACGACTGGTACTTTTACGTGTTTTGGTTGTGGAACACCATGACATTCAAAGGAAGAATTGTTTGAGAATGAAGAAAAGTTTTGGCTTATTAGCTGATATACTCCGATAACATGTAGTGATCACTTAGAAAACTTTTTCTCGTGAAGATGGCCCTCCAGCTACTATCAAAGTATGTTGTTCCCGAGAGCTCTCTAAATTTCTTGTGCGAAGTATTCAAAGTCGGGGGTACTTTAACGAGGCCTTAAATAAGTCCTTATCGATAAGAAGTCTTTTTGGAAAGTTACCTATTAATTTATTTGAGTAGTTTTATGATTTGTTTTCTAATTTTGATTATGAATTTAACTTTAGTAAGAGTAGAAAATCACAAACTTCTAAAATTGAAATGAGTTTAGAAAGGTTTGTTCTATAAAAGTCATAGACAAGTTTACAATTTTTACCTGGTTGAAATTTAGTTTATTTTAGAGTTTCTTCTTAGTAGAGATGAACTAATAAAGTTCAATTCTGGATTATTAATTAGGGATTTTTCTTAAAACCAATAATCTAAATTTTAGAGATAAATTAATGAGAATTAGCACAATCGAAGCTTCCACCGAATAGTTCCTATTAGTAATTGGTTCTCGCCAGTAAGAGTGCTTACAAACATAGCTTTCTTTGGAAGTACTTGGAGTTACCCCTCTCCCACCGCCCCACCACCCCATTATTTATTTCAAAAAAGACTATCCCTCCTACATTTTACCACATACTACGATTATTATATAGTGAGTGGAAGTATTAGTTGGAAACCCTAAAACCAAAATTAAGGCCATATAATATATCTAATCTACTAAATATTGGTATAAACTATCCCCTTCACCCTCTCTTACATTTTTTACTTTTAATAGGGTAATACTATTAAAAGAAGATTGATGCTTAAGGACCCTCAGAAGAAAATAAACACATTAGTTTCTCTTACAGAACTATGATTCATGCAAATGTAGGTTAACAGGAAGACTGTTTCCGAACATAGTTTCCTTCAGAGTTACCCCTCTCCCACCACCCGCCAATTGTTCCAAATAAAACTACTCCCTACACATTTTTAAGAGAACCCCTTTGGCTTTGACTAAAATCTTTATATCACTGAAAACTTGAGGGGTACTTTTGTCCAGATTGGAGTCGTAGGTAACTAGTAGATTCATCTTACTTGAGACAATTAAAAGGGGATAAGTCTAAGTAACTATTTCCTTGAATTAAAAAAATATAATTGCGGTAACCACATACCATCTTGGGCAAAAGCTGGACCTGCACACGATGGAGTTCTCCCGACACCTATCCAATTTCCATTTTGATTATCTGAACTAAATTCGCTTGATGGCATCCGCCATTGTTCATCAATACTAAACTGTTTCCGGCCATTGGGAAGGGAAGGCAATGAGTATGGTCGGGCGTATGATTGCTGCACATGATGCTGGACAGTTGGATTTGGATAGGATAGATGATTGGTTGGGGTTTGCGAAGTGAGTGCCACAGGATGGTACGGTCTATGGATGATTTGATGAGAAGCTTGGGATGCCATGTAGGGATCACTATGTCCATATTCAAAAGGCGGTGGCTGTGAAAACATGTCATGTTTCATTGCAGCATTAAGGTGACCCTGATGAGAAATATTACTAGTCATTTGGGTCCTACAATAATCTTGATGGGCTGATAATTGGAATGGTTGAGGTGGCATTGATGATTGAGGCGGCAAGGAGGGAGGAGGAATTAATGATGAGAGAGGGACTGGAGGTGGAAGCTCGGACGGCAGAGGTGGTGGCGGGGGAGGTGGGGGTGAAGGAGATGATGGTGGTGGTGGAGGAGGGGGTGAAGAAGGTATAGGGGGTGGAGGCAGTGGAGAATCTAGAGGCAAAGGCGGAGAACCAGGTGGTAGAGGGGAAAACTCTGTTTCAATACTTGAATCCATATCTGGACTTGGCCCTTGAAAGTCCATACTGAAAGAATGCCTACTAGAAATGTGCCTCTCATCTTTTGAAGAACCACAAACATCTTCCATTTCCAGCTCACCGTCTACCTCTTCCAAAATGAGGTGGCGTCTGTCACTTGGGGAAACTATGCATTGTTCGGGATCTTCTGAAGCATGGGCTGGTGATTCATCATCAGTTTCTCTCCGTGAATTGCTGGAAAGATCTTCTTCTTCGTCCTCTAGTACATGAGAAGATAAAAATCCAGGCAGCTGAAATGTGGCATTGCTGAAAATACCAAAACAAAAGTAATAAATAACACCAACATTCTAAAGAGAAAATCCAGCTAGCAATGAGGGTATATCTTAACTTCTTCCCTAGAAAAACGTATCATAACTTCTAGTTCATATAAATGTTGATTGATGTTAAAAAAAATAACAACAAAATTTCGTGTTTTACAAATTTTTGCCTTGTCGCAAGACACCTCGAGTATGGGAGGTAAGGTAAGGTCTCTTAATCCTAGTGAATGGTCCCGACACATGCCTACACTTATAGTCACAATTCTGACAACACGTCTATGTTTGATCCCCTTTGGCCATCTTCGTGTCGGCCACATGCAGATGGCTTTATAGATTATTCTTTTGGGATAATAGTCTCCTAACCCTGAACATAACAACATAATAAATATAGCAAACAAGAGGATTGCTTTCAACCGTCCATTCCACATAAATCTAACAAACACATTCTATGCTGTAAGTGTTATCGGAATGACCCATTTTATTGTCTTCGCCCGAGGAAAGGATCATAAATAAACAGTCCCTTTTATGATCTATATATGTCGCCACATGAAGTATGTGTGGAAGACTGTCATGGAAAGGCATGTCTTGGAATATTTGCACGAACTTCAAGGGGACTCAACCTTACATAAATTAGCTAACATAATTCTTTACTGCAACACTCATGAAAGGAAATGAAATATTTGCAACAACAAAAAATAGAAAAATAAGAAATCACACCTCCCGTATTCATCGACAAGCATCCCCTCCATTTCTCTGATCGGATCATCAATAGCGCGCTCTGCTCGAGATGGACGTCTAAGATGGAATCCAGCGTTCATATCGTCATTAGAAACACCGATATCATCCATGTAGCGCCGAAGAGTAGATTCAGGTAGAATCTTTCTTTCAAGCCAAAGACGCAGAACCTAAGAAAAGAAGAACAGTTTAATTACCCATCCAGTTCAATGGGAGACTAAATTAGAGGACTAAAAGTACTTGCCTTATGACACTGGCGACGGTTTTCGCGAGCACTAGTTCCAGGTGGAGCAGCAGCTCCTAAGAGACGAGGGAGTGCTGCTTGTACAGTAGGAATGTACGAGGCCCCCGCAATGCCTAACAAATATAAACAAAAGAAGTACTGTACAGACGGATCGGTTATCTAATTCATGAAAACAATTGGTTACAGGTGGAACATATATAACTGAGATTCATAGATCCGAAAAATAGACTAACTCAAGTTAATCTTGGCAGAGGGCAAAAATGAGTAGGTTTCAGATAGTGCATATCTGTATTTATATGGAGTATTATCCATATTTAAACCCGACTGGAATCCACCTTTGGCAGATGCATATCTACCACATTACGAAAACAGGTGAGATACAAGTGCATGTTGGGCCAGACCAAACTGACCCATATCCGACTTGGATATAAGTTGGGTCATATTACCAACACCCACATCAAAATTATTTCAAATTTGAATCCTGCAAGTGTTTTTCGCCCATAAAGTTATGGGTTAAACACGGTTGCAGTACTTCTTCATTTGAATGGAAGTCTTGTTTAATGCAATAGACGCTTGTTTTGAACATTATATCCAGCAGTTTCTGTTATATTTCCATTCCCTTACTCTCTAGAAGATAATATTTCAAACATGACACGGAATCTGATACAAGTTGCTAACCAAAAAAATCTAAAAGAAGACCATGAATTCAATTGCCTTCTGAAATATAATTTACCTTTCTGACTATGTGAGCATTGTGTGATAGAATCTACAAGAAAAAATAGATCTACTCTTCGATGAAAACTGGGTTCGTTTTCCAGCTTTCGGATGAGAAGTTCCACTACCTGTAAGCAATGAAGTAGATTAGATTTTGCACCATCGAAATGACAAAATTGCATACTAAATCAATGAACACACAATTGGAAAGTTCATATTTCAAGAACCATGTAACCAGCTAAGGACTTTATAAATTGATGTTTTTTAGTGTAGGAGATCTATTGACAATTAATGTTTACCCGCGTCCCCTTTCTCTAATTCTTTTTCATCTTCAAAAGTTTAAGAATCTGAATTCCAAGTGCTAGGAGTACATCTATAATGGGGTTTCACTTTTGTTTGATACTTCAATTGACCACTGTAAACCGCCATAGTCATGATTCACTATATCGAACATTTTAAGCGGACGTAAAATACTATCTTCTTTTTACTATTTTAGGAAAAGACAATGTTTGAAAGAAAGACACGAAACGAACAAAGTCACTAGGTAGCCATTACAAATGAGTAGAAGAACATTGGTATGTATGGCTGGGGAGAGGGACACAGAGGAGTAGGGTTAATTCGGCAATTATACAGCACCCTAATTTTTCACTGAATTTTTGAGATCAATTGATTTTTGTTATTTCTGACTGAATTATGCTTCGATTTGTTTAAAATTCGACTTTCTTATAGATTTAGCAACTCTACATCTCTTTGATTTGGATTTCAAAAGTGAGATTCACGCCCTAAAGATTACGAAGGATCACAGATTGGGCAAAGTTGATATTGGGGAAGGTGATGCTCGAAACAATGGAGTTTCACTCAATACATAAGCTATCAAAGAAAACTACATAAATGTTGTCTGCTAGAATCATGATTTCGGCAGAGTAATGGAGGGTCCTCCTTCACAGGGGACAATGGGCTCTGAAGGTTAATGCAAAAAATCTCAATCTGGTGCAGAAGAAGTTATTGATTTTGCCTTGCTGGTGAAAACTCTACAAGCCTCTTTAGGTCTCCCTGCAGTGAATGATAAGCCCTCCACTTATGCAGATAAACTCAAGGGCAACGTGCTACACACTTCAACCTTGATAAACTGCCTAATCCAAGCAAGAGTGAGGATTACACCACCATTGGATTATCTGTCAAGACTGAAGAGAGGCGTATAGAGGCTTACATATACAATTTGGTGGGGAGAATTATTCTACAAAGGATAACTTATACTGATGTTAAACTGAAAGATCCAAATTGTGGAAGTTGCAAGGTACAGTCTTTGTTATCCCTCTTGTTAAGGGTTATTTAACTATCAACTTATCTAGTAATCAGTTAAGTGCTATTTTTGGAGCAGAGCC
Source organism: Kingdonia uniflora (assembly GCA_014058105.1). NCBI lineage: Eukaryota > Viridiplantae > Streptophyta > Magnoliopsida > Ranunculales > Circaeasteraceae > Kingdonia > Kingdonia uniflora. Next base: position 1,535,612 of record JACGCM010001155.1, read on the forward strand.
CATGGCCAATTGATGGATGTATTTATGCCTTGGACCCCTAATTTTAATCCAGAAAACAGAAAAGCACGAATGCGCTAGTATGGATCAAATTTCCTGGTCTTAGCATGAAATACTGAGATATTCAATCAATCATGACTTAAGGAAAGGCTCTAGGAAACCCTGTTTCTACAAGAGATCAAGCTTTTGGTTCTTTTGCTAGTGTCCTAGTTGCCATTAACAGACTAATCCCATTCCAGACCATATTTTTATTAAGGCTAAAGGGGTTGAATTTTGGCATGAGAGTTTATAGATTCCCTAAATACTGTAATCGATTACTATAGATTGGACTTGGTCAAGTCTATATTGAGTAGCATCTCCATTTATAACTTGTCTTTTTATAAATGCCCATCCAAGATTATTCAAGAATGTGAAGCTATCATGAGAAACTTTCTGTGGAGTGGTGATCCTGAGAAGAGAAAGGTAGTGACAATTGCATCGTCTGCAAGCCTACACAAGAAGGTGGATTGGGAATCACGTACCTTAGGGAGGTAAACACATCTCTTCTTAAGAAACTAGGCTGGGAAATTATCAAGGTGAAGGCCAGCAGTTTATAAAATATAAATTTTACAACAGCAAAGGTGATATGATTAGCTACCATAAAAAGTCTTCCATGTGACCTGCTGTAAAGGAAGTGATTCTATCTATGAAATAGCATACAAACTGGATAGGAGATGAAAGAAAAATTAACATTTGGAATGACTGTTGGGTGGGGTCCATATGCTTGAGGGACCGGGTACTTGAAGAGCACTAGTTTAGCACATTTAACCAACTCATTCCCAATGGTCAGTGAACCTTCCTTCATACCTACAATTAGTTTTTTCTCATATAAATGTTCTTTTACCAAATCTCATTGAAAGGACTGATAATGAAGATACCCGTGTGTGGAGTCCAGATATTAAAGGCAGATTCTCAGCCTCTAGTGCTCAAAATCAGATTAGATAAAGAAGGGCTGAACCATGGTGAACTAAATGGATATGAAAGACCTCAATCTTGCCAAAAATCTCCAACTTTGGATGGAGGCTTATGCATAGCAGAATCCCTACTGAAACTGAGTTCAGAAAAAGACGTATTACATGTGATCCAAGATGCTACTTATGTGGGAGCAGTGAGGAGTCCACTGGGTATCTCTTTTGGGAATGAATGTTTGCTTCACATATTAGAAAATGGTGTTGTGATCTATTTCAAATGCAGGGTGTTGTTGGTGCTGTACATGACCAAAAATCTCTCTTAGACCTGGACAAACTGTTCAGTCCGCTAATTAAACTGTTCAGTCCACTCCCATTTGATGAAGTCAGAATTGGTTGCAATGGTTGCTCTCTTGGATACCCTGGGAAGGGTGGTAGTGGTGTTGTATTTATAGGCCATGACTGCTCTGTCTTGGCTGTTTTATCTATCAATATTCCAATGACCACTGCCTATTTTTGCTGAATACCATGCTATTGTTGAAGCTTTATGCAAAGTCAAGGAGTTGGGTCACCCAAATGTTTGGATTACTACAGATTCAGTGTCAGCATGCAAAGCTTTTAACTCTAATACAGCTCCTTGGAAACTAACAAGATGGAATTGGGTGAGACAATTCTTCATCAGAATTAGTACTGCAGTTTGGAGGGAGGTTAATTTTGGAGCAGATCAAGCTGCAAAAAGAGAAAGCACTCAAACTCAAGGAGTTAGTGAATGGCACATTGAGAGACCTACATATCTGGAGAAGATTAAAGTCCCCCATACAGAATATTTTAGATTCTCATTGTAAAAAAGGGAACTGCATATGATAGAGGCCTATGCGATGTCAACCTAGTAGGGATGTCGTAGGTCATAGTGATGTCTCTCCCCCTTCTATTTTTATTTTTCCTACCCCTCATGATGAAACTCTACTCATGTAACTATTTTTCCACAAAAAAATAATAAGAAGAAAACCTGCTAACCTAGCAGAGAGAGAGAGAGAGATTCGACACGATTATCGCTCATTTTCCGCATGTGTATATATCTGGAAAATAAATGAAGTCGCCTACACCATGAACACGGGTGTTTCTACTTCTCAAGTTTTCCTATATGTACGTAATAAAAGCCTAGTCTATTATGAAAAAATCAAATAGTATGGGGGCTTGACCCTCAATTCTTTTTCTTTTTCAATAAATATGAACTTTATTGATGAAAATAATGATTACAACGCCCAAACAAAAAAACAAGAGAAAATAAAAAAATACACACCTCTCCCAGAGGAGAAATATAATAAAGTGAAAAACCGCCACAAAACCACCCTTCGACACCAACTCAACAAGACCCATTAAGTAGAGTCAATGATAGTATCCTTTGACTTCCCCAATAGAGACTCAAAAGAAGTCTACGTCATATCCGTCGTGACTTTACATCACTGAAAAATGAAAACTTTATAAGAAACCATGAACAAAGCCCTGGATTTCACCTTGCCTCAAAATTTCCTCGCATTAAGTTTAAGCCATATTTCCCACGTCACAACAAAAGAAAGAAAATGTCATAATACCTTACCCCGCCCGGTGAGGTTTTTCATCTTTCAATTTGTTTAGATTTCCCTAACATTCCTATAGTGCATCCATCGTATGCCAACATAAATAATTCTCCAAATACTCATAATGAAAGGGCATAGAAGAAAAAAAAATTATTAATGAACTCCATAAAACACACCTTAGGCACAATTATTCCAGACCGTCCAATAATCCAAGATATATTAGTATAATATAAATTCATCACCTCTTGCACAAAGCACTCATGATTGATTGGTTGATAAGGAGAATAATAAAAGATACAAATCTTTAAGCTATGTGTCAACCAGCCAACGATCCCACGATCTTCCCAAAATTTCACCTTATGACGAACTCTAACTATAATCCTAACTCGTTTACCAAAATTCTCATTAATCTTCATCATTCCCCTCCAAACCCCACATCCAAACTTCCCAACTACCAAATCTAGAAATAACAACTAATTTCAAGAAGTCGTTTTTCTCTTGTCTGAACCACCACAACCATTTACCTAACAAAGTCTCATTCATTCAAAACAACTTTTTGATCCCTAACCCTCCTTCCTTTCTAGTCTTACGTAAATCTTATGAACCACCACCATATCATTCTAAAGAAAGCATAATTAATTTATGATAAACATAGAAAAAACGAGCAATCGACAAAAAAAAAAACAAAAAAAAAACTGGCACCATTCATAAACGGAAGATAGATTGCATGTCATCCACCAATGTTTGTGGAGGCTTCTTTTATGTTTTGAGGCGGTTTCTGGGTTAAGTATTAGCTTCAAAAGAGCAAAGTGAAGGACTTTAGGGATTGCTCAGGAAATGTCAGTTGCTTACTCAAGGTTTAAAATATTAGCGATAAGTTTGTTTTATTAGACGATAAATCAAAAATACGGCCAGAAGATATGGTTTTCTCATGGAAGTCGAGAATCCAACATATCGGACTGGCATATAAAAGTTATTAGATATATCACGATATTTAAAATATTTTATTTTTATTATTTCTTTATTTTATTTTGGTTCATTTTTTATCGTCAATTTTGTAGAGGGGGAGGGTTATCACAGGATATATCTATTCAGCAGAAAAATTAATACAATAATACGATGCACAGGGAATTGGTCAACATTCAGAACTAATTAAAGCTACTAGGTTAACGCACCTCACTGGCAATGCCATACTTGGCACAATCGATAGCAAGACGGGTTGCACGTCCAATACTTTCTTTCGTCCTTGAAAGTGTTTCGATCATTCCTTCAAAGGCGTCCCGAGCAACAGCTGCCTCTGTACCACCACTCAATGAGTGAGGTGGTTCCCCGTATCCGGGACTAACTCTTCCCTCCTCAACTTCTTCCTGATCAACATGTTCCGTTGTGAGCAGACGGCCATGGGCAGATGGAGAGGGCTGAGATCCTGAAACAGGACTGACACTTCTGTCTTGAACCACAGAAACCGTGGACATCGAAGTGAGAACATTATGGTCATGAGACTGAAATAGGGCTTGTTTTCTCTTCGCCTGAGCTACAGCGATAAGATGTTTCATAGATATAACAGAGTCTGCCGATGAACTAGCTGTATTATCAACTCTAGTGGCTTCCAACCTGTGGTGTCATGAAGAAATGAGTAGTAATATTTAGGGTCCATTTGGCATAGATTTATAGCATTTTTTAAGAGATTGGATAAAAATAGAGCAACTAGAGAACCAAACAGTACTTATTAAAAGTCGCTAAAAGCATAAGCTCTTTTGGAGTGGCTTCTACCAACTCCAAAGTCAGGTCTGTAATGCCAAAATTTTAAGAAGTTTAAGCTCCGCTTGGTTCATTGGAACATTTGTAATCAGAAACATTCCCGATGACTTAGATATTAGACAAATGTTAACCATTAGATTGACGTACGAGAGAATAGCTTAGCTAATCAAATTGTCAGAAACTATCTCAATCACCATAAACGTTTCCATCACAAACATTCCCGATGAACCAAGCAGAGTCTTAATTTACTTCCTCCAGTGAGACAATTTAATTTTTCATGGCAAAGCAAATGAAGTATTAAAAAGAGTGCTTTCATATATGGTTGTCAAACAACAACAAAAAATGAAATTTTTTCACAAAAATGAAAAGTGTTTTGAAAAAGCAAATAGTAGCAACAATATACTATGCCAAAGGGGGCTTCAAAGAATAAAGATGGAAGTTCTAGAAAGTGTGGGCATACCTTTCTCTAATCATCGTCTCTTCCAGTATAGAGTGTTCGGCAGTATAAACAGCATCATTTGCCCTTAACTTAGTAGCCTTAGGAGTAATCTTGGACTTCTCGCTTGAAATTGCTGGCCAGCTCTTTTGGTTAGACGGTTGAACCGAAGAACGCTTTGAGTCGTCAGAAACAATATTTGAGACTTTTGCAGACCCAGTATGTGATGTTATTTTTGAATGAGTGCCGGATATTTTATATTGAGGTTTGACGGCTTTAAGCTGCAGTACATTTGCAGTAGGGCTCACTACATGCAATATTTTCGGTGAATCTATCATAGGCTTCTTATCTTCATCGGTAACTATTGACCTTTTTTCATCAGATTGCTTTAAATTGAGCAAAAAAGACTCATCCAGAAGTTTGACAGGTGGCGCTAACTCATCCTCGGGAACACCATCTTGTAACTTTTCAGCTAAGCCAGCTATGACATTTTCTTCGGCACAAGCAGGAGATCCAAGGGATGGGGGTGCACAACCAATCTCCGATACATCTGAAGGGAGGCTTTTTAAAATGCTAGAAGAATCACGATGAATAGGAGTCGTGCACTCTTCCTCATCATTATCGACATAACGGCGAATTTTCCGTCTTGTTTGGACTTGGGTAACATGAGATCTATCGCAATTAGAATTTGCATCTTCTCTTTTATGGAAATCGGAACTCTTTCTTTTGACCTCTCTAACAGATTCAGTAAGACTATCAGACTTTGCCACAAAAGCTCGGAGACGGCGCTTTGAAGGCGGCGAGACATCCCCATCAACCTGTGAGTTAGACGCATAAGCAGAAAGCTTATTTCTTGATGCCAAATTATTTTTGGCTTTGACATGAGATGAAGATTGTTTACTTTCCAAATGATTCTCTCCTTTGTTGTTAGCACTGTTCTTCATATTTGATTTTGTGGCAGTGGCATCACCAAAATTTGCCCGCTTGGGCCTTTTAGCTGGACGTAAATCTTCATTGCTGGCCAACTTTCTCCCTCTTAGTTCAGCCTGACTTTTCCTTTGATTTTCATACATTGATAACTTACCCTTACCCTGATCACTAGAACTGTGGATACCCTTACTGGCATCATGAACACCAGATGACGTATCAGATCCCACAATATGTTTATTAGCTTTTACCAAGCTTTTGGAATTTGTTTCAGTGTTGACATCTATCCTCTCCCCAGTTTTTAATGGCCTTACAGTTTCATGGGGAGCAAAATCATCATTGGAATCACCACCGAGATTATTACCTTCGTTGTCAATTTTGCTTTCTTTAGCATCTAGGCGTTTTGAATGTGTCACCACCTTAACGATTTCAGGGTGAATTTCTTTACGGTCTCCATCACCCGAGACTTCCTCCTTTAGTGCAGAAGAATTGTTTAAGTTGGATCCAGAAACACCTCCTCCAATTGGTAAATTTGTACCATGAGAAATGCTAGGCTTTATATCCTGGCTGGAAGTCTCACCCAGTCTATATGAGCAGCGTTCCAACCCGTACATCTCGTCAATTGGGGGCTCATCCTTCCGCAAAACGATATCAGCCTTAGATTTTAGTTCATCTGCATCGCCATCAACTGGTGAAACAGTTGCTCTGTGAGCTGTCCCGTTGTTATCATCTTCACAACCTTCTGAACTTTTTTGTTGCAGTTCTTCAAATGCATCACATATCTCCTTCACAGCAGCGCTAAAATGCTTAACGGTCTTGGTCTTACCCTTACATCGAGCTAACAATTTACACTTCGCTTCACTAGTGAATGCTTGAATATCGGCAGGAGCAACAAAGGCACTGCACATAAAAAAGTTGAAATTTTCGGCAAAATTAGAAAAAATCTAGGACATCAAGAATCTTGAGAGGAGGTTTAAAGAAAATATCAACTTGAAACTTTTATGTAGTTTTAACCAAATTGTGATGACGACACCATACTTTAAATCAGTTTAACCATGTATCAAAATTGGCATGACGAAAGTGTACTACTCAATTAATGTCTCTCTTCTTAGATAGTTAGATATCTCAATTCAATCTTTAAAGCTTTGAGCACTAACCATGCCTTTAAATAAAGTACACAAATACCAACAAATTAGTCAGAAATAAAAGCCAAATGAAATTTCATGTTTTGCACTTAGCTGCGCCAGTTAGTTTAAGGAATTGGATCATTTTTGCATCCAAAGTCGGTGAGAACTGATCTCATAAAAACAGAGTTAGTAGGTGACGAGCAAAAACCAATTTGATAATGTGTACGTATAAATAGATAAACATTGCCTCTTGATCACCAAATAGCCCATTGATTGTATACCCCTTGTTCTATATGGAAATGGTGATTGTTTAATCGTTTTTTAGACTTTTAGTTTTTTTAAAGTTGACAGGTGACGAGTATTTTGACAAATTTTTAATATGTTTATTACTTTTTATAGTTTTTTTTAACTTCTCCAAAAATCTAACACTTTCTGATTCAATTTACGATCCGATTTGTGTGGTCCACAGCTCACGATTTGAGAACACTGTCTATAAGTTTTTTTGTGTTAACAAATACCCCCAAAACTAGTCCCTAAGTAATTCTTGGTCAAGCGAGAGAGAGAACCTCCATGCCGCATTTAGTTTGACCATATCGACTCACAAACAATTTTCCTACAAGAGAGACGAAGGTGATTAAAGGGATGGATGAAGATAAGTCACTACATCCGGGTGGTTTCGCAATGGATATTTTTTATAATGATTTTTTGGATTATTGTTCTAATAGTACCTTTGTTAGATTGGTAATTAAGGTTGATATAACGGTTAATATCAAATATTTTAGACCCATTAGCTGAACGAGTAGTGTATATAAGATTATCGCTTAGATCTTAGCTTGTAAAATTAAGAAAGTCCTCCATTTCTAATTCCAAAAGATCAAGGGTTTTTGTGCTAGGTAGACAGATTTTGGATGGTATATTCAGGGTCGGCCCTGGCTATAGACGCAAGAGGCGGCCGCCTAAGACCCCCAATTTTTAATTTAAATTTGGGGCCTCCAAATGGTCAATTACTAGGTAAAAAAGGGCCCTAAAATATCATAAAATGAAGTTGCCTTATTGGTTTAAATAGATTTAACTCATCATAAGGTCAAAGGTTCAAGTCCTCACCTTGTTTACAATTTTCATTTTTTTTTCCAAGAAAAACATGTACTAGAAAAAAAAAAAATCGGAGATCGATAACTTATGATTAGCTTGTCGAAGAGATGGCTAAGCACTATCTTGTTGATGAATAGGAGAAGAACCGTATACCATATGATAGGATTTTACAAGAACTAACATCATTGAAACCTATGGCTTGATGGATGGTAGGCATTTCATACTATGGCAGGCTGGCGTAGTTGCGACAAATTTGATAAGGCAAGATTGTAGACATCAAAGAGGGCTTCTTCTTCTTCTTTTTAGGGGGGGGGATGTTCTATATAATTTTTCTTTAAGTTTTTTCATATCTTGATCAAGGGTTGTATACCAACATTACGTATAAAGCCTCAAAACTACACAGAAGACTACAATGGAACAATAAATGATGCATAGACGCTCCGACAAACACTAAGGTATCATCAAGATACCTTACCAACCTTAAACCCGCCATATCCTCATGTAACACAACACTTTTCATCATCCTACCCAGAATCTTTGCAACCACAATAAAAAGAAAGGATGAGAGGACCTCCCTCGCAAATCCCTCGTACTCTAAAAATACCCCGTCGGGGAACAAATCTTTCATCCTCATTTTTTTCTAGGTAGTCACCCATGAACGACATCACCCTTGTCTTGGAAATCAAGTTGACAACAGTAGTCCAGTTCCAATCAAACTACAGAAAACATCATCCTGATACCCTAATAGCCTGGCCGTAAATCAAAAGAATATCTAGTTTGTAAAGGGACCCTATATATATAGCCCAACGGACCTTTACTTCCTAAATGTTACTTACACTTTTCAATACACTTTACACCACCAATATATATAGCTAAACTTTACGAAACTTGTTTTCCCTTTTATAGGGGGGGGGGGGGGGGGGAATGGTTAAGCTAGTGTTTTCTAAACCTATCATGTAAACTAAGAGAAAAAAAACTACTTACATTTCTTCAGTTCCAAAGAACTGAACAAAGTACTTCTTAGAATCTGAAGTTCGCTCCCATTCTTCAGGTCGACTAACCTGCAATATGAACATCAAAGTAATATTTTAATAGAAAATTAAAATAGCCTAATGCAAGAATAAATAAAACCTTGTGAAGACTATAATGCAGTAAATGGTGACAATCAAAACCCAGTATCCTGTGAATAGTATCAAAAAAACTTCCTACTCCTAACAGGAAAAGCAGATCGAGTCTATATCTACTACTGATAAAAGGGACATTTGCTTTATCTCAAGCTGCAGCAATTTAGTTGTTATATAACCATAAATCCCAACCCTAGACTTCCATTTTTCCTTTTGAATAACAATCATTACTAGTATTAAAATTCCCAGTAAATGTATAAACATGCTTCACTTTGTAATTAGACAATGCCCGACACAGACAAGTTACTTTCAGAGCACACCCACCAGTAACAATTACACAGTTTCAATAAAACCCTAATGTTCAGCCTCCCAAATGCATCCACTACCACAATTCAACTAAACAATACTGCACCCATCAACAATAACCAGGTCACCAATAGGGGAAAAAGGGTATCATCATACAATCAAAAAACCTAACTTTCCATAAAATCCAACTAAATAAGTAAGCTAAAAACAACACAATTAAGCATTGAAAACCTTAAAAAACAACAAAAAAAATCAAACCTTCGCAGGCCAAGCCGGGTGCCCTTTCACCTTCGCCAAAACAAGATCCCCCAAACTCAATTGATCCTTAGTTTTTGCTCTATTTGCTCCCCTTTTACGCCCAGGAGCCATGGCGAACCCCAAACTCAATTGAGATCAGAGACACAATTACAACCCGCAAACGCAACAGTTGAAGCTGTTCTCGATCGAATCAGTGAGTTTGAATTTCTCCAAAACGAACCCTTTTGGATGAGTAATCTCAGGGACACGTTAGAGAGACGCAAAGAGGTTGTGCATTTTAATGGCGGAGAATTGAGAGAGAGAGAAGAGTGGGTATAGATGGCGGAGGCAAAGGTGAGAGAGAGAGAGAGGTGAGCTTTTTTATTTGTTTGTTGTTCGTTCAGACTTGGGAGAGGAGTGTGTTATCTGACCTCTAAACCGGGGGGTTATATGTAAACCCGGTTAAGTTTTTTTTTTTTTTTACTGGTCTTGGTAATTTAGATTTTTGCTTTTATTGTTTTCTCCCCCGTCCGTTAAATCGGAGTTTTTCCGTGGATGTGAGGGTTGTGATAGTGGTGGTGGTGGTGGTGATGGTAATGACAGACAAGGAAAAAATTGAGTTAAACAGAGGGAGACGTACGGACGAGAATAGAAACAGTGGTGGTTGGTTGGAAACCTAATGGGGTTGGAAACTCAGGTTACGGATCTCTAAATAAAACCGGCTTGCCTTGCAAAAAAATAAAAAATTGAAACATGGTAAAGGGGTAGAGGCAGAGAACGAGGGAGGGGACAAAGGGAGAGAAGTAAACAGATGGCGGTGACGGTAATGACAGACAAAGAAAAAAAGGTGTACAAGGAATGAGTATGAACAGGAATGAGTATGAACAGGAATAGGAACAAGGTCAAAAAAAAAGAAGAGAAAAGAAACTAGGGAAGGACAAAGAGAAATGGAAACACAGTGTAATTTGTTGGAGTGAATATCGAAGAAGATGACTTCTAGTCTATTTTCTCCCCTGGCATACGAGGAAAAAAGTTTGGCATTGGAGCATAATATTTACAGACATTAGCTACTAAATGATGAGATCCAAGATTAAAGTTACTAGGAAATTGCAGAAACTAGACTTGAGGATTCTTCCAAAATATTGTCTATGACTCCACTGGTTCCCACTAAACTCCATTTCCTTGACCTTCCAGTTCGTCGTCAATACAGTTTTTCTTATCGGAGCAGCAACATAAAGTTATGTATCCCATGTCATTTGCTATGCCAATCCCCCAGAGGATTGCCCATCCTTCTGTACATGTTTAGTAGTGTAAATTTGTAAGTGTTAATCCATGTTCGTAAATAGCGAATGAGTAAAAAAAAATTTAAGTAGATGACTGTAGTTTTCATTGGTTTGATATCAGAGAGAATTCAAATGGAATTTGGCTTTAAATATGACAAGTATACAATATCTCTGGAAAATGTGGTTAGTTTCTCTTCCTCAAAAACTAAACATAAAAAATTATTCCAATAACTCACAGACCTCGAAGTTCCAGTATGCCTCTAAATTTTCCGTCTCACAAAACAAGAGAGAATAACAGAAATTTCTCACCACCTATTGTTGGGTGGTTTAACTTTGTAAATACGAACTATCCAATTTGACGTTGTAAAAGCTTCTTCCAAGTGCTCAAGCTTCACATCCTTGTTTCCAATCTCAACTCCTCTCGCTCGATCATACCTATAACCCATGCAGCAACGACAAAATTAGTTCTAAGATTTGAAGGTCATCAAGATATAGTACAACAATGGAAGTTATACTTGTTCTAAATGTATCTCATCCTATCCATGGTTCATAGAATCATAATGCTGGCATATATTTCATGGACTATACTGAATATATACGCTACCATAACCATGAATCTACGTATATATCACGACATTTTTTTACCAAGAATTTGTCTTGTTCAGTTGCCTCGTACTATTTTAGCATTCCAATTTACTAGTTTCTAACTATTCCTTTTTCCTTTTTCCTTTTCAGTTATTTGTACTGACTAAATGTAACATGTCCCTGTTTTTATGAGTACACTACTAATGTTTCTTATGTACCATCAACTGCAACTTTTAGGAGACTCGAACCTCCACTAGGACGGATTTAAACATACTCGCAAAACAATCAGATTTTGCAGACCAGAAGAAATATGTACTTACCCAGGGGGCTTGCCATATTCTGTACTCAGCTCTCCGAACCGATAATAAGAAAGTTTGTACCTGAACCAATTGGAACAATGAACTTGGTTATAGATGATATCAATAACTAAACAGATCATAAAACATCAGTGAGCAAAAGAAAATCAAGAAATCCAAAGAGATTCCAGTGCTTGTAGGAAACGGTGAGTACTAGACAGCAGTGAAAGAGTACTGATTACAGATACATTATTTGAAGATACTACCTCTTCCCCTACCCCTACCCCATGTAGTCTGGGGTATCTAAAAGTAATATACATGTGTGGTCCTTTTTTTAGCCGTTGGCAAAAAGGAGGAGCATCTCTTATCAATGAACAGTTGAACACGCATGTTGATGTCTTAAAATGCCACGGACACATACGAGGGTCTCTCCAAATATCCCATACAGGAAAACATTACGGTATATTTATACATAATTACCATATTAATCCAACTAAAGAGGATACAATTTCCACACTCATTTAAAAATAAATTTATGGATGCCAGTAAACTTACATAAGACAGTTCAACATCTTGGGCGCTGCACCTTTGTCAACACGATACTCGCCATTCACAAGATAATCAGGTTCCTTGATGACAGGGAAGACACCACCTCCAATCCGCACCATCCACAAAAATCTAGTGGAAGAAACAGGTCATCAGTAAAAGGATACAATAACTCCTACAAACTAAAATCGCAAAGAACAATTAATACTGTCAAGGTTGATCCAAGTATAAAGACCAATACAGAAGCTTCCGCAAAAAGATTAAGATAAAGATAAAACCAAGGAGTATAAGCAGAACAAATTAATGGTTTACGCTGACTAACAATGTGTAACATGAAGAATGGGTATGCAATATTTAGATAATGCATCATCAACAGTAAGAATATATTCATAACAAAATCATATCACCTGGGAATTCTTATCATAAATATGACAAACATTTGGCAATGTGGAGTATCCTACACAGACTATATATAACAGTGTGAAAACATGAAGAACGGGAATAAAATAATTATAGTATTAAGATGGATGACAAATATTTGGCAATCTAAACTATCTTACAAAAGAGATCCAAAGTCATCAACCACTTCTTACTTGTTAAATTTTTCTTAGAAATCCTATAGCAGGCAAAAATATCTTCAAAAGATTTCTACAGGGTTTGGAGATCTCAGTCATAGCATCCCATATCTAATCATGAGTTCATTGCAACATGAATATCCATCCCCAATCATGACGACCCGGGATTTCTTTATCATAAATGCCAAATATTTGGCAATCTGGAGTGTTCTTTAAATCTAAAAGATATCAAAAATCAATAACCACCTCCTACTTATTAATTCTACCTTGAGATCCTATGAAAGGCACAGATATATCTCCAAAGGATCAACCACCGTCCCATTCCAAATCATGAGTTTATTGCCATATTCCAGAAGTTCATACCAAAAAATAACCTAGCTCAATTTTGGAACTCTAACAAACTAGAGTTTCATTTGAAGACAGATCTGAACCACTGTCAGGAGTTCAAAAACAAAGCTAATTGAGATGGCTGGGACCCCTCAGGATTACATTAACCTCTAACATAGTTAGAATAAAAAAGTCCAAAATCTACAACCAAAACATGATGCTTACTTGTTTATATCATCAGAAGAATAGCCAGTAACACCTCCAAAGACAACAAGGACATAATCCACATCTAGCGACCTCATTATCTCATACGCTTCGTCTTCGTATGATGACATAGCACGTCCTACAGTAGCGATATGTGTATTATTCCACGTATTATTGTCTACAATAACCGTTCTGTTTCCCATGGCAGTGATCTGGTAACCATAATCCCACCAAGACATCACCTTAGCATCAGGAGGAGTATTTTGCCGAAGCCAAAAATATGCCTCACGGTAATCGTCAAAAATGACCCTTCCGCCATTGGCACCTCTTGCAGACAGTACAATTGAGGGAGAAGAATAGGCCTCGGATGTGACCCATGTGCAGTGAATAGCATATCTACTGAGCAAGTACAAAGCACCGAGAAGTAAAGCAGCAGCGACATTTCTTCCAAATGGCAATGACTGATCGAACAAAGTCTGCAGAACAACAGATCGTCATTTGCTTTGCCATAAGTATTAAAGACAAAAACTGATAGAGAATCAGTGATACTTTTGACAAATATAGGTTATACCTAGATGGAAAAAAGAGCCAAGAGAAAGAATAAAGGGTTGAAAAGATAATTCTACTTGCCAAGAAAAAAAATAAAGTTTACTGCAGAAAATATCACCTATCCCCCTAAATAACAATTCCCATACTAGACATTTTATCCTTAAGATCAAGGTAGTTAATTGCTTCGGTTGCGACCGCAATTGCACAAATTGTGCAGATTGCGATTAGCATTTGTATCGCAATGCGTTTGAATAACCTTTATTGCGATGATACGCAATTGCATCGCTTAACCAAGCAACATGTCGCAATTTTCTTAGCAACGGACATGAAATGCATCGCAATTACGTAATAGTTTATAATATATTCTCAATATCATAATATCTTCAGGATATCTCCAATTCGAGCATATTATATTCAAAATGTCTTTAATTAAAGCATAATGCACATAATATATTCAGAATATCGTAAAAAAATAGTACTTTCAAGCACAATATATTTAAAAGATATTCCAATCCAGAAATTTGCAAAGTCACAATTCTTGAACTTTCCATTTTTAATTGCTAGCTACTAGTAATTAGTAATAAAACTCTAACCGTCAGGAAAACCTAAGAGGCAGGAACAATTCCTAAGATGCAGGGGAAACAGCTAAGGCTTATATGGATTTGCATATTTGGATCTACCCCTTAGATTTATATTATATATATATGCTTTTTATTGTATATAATACAATTATGGATTAATACGTGTACATATATGATGAATATATGTTTTTTTTCCTATTGTTCCCAATATTCGCAATTGCTTCACAATAATAGCAAAATTCGCAATTCTTAATTGCAAGATCCTACCGCATCGCATCGCAACTCGCATTAACTACCTTGCTTAAGATTTACATTTTTGTAGATATTCCATCCTTAAAAATAGACCTCTCCGGTCTTTAACCATCTACAAGCAACGGAACAATTAAGTATTTCTGGTACACAATCTCTAGCATACAATGTCTAAGTACGTATAGCACAAGCACTATGTGGCCGTGCCTACGATCAAAATTAAAAACATATTATTGCAAAAGCAAATTTTTAATGAAGTTTTTTCATAAATAAAAAGAAGGGAAAACTCTAAATTGGGTAACTCTATGAGCTCGGTTTATGGGGAATGAGTTGGATAAAGTTTTTTCGGCCTTGGTTATTCTAGAGGCCAATACAACCCTTTTCGATTCAAAGCCCTGCGCATTTTAGTGATTTTTTTGCAAGAGAATTACCTACACTGCCAATATGCTTTTACAAAAACCTAGTCAACAGGAAGTCAGGAAAGAAAATCAACTTGAAAATGCTTATTGTTTTTATTGAGTAAAAGATTAGAGATCTGGTGTAATACCACAAAACAACAAAACCAAACTGATATTTGTTGAGATCTCAGGTCATAAAAATATTATATAATATTATGCAAGAAAACACATTTTTCAAAATAAATAAAGTAGAAATTATTTCTCTTTTTTTTTTTTTGATAAATGAATACAAGTGTAGAATGTACCTCAAACACCCTTCAAGTTTGTTATAGCTACTAAGGAACAGCAGTACATAAGGTTTAGCATCATAAGATTGCCGATAATGAAGACAAATACAAAAAACATTACACATAAAATATACCTCAAGAAGGCTCTAAAGACTGTTTTCCCTTTTTCGACAAAATGACTGCTACAATTTAGGTGAACTAACAGGTTCCTCTCATTTTTATGTAGAACTCAGCTTATAAAATCTAATTTTCTTAGCAGCCACATTTAATGGACTGTAGGCCTCTTGTGGACAAAATGACTGCTAGAATTCAGGGGTGGAATAACAGGTTCCTCTCATTTTTAGGTAGAAATCAGCTTATAAAATCAGTTCTCCTTGGCAGGCAAATTTAATGGATCAACATTTTTCTCATACCTCGGAGTACAATAAGAAGGTCGAGGATATTTGTGCAAAGTACCTTTGGCAAGGCCATGACACTTCAAAGAAGACTGCCCCAATGTCTTGGAGTGGTATATGTGCTCCTCTTAAGGAGGATGGTTTGGGGATGAGAACTCTTAGTGAGTGGAACAAAGCAACAATAATTAAGCAAACATTCAGGATTATACCTAGAGACAAGAGTATTTAGTCTACCTGGGTTAAGCTCACCTTCTCAAGAACAAAAGTTTTTGGTCTATCAAGATTCCTTCTATCTACTACTGGGCTTGGGGAATGATCCTGAAGTCAAGAGAGGAAGCACAGAATTTCTCTATACAGGTAATGTTTCCTCCACTCTCTTCTCGCGTGACCTCAAGATTTGGGTGAACACTACCTCTAAAGTTTGGATAGCCTACATCAGAGATACAGGTTATGTCCCATGGGACTGTTTACATATTGCTGAAGACACCAAGAGGTTGTTTGAAGGTCTTGATGAAGGGAAAGTATTTCATTTTTTGAAAGAATGTAATATGGGGGCTCTTTTTCTTTCTTTCTTTTTCATCCCGATTACGGCGAATGTATACTATTTGCTAGGTCCTTCCCTGATAACTTGTAAAATTATAGAGGAGGTTGCTAAGGGAATGAAGTACGAAAAAAAATGTAATTCTTTCGATTCTTTTATGAATTCAGTCAGGGGTCCTTGCCTAAACCCTGCTTGATTTTGCAAGAAAACATTACACTTTTATAAATATCAAAAGTGATAGTTCAAACTTCAATGTCCCTATAAAAGCTAAAACGCGGATATCTCCTGTTTTACAATTGTTTACCATACACGAGACGTGTGCATGGGTTCATTAATTTACACTCTATGATGTTCACTCCAGAGACATTCATGCTTCAGGACTATATAGACGTGAAAATATCTTCCTGAATGCAATACTTCTCACCTTATATTAGAGTGACATTCCAAAGAAGAATTAACACTTTTATAAATATATGAAGCATAGTCCAACAACTATATAAAGCGAAAACACAGATGTCTCCTGTTTAGCATGTATCATCCATGAGACAAGTGCATAGGTTTATTACATCCTAGACACTCAATGACAATCACCCATGAGATATTCATGTTTCAAGTCTATAGGGACGCCAAAATGTATTGCTGAATGTAATACTTCTTACCTTAGATGAAGCCTTCGCACTAGCAGTTCCCTTGGCAACACCAGTATATATGGCCTTACTCTTCGTCCGTATAACCGAAGTCAGATTCTTTATGGTGGCAGATACCGCAACTGCACTGATAAGACATACTGCAGGTGTAGCAACAAGAATTAACCGGACCATTACACTGGCAAAATACATGCTTGTTAGCCCATACATAACTATAAATATTGTTGTATCTGATAACCGCTTGAAGCAAAAGTAGAGGCCCGCTGGGAAAAGGAAAAGCAAGATGTGGAAGTCAAACATAAAGGATGACCAAGCAGTCGGCTGATGCTCGGAGACAGATGCAATAATTGGTATGTGGTCCTTAGCATATGTTGGATCTAACAAAGAGTAAAAGCGGCCCGTCCATGGGGAAATGTAGCCAGACGCCATGCCAAGTCCAAAAGCAATACCTCCCAATCCTATTGTAGAGGTCAACGTGATCTTCAAGAAGACTTCAAATAATTTGGCGTTATTTAGTAGGTGTTTAACCCAACCGACAAAGTAAAATACCTGAAAAATCAACTTATAAATAAAAACTGGTACTATGTTTATCTCAACAAGATATATATCATCATGCCATGCAATTCCTCCTAAGAGAAGAAGAGAGGGTCCATTAGGACATATTCAGTATGCAAGGGTTTGAGTCATGGTATATAAAAGAAATGACCAGCCTCATCTATATTGCTAAAATCTAATAAGACTCTATATGAGATGAAGTTGATAAATACAGGTTAAGTTGGACTTATGTGTTTAGACAAAACGCACGTGTTGCGCTTATATGTTTCCTGTACCCATATAAAGTACAATTGACGTACAACATCAGTTACATGATATACGAGTTCCTTCAAGTAAAAACATTAGATTATCTGCAGTGGACATGTTTGTAGCAATGTAATCTGCAATTTTATTCCAATTCCTCACACTATCTCTGACATTATTATAAGCTTCAAAAGTGGAGTGTCTTATTTGTATATCTAACCAATTTCAACACATTGCTCAAAACTCCTACGACGTAACATGAACTCATTAATATCTCCATGTCCCTAAAGTCATATATATATATATATTTGCAAGCATGATACCCTTGATAAGCAGCCTGCAAAAATATAAATGACTTCAGGGACATGGAGATATTAATGGGTTCATGTTAGGTCGTATTAGTTTTGAGCAATGGGTTGAAATTGGTTAAATATACAAAGAAGAGACTCCACTTTTGAAGCTTATAATAATGTCAGAGATAGTGTGAGGAATGGGAATAAAATTGTAGATTATCAATTGTATTTTATATGGGTACAGGAAACATATAAGCGCAACACGTGCGTTTTGTCTAAACACATAAGTCCAACTTAACATGTATTTATCAACTTCAACTTATATAGGATCTTAGATTTTAGTAATGTAGATGAGGCTAGTCATTTCTTTTATATACCATGACCCTAAACTTAGGTAGCCAATCTATTTCTACGCTGCATCTTTGTTTCTTGTATCACAAGTTTTTGTACTTATATTAATTTGGGCCTTACCCTTGTATCCTAACTCATAAGGATGTTCTTGACTGCCAAAACCTACACATTATAACAAAATAAAAGAAGTAAATGTAACCTGCATCAAGAAGAACACGCCCATTGCAGCCATATGCTCTCCGGACTGAACATGCTGAAACCCAACAAACTGAATTTGCATTGCTAGCAACATCCCAATTATGTACGTGCAATTATACGCAACATATAACCTCATCGAATACCTCCCAATAATCAGAAGCACCAATACATAAAGTGGAATCAAATTAATAATAAACACATAACCTCCCCACGCCGAAACCATATAAAAGTACCCAAAAGCCGCACCCAAACTCCAAGCAAGTGAACCAGTATTCACCGCCTTCACAAACAAATAAAACGTCAACAACAACGCAAATATCGCAACCCCCTCATTATCATAACTCCCCGCCACCGATCTCGAAATGTACCCAGGGCAAATCGCTATCAATGCCGCTGCCACCAACCCCGCCCCCGAATCCCAAATCTCCTTCCCAAAGAAATACGCCACCAAAGTCGTATTGGACGCGAAAAATGGCGCCGTCAAGACACAAACCTCCCTTATATGAACCGCGAACCTCAAGAACCGCAACGTCCAGTAAATCACTGCGGCAGTCACCATTAACCCAGGGTAAAGTGTCCCACCAATGATTCTCCCCAAAGGGTACCAGCTTTCAAAATCAAACCAATTCCAGAAATCGTAAAACCCATTCTTCGTTAAGTACAGTGTAGTTCTGTAATTGAAATAGGGATCGAATTCATGAATCATTGATTCATAACGAAGAACACTGAAGAGACGAGTGATGAAAGCTAGAATGTAAACTAGGGTGAGAATTGTGACTCGCAGTAGGAGCTCTTGTTGCTTTGTTTTGAGTTTTAGGGTTTTTATGAAGTTGTGAGAGAAAATTGAGGTGTCTGGTTTTAGGGTCGTTGTTGTTGATGATGACATTGTTGGAGATGATCCAGAACCCATGATTACTGAGTGAGAAGGGTTTGATCAGAGAGGAGAGAGAGAAACCCTAATTTTGAGAAATTGAAATCAATCGAAATGGTTTGAAATTGAGAACTCCATTAGAGACTGAGAGAGAGAGAGAGTGAGTTTCGATCTGAAATTGAGATTTGTTGGAGATGATCAGAAGGGTTTAAGAGTGTGGACTGAGTTTAACCCGGCCCGATAAATTTGGGCTTGGAGCTTCAAAAGTAGATCCAAACTTGGAACCGAGTGAGCGTAGAGCGAGCTCGCTCCTCGATTTCACGCTCGGAGCTAGAAGCTTAAAGTAACGGTGAGCGTGCATAATTGTTATGTGCTAGCATCTGTAGTCGACTCCTCAAATATTAGCCACCAAATTTGGCTTCATTGGCTAATAAAAGTCAAATATCTTTTTTTAGTGCATGCATTGGACTACTCAAAAAGTACATATCAAATGTCATATGTCAATTTTTCCATAAAATCCTTAATTTTTAATTTTTGGGTGAATTTTGTTTAATTCAATTTAGTTTGAAGAGCGAAAAAAACAAAACAAATTTGATGAACAAATATGATTTTAGGCAATTTGATTTTAATTTAGAGAGTCGGAGGATACAGGTGTTTTATAGAGATTTGGCTCTCCAAATTTGACTTCAAGCTAATATCCTTCAACTTTCTCATATGCCATCTTACAAACAAATCATAAAACGGGTTCATATTCGTTGTAATAAACGTCCGTCTCCAATCGCAAACCAACTCAAATGCCCTGAGGTCTTCCGCCAAGGGAGGAAAATTCGAGCGTCGACAACGAGAATGCATGCCCCAAATGTAAAGTCCCGTTCATATAAGGATACGGGAACGTCCCAAAAAAACTTATCCCCGGGTTCGGGACAAGCCTCTCTTGACTCCGCTTTGAAAATCTCTTACTCTTCCCACCAAATTCTAACCTTTGCCTCAATCTCAAACAATTTATCTCTCCTAGTTGTTGAACCACTGTTACTACTCTCCATCTCTTTACCAAATATTTGACAATAACTACAACAATAACAATCAAAATCAACCTAAAAACATCCCAAATACTTATAATAAAACTGCAAATTAACAAACATTATTAATAAGAAGGGATTGATATTACCCAATAAGTTTTTCAAGAGTAAATAAAGTAATTAGTAGTTTTTCAAGATTTGAATTCTTTGCAACAATCATCACCCGATAATGTTTTCCCCTCAAAAGGTAGAAAACGAGTCCTCAATATTTTGCCAAGGGAACAAGCAGAAAATTATTGAAAACCAAAGTTAATCAATTCTACACGAGTTCAAGAAATTATACAGGAAATCGAAACAGATAAACAAGTTCAAAAAGAAATTGGGATTAAGTGGGTAAGAATAACATGGAACGCTGTTAACGTGCTAATAATAGAGACTCTGTAAATATATAAAAATAACATGAAAAGTTGTCTCAGAATATCATCAGATATTGACATATATGAATAAATGTTGTTAAGGTAACCTATATTTTCTTCCTTTGAAGAAAACATCATTTTGAAGACTACTGAAACTAGGATTTTACAGCCCACAGTTCCACCGTGATACTCGCAGTAACATTCTTATTAGTCATCCTATGTTACTCAACTCTCCCGCCATAATGTAGAGAAAAGAATACTGCTAAGATTCAAATGTCTTGAGCCATCTAAAGCAAAATACATAGATAAAAGGAAAATGTGTGACACTGTGAATCCATTCCCTGCAACTATAGTCTCACTATTCATCAAGAGTATGAAAATGTATCTTTTCCTCTCGTGATGACAATAGTATAAAAGTACCGCTTCTTTAAATAATTAAGCTCTAGAATTCTTCCCAGAGTAGATATCTTTCGATATAACAAACTTCTGCAACACCTGATTCACAGACATTTCCACCAAGAGCTCCCTTCAACTTCAGGTATCCCAGTCCTTTCAGAATCTCGTTTAACAGCAAAATTACACATTAAATGCCCCTTTATCTACACAAACCCTGCTAACATTTTAACTACAATTATGAAAAATCAAATTCTTACCTGCAAAGTTCCTCGTGCTCCCACAGTAAAGGGCTTAATCTAAATTGACATATCAATCGTATTATACTCTGAATGTGAAAGTTATAAAATCCATACATTGAGTTACACACGAGCCAGTGTTATGTGGTAATTACATGATGTAATTTCCTTAAGACCAACATATTCAAACTTAAGGCCAGATCTTTGATGAAGTTGAATTACTTACACTCAAGCAAAATAATATGCAACAACAAGTAATAACAAATTCTAAAATAAAAACTACACCAATCATGTGCAGGGTTTCCATTTCTTAATCCATTCATGGCTTATCAAGTATAACTCAACAAACTACAAAGAAGGTAATCACCTGAATCTACTCCAGCGATGGAATACAATGCCGGAACTCCTCCATAAGATACATACCTACAGGGTCCTTGGTTTAATTGTCACTGGATTCCTTAGTTTTTTCAGGAGATTGGCATCTGGAGTCCATCTTTAATTGGTATTTCTCATTTTTTGGAACATTGGCACCTTGAGTTCATCTTTAATTTGTATCTCTCATTTTCTTTTCAGCTTGCTTATTGACTTTGAATGCAACCAATCGCGCCTTCAGGCTTCAGCGATGACGGGTTTCCTCAGATTACTAGATACCAACTCTAACTTGGCAAAATACTGCTTATTCACGGCCGAAGGGGCATAGAGCGATGCAGTGTGGATTTTAAAGTGCCAATAGATGATGTTCCTATTCCAGCCAAGAACCCCTTTTACTTCAGGTATCCTATTCCTTTAAGAACCTTCTTAACAATAGAATGACAGATTAGGACCCCTTTATCCACATATACCCTGCTATTTTTCAGCTACAGCTATCAGTAAAACTTTCGCTCTCCCCACTAATATCAGTCTCTATCTTACTCTGGATCGGATTGATAAGTTATAAGTTACAATATTCATAAGATAGTAAATGATATTTGTATTTTTTGTATTTCCTTGAAAAGAGCAGAATGGAACTAAATAATCCATCTGCTAATTTATACTGTTAAGTTGTACCTAAATCCTTGGAAATTGGAACAAATTTTAAGGCAAAATTTTCAAAGGAGTGGAGTCTTTCACATCAAGCCCAAATCAATGTCTACAAGTCATAACAATTCTAACTAAAACTTATACCAAATGATGCCAATGATTTTCATTTTATCAATCCATTCGCGACTAATTTAGCATAGCTACCTTGATAAAGAAAATGCCAATGATTTTCAGTAGTTTAGAGCCATTTTTTAACTTTTCCGCTGTAGGGTGTCCTAATCATTAGGATTTGTCTAAAGACTGCCCTTAAACAACGAAGTATCTGAGCATCTACATCAATTACACAAACTTCAAAAATATCAACTACAACTAATAACAAATTCTCAATAATATTACCAAATCATGCAAAAAACTTTCATTTATTAATCCAATCCTGAGTTATCTAGTAAACCTGAACAAACTATGAAATATGTCAACAATGATTTCAACCAAATGCACTTCCTTTGGATTTCCAGATTCAATTTCAACTGAAGTTACTTAAAAGAATCTTAAAACAGTTACAAATTCCCGTACCTGAAGGAAATAAGTAAGAACTATATCACGTAAACATCACAAGTTCTCTAGTTTGAAGAACCCTCGTCTTTTCCTTTATCGGAGTTTGCGACTGCGTCTGTCACCAAAGCAAGTGGACGGCTTTCAATAACCTCATCAATAAGCCCAAACTCCTTCGCCTCATCCGGCGACATAAACATGTCTCTCTCCATACAATGCTCAATTCTTTCGATCTTTTGCCCCGTATGCTTCGTATACAAAGCATTTAACTTCTCTCTCACCTTCAATATCTCCTTAGCCTGAATCGCTATATCACTTGCCTGCCCGCTCGCCCCGCCTGTTTAATCATAGATTTCAAGGGTTCAACTATATATTCCACAATGAGGCAATCCCATTTAGGCAAATTACCTTGAATTCAGCATATTTCTAACAAAGTTTGTACTTGACCAGCAATTCAAATAGTACAAATTAATACAAAGTTCATATTTTTATCGCTATTTCCGCAATGGGGTCATTTCATTCAGGGAAATTAGCATAAACTAAACAGTAAATGACACAAATTTCATACTTTTGCTGTAATTTAAATCGTAAAAATCACTAACCTGAGGGTTGATGAATCATAACCCTGGCATTCGGCAACGCCCGCCTCTCCCCCTTCGCTCCCGCTGTCAAAAGCAACGACCCCATCGACGCAGCCTGCCCGATACACAATGTACTCACAGGCGACCTAATATACTGAATCGTATCGTAAATCGCCAGCCCTGCAGTAACAACCCCACCAGGAGAGTTGATGTACATGTTAATCGGCTTCGAGGGGTTCTCCGATTCCAGGAACAAAAGCTGAGCAACCACTACCGCCGCAGTGTCATCCGAGATCGACCCATTGATGCAAACGATTCGTTCTTTGAGGAGACGAGAGAAGATGTCGTAAGCTCGCTCGCCTCTTGAGCTGTGCTCAATCACCATTGGGATCAACCCGTATGATCTGGTTTGTGTTGTTGATGTTAATGGTGATGCCATTGTTGATGATGACGATGAGAGGTTTGAGATTGAGAGATTGGGTCTTCGAGTTGCGAATCGAGACAACATTGTTGGAGATTGTTTGAGGTTTTGCTCCTGAGAGAGAGGTTTTATGGTTATTGCAGTATGGGGGAATTTCAACATGGGAAATTTTTAGGGCTCAGGATTTGGGGAAAGTAACAAAAATTGGTTTATGGAGTATAGGTAGACCATGTTTTTGTTAGGGGGTCTCCTCTCCAGTAGTGAGTTCTCTATGTGGACTCTAGAGTGCTCAAACTCAAGATTCCAAGCTACGTGTCTGGGAAAATTCATCGAGGTGGTGTTTGGAGCTTGTCGTAAGATTGCCAGTGATGTTTGTATAAGTGTTATGCTCCCTATTAAAAATAAGAAGAAGAGGTTTTTCCAACACGGGTCTCTGGAGCGATAGTTTCTTCCATCGACCAGATCGACCGTCATTCAGGCAAACTTGACACAGAGATCTCCCGCAAACTACGACCTGTATCAACTCTTCCTCCTCTTATGCAGCTCAAACAGAGCTGAATTGGTCCTCATCTCTCCCCAAGAAGATGCGCTCTCATCTCTCTAGTTTGCTGCAGTTTGAGAAGGGTTGGCACATAGATGTTTCGACGACCAAGCATGAGACTCATTACAGCCACCTTCACATTTCTACATTCAAAGCCTACAGTCCAATTAAGAGATAAGAGACAGTTGGAAAACAAGAGAACATCATTACACAACAAGGTGCACTCCCTCATACTCACCCAACTCAGCTTCATTTGAAAAGGAAAATTGAGAAGGTTGGTGTTAACCAACAATGGCTATTGAATGAAGAAACGCAGAACCTCTTGAAAGCCTGGGGAAGAACGATGAAGTACAGAGTATAGGATTACAAGGCTCAAGAAGCCAACACATTGAGTAGAATGACGAAGGCAAGGTATGGTGTATTTGTAGGGTGGCAACATCAAATACCTTTGATAGTAGATGATGCAACACTACTTAAGGCAAGCAACAAGAGAGATTCAGAGCATACATAAAAACACTCCTCTCTTATCTAACAAGAAAACAACACAGTGATCTTGATCTAGGTAATCCACGTATGAGTAAATTACCGCAGCCTCCGAACGAAGTGGGAGAAGGTCATCTTGTTGCATGCAATGACAATCAGCCTCCCAGGATTTCTACCACCCCAAAGGCTCAACCGATCCCCCACAATGTTGTCCCCATGCAGATGTCAACTATGAATACCAATGTGATCTCACCCCTGGCTTCAGGGCAATTGCAGATGAATTATCGGAATGCTGTGTTAGGGGAGGACAATTACACAACTAGTGTAATGTCTTGGGCAGACCTTGCGGAGCAAGAACCTCTCCCTATTTATACACCAAACCTCTCCTACATTCCACCACTCTCACCTCTCTACTCAATGCATGTGGCGGCGTAATATGTACACAACGTTGGGATGCCAACTCTGGGTTTTTAGGTGCCTACTCAAGCCGATATTCGACCTAATGCTACTCGACCTCGAGGGGAGGGAGAGAACGTGACTCGACACAGCAACGTCAACAACAGTCACGAACCACCAATCACTAAAGCTCCACCACCTGGGACATTGTCGACAGTGCAGCCACATCGACTCACTATTTCGATCGAGCCAGAGCTTATCCACGAGAGTGCGAGGGCGTGGAATCTCAGTCTTATCGATAAACTTATGGGCGAACCGTTAGGATTGGAACTTATTACCAGGAGGATCAATCTTTTGTGGAAGGTGCAAGGAGTTATACAAATCATTGACATTGGGAATGATTTTTTTGTTTTTCAGTTTGCATCACTTGACGACCTAAATTTTATTTGGTTGCAAGGACCATGGTTCGTATTTGGACAATATTTAGTTCTCAGGCAATGGCATGTAGGATTTGATCCTCAGGCTGCGAAGCTGGAACGCGCTGTTGTTTGGGTTAGACTACCGGACCTGCCAATGAAGCTGTGGGACGCCAAAATTCTATGGCAAATAACTCGTGTGTTGGGACGACCAGTACGAATGGATGTTAACACAGGACGGATCATACGGGCGCGTTTTGCTAGGGTGTGCGTGGAAATCGACTTGGATATCCCCCCACCAGTGGAAATTGAAATTTATTATCTGAACATCACGGTCCAGGTTAGATGTATATTGGAAGGTATTTCAAAACTCTGCGCTCTTTGTGGGCGGGTTGGTCACGTGAGGACGGAATGCCCCATCACCCTGCTCCCAGCATTTGAAGCATCCAATTTAGAGGAACGTGTTATCCGAGAGATACCGTCGATGCTCCCACCTTTACAACGACGGAGACAAGGTAAAACTTACTCGACTTATGGACAGGATACCTCTAGGACTTCACTACCCGGTTCTGGACGTGTTGGTTATAGTAGTGGACCAACCCGGACGACACAGCAAGGACGGCGTAATACTTGGATTGTTATAGAATAACCAAATGATGACGGCCGCACTCAGCGTAATTCAAACCAAACACATGGTGACAACGGAGGATGTAACAATAACAACAAGAACAAAGGAAAAACAACGATAAGGGAAGTTGACGAGGAGGGATGACAAATATCACAATTTTGGCACGACCGGAAGGTCGCTGAAGCGAGAGGAGAGACATCAACAACACGTCACAAAAATGTGGATATGACTCAGGAAGTGCAGACTGAAAACATGAGACAACATAGTAGCATGCAACAAGGCAACCTACAAAGACAACATGGACGAGATGAGAACATAAATTCCGGCGGAACAAGAGGTACAAAGGGTAGAAGAACAAGCTGTTACTGAAACTGCTGAACAACAAAGAGCGGAGTTCACTGATATCACATCTGAATCTGAGATGGAAATGGAGGATGTAGTGGATAAAACAAGGCGAGGAGGTACTTGGGGCCGAGGAGTTCAGAGAGGTCAGAGCCTACGCGGAAGAATGGGGCGTCATGGCAGCGCGGGCGTGACTCCGACAACACAAACAGAGAATGAAGATGGGGCTGGACTATTGGGTACAAAATGTTCTATGTTGTTAAAGTTGGCCCGGGAAAGTAACCATGGTCTACGTTGTAGGTAAAAAGTTGACCCGTTAAGGAAAAAGCAGCTTACTGTAGTTACTAAAACAAGGAAAAGGCATGCCTTTTGGGTTTAGCATGCCAGAAAAAAAAAAAAACAAAAAAACATGTCAGGTACCATAGCTTGAATTTATGCAAAAACGACGTTTGCTATATAAAAGAAAGAAACGATATTATCTTTGTCTAGGAGAAAAAATGATAATAAACCTTCTCATTTAAAGTTTAATGCAACAGAGAGAGTGAGAGTGAGAGATGGGTGAGAATGGAGTGATGAATAGAGCAGTAAACATTCTTATGTAATGAATTAATAATTTACCTCATAAAATGATCCATATTATAGATTAATAACATGTTCTTAGTTCAACAAAGAATAACCTGTTCTCAAATCTCGAAAATAATATGTTCTCAACTTTAAAAAAAAAAAACTTATTCTAAATTCTCAAACAAAAATAATATGTTCTAAGTAGTAATCAAAATCTAAGTCCAAATAGTTTGTTCTAAAATCACCAAAACATAAAAAATAACAAAAACATATGTTCTCGCTGGTCCGTCAACCGACACAAATGTCCATAAGGACAATAAAGATTAAAGTAACCGTCTTCCGACGATTCTACTAGACACAATCCGGGCTCATTTATGATATTCGTGTTTTCGAACTTCCAACTCGTGAGAGTTTTAATCAGCCGGTTTATTATTTCCTGTGACATGAGAATCAACCAAGAATTAGATTAGAAAGATAATTAACAAGAATTAATTCCTTAACATAAATATAAAGTTTTGGAGAAAAAAAATAGAGGAAAAAAACATTAGTATAAATTCGATATTTTTAAGATCGAATTGGGAAAATATCGAATTGGGACATGGGCTTAAATTAATCTACTATCTATAAATTATAGTGTGGGGGTGACAATTCTAACCTATTCGTTTAAGAAACTTGAATAAAAAGGACTGTAATGTGGATTAAAAGAAATGTTTGGCAAGGAGTACGACATGGTAATGGATTTATGCATTTTTTTCTATTGGATGAAATTTTTCATAGTTGTATAATAGTTTAATTTAGTATCTACAACTTTTCATTGAATATATTCTTAAAAAATATCACTTATTTTTATTGAAACGAGCTTTTGTCTTAAGCTTAGGTAATACTTTTATAGTTGTATAAAAATACCATTTGTCTGAAGCTTTTTATGGGATTTTTTTTTGGAAAAAAGGTGGTATAGTGTATTAGTACTCCTCGGGCAATACTTAGTTTATAAGATTTTTTAAGCAAGATTCTTTGTAATAACTAATAAGAGTGAAGCAAATCGTTATGTAAAATTTTATATTATTTTCTTTGGAGACCTAGTAGGTTAGCCAAGGAAAAAAATTATCACCAATCCAAATGTTATTACTACGACTATCAAATTAATTATGCATACTATTCTTGAAAGAACAAAAAACTTGTTCAAAGATTTAAAAAAAAAATCTTGAAGGGAGAGAGAATATGTAATCCGTATAGACTCCAATATCCCTTTCCTCTCACGAAACTGCTTCTGAACTTTGCAATCACCAATTCTAAAACAAATGAAATCACTTAATTGTTCATCACTTATCCTTTAATTTTATCTTCATTTCGATCATTTGTTACTTCTCTTATTCTTATTGTTCATAATCACTTCTCTTTAGTAATTTTTTCTTCATTCTAATGTGTAAAAAATTCTTAAATTTTAAATTTAAATCTATTTTGAAGTCAATTTTACCCGTAAACTTTAAAATAAAGGTGAGAAACTCATTTTTATATAATTTTTCAAAAGTTAAAGAAGCGGTGTTAGAGATACTGAAGTGAAAAACAGAGATATGGATCATGCTCAATATCGTATCAAAGGGTTAGAGGTGGAAGTAATGGGTGAAAAAATGAATCTTAATAATATTATGGAGCTATTGAGGAAGAAAGAAGTCGAAGTCAAAACTATGATTGAGCAGATAGCGACATTGGAAGCTGAGTTGGTAGATTCCCGGACGAGGGAAGTATTTTTGCATAAACTATACAAAAATTGGAGGCTGGCCTTTTAATATCCCAACGGGAACTTAAGGGAGATATAGATTAGAGATTGTACAATCAGATTAAAATGAATAAATCGATGGATATGCTGAGACAGATAAACAAGTTTACAACAGTGATGGAGGCGCGACATGCGTAAGTAGTTAATGAAACTTTCGAAGAAAGAGATAGTTGTAGTAATTTGGAAATATTGCTAAAGGATGCCAAAGCAAATATTTTTGAGCTCGCGGTACCTAACAGAGATAGGCTTGCGGCCAATTTGGTGCATGGGAAAGATATGGCAGTTGTTCTTACATTTTTTTTTTGTGAGATGAAGAGAATTGAAAAGGAGAGATACACTATACATGATAAGATGATTGCCCAGGGCGTAAAGTGTGATATGAAATTGATTCGGTCTGAATATCTGGAACGTTGTGTGCCTGATATTGGTTCGCTCATCCAAGAAATGGTTGATCAAGGTAGAGATATTGCCGCTGCTAGAGCACCAAAGTTTAGATATTATGAAATCGGCGGATGTTCGTCCTCTTCTGAAAAAGGATTTGTGTAAACTATTTTTGTTTATGTATTGTAGATATACTTTGCCTTATATGTGAGATTTAGTAGATAAAGATAGAGATTTAGTGTATATATATACTATAATAGACAGTAATGTGGGAAAAAACTTAAAAGTCTTTATTGATTAGAAAAGAATGTACAAACTGTTTGGAGATTATATCTCACTTGTGGAATGTTAAGAACAATATTTGAGATTAGCGATAGTATTTCTTCAATCTCCTAGTGTTCTAAGGGCTTGGTATCCAGACGTCATCTTTTGTCATGAGGTAATAGGATCCAAGACCTGTTAGTCCCATTACCAGAAATGGACCTTCCCAGTTTTTTGTGAGTTCCCAACATGTAATTATTTTATGCTATTGGGGATTTCCCCGAGTACCCAGTCGTTGATTTCAAATTTGCGACCCCGAACCCTTTTGTTGTACGAATTTGCTAGCATATAATGATATCGACCCAAGTTGACAATTGTTTGAACTCATGTCTCATAAATCCAGTTCGTATTGCATGCCATTGCCCTGCGGGTAGTATGGATTTGAGGATGAATAAATGATGTTATATTTGTTAAGGAATGCTACCACTTTCTCTCTAACAAATTGTGGTATGTTATCGATCCGAATTAGGTGTGGGCAACCAAATCTTGTGATGATATATTCCCAGATAAATGAGATGACTTCTTATTCTCGAGTGCGATAAAGGGGAACTGCTTACACCCATTTTGTAAAGTAATATGTTGCTACGAGTAGGAATTTGTAGTTACCCGATGTGTTTGGGAATTCTCCCACGAGATCAAGTGCCCATAACTTGAAATGACAGAATACCTTACTAGCGTGAAGTTCAAGTGCCGGAGCTCGTATTTGGTTACCATGTCGTTGACAATTATTTCATTTTATTGAATATTCCTCAGCCTATTTTCTCATTCCTGGCCAGAAAACTCCTTGTATAATTGCTCTGTTAGCAAGAGATCGCCCTGCGATATGGGAGTCACAAGCCCCTTCATGTAAATCCTTTAGATATGGGTTAGTCACCGATCTATGATACAGTTCATTTTTGTTTACTATGTACAGTTTGAAGTTTTTAAGGAGTTGTTTGTCCTCTTTTGGATCTTCTGGAAGTGGCCCATCACATTTATTCTTTGGGCAGAGATAGGTGAGTGGCTTTCCTCAATCGTCTTCCTCATCTTTATCGCCCTCAGTATTAATTGAACATATTGAAGTATGATCGATGTTGGGGGTTGATATTACTTTGATTTGTAAATATTTGGCCTCTGTACCTAACACTCCAGTTAAGTAAGCTAAAGCATCGGCATGCCGATTTTTCCCGCGAGGTAAGTAATCGAGCGTAGCTTAGTCAAATTTGCTCATTCTATTAGCAATGAGTGTCGCATAGTCGACCATCTTGTCGTTCTTCTTGTATTGTTCAGAGTAGTAATGCACTATCAGTAATGAGTCATTATATACTGATAATTCAGGAATGCCAATTTATAATGCCATATCCAGGCTATGAATTAATACTTCGTACTCCGTTACACTATTCGATGCTTCAAAATTCAATCGTATGGACTTCTCGATTATGTCATTGGAAGGTGTTATTAGCACGATTCCTATCCCTGACCTAGCGGGTCCTACAGATCCATCTATAAGAAGCCTCCATCCTTTTTTTCTGATTTATTCAGCTCGTTCTTCGAAAGGTTTGGAAGGTTGGCCGACATCGTCTTTTTTTGTTAAATTAAGATCGTGTTCTCCCCAATCTGGATCTTCGACTAGGAAGTCCGTTGGAAAGCCAGCCACTGTTTACCCTTTTTCTGAGGTTCTCTATTCAAATTTGATGACGTACTCCCCCAAGTTGACGGGCCCATTGTTGCACTCTGCGTGATTCTCCTTCTTAGATAGCACATCGTGAAGGGGATAATTTGTCATGACTTTGACTGAATGAGCTTGAAAATAATATTTGAGCTTATGTAAAATAAAGATGAGTGTTAGGAGGAGTCGCTCTATTTTAGAATAGAGTGTTTAAGCCAACGTAAGGGTTTTGCTGATGAAGTATGCTGGCTTCTCAATTTTGCCTTCAAGTCGTATGAGGATCGAACTCATAGAGTTTTCTGCAACTGCGAGATAAAGTAACAATTCCTCATTCTCGATTGGAGTACTCATTACTGGTGATTTCCAAGATACCGTTTAAGTTATTGGAAAATTGTTTTGCATTCTTATGTCCAAACAATCTTCTCGTTCTATCATCCCTTGCCTTTTCTCGTAGACCCACGAAGTAGCATGAACAACCATCTACATCGATCTGATGACTTAGAGACAAATCTGTTGATGGCTGCAATCTTTCCAATAAGTTTCTATACGTCTTTATTTATTTTTGGAGATGGCATGGAAATTAGAGATCGAATCTAATTGGGATTAGCTTTGATTCCCTTCTGACTGATAAGGTGTCCCAAAAATTGACCAAAGTGTACTCCGAATTGACATTTATCTGGATTGAGTTTCATTTTGTATGACCGTAATATGTTAAAAACTGTATCAAGATGTGCAATATGATCTTCCTTATTTAGGCTTTTGCATAGCATATCATCAATGTATACTTTGACAATTTTTCCCAAGTGTTCCTTAAACATGCTTGTTACTAGCCTTTGATAGGTTGCTCTAACATTTTTGAGGTCGAATGACATGACTTTGTAGCAGTAGAGGCCTCTTTTGGTGATGAAGGTGGTCTTCTCCTGATCTTCATCGAGGATAGGTATCTGGTTGTATTTGGAGGTTGCGTCCATCATAGACAGAAGTTCGTGTCCTACTGTAAAATCTAGAATTTTGTTGATTATGGGAAGAGGAAAACTATCATTCGGCGTGCATTTGTTTAGATCTGTAAAATCTACACAAACTCTAACTTTCCTATTCTTCTTTGGAACTGCTACTATGCTTGAAATCCAGTCCGAATATTTAGCTTCTCGAATAAAGCCGACATCGATCAATTTATCAATTTCCTTATTAACCTCATTTCGGGGGCGAGGGGAGAGCCTCCGTTGTTCCTGTTTGATTGATGTGGTTTTATCTCTGATACTTAATTTGTGATAAGCTTTCACTAGATCGACTCCTGGCATTTCTTGAAAACTTAATATGAATACATCTTTGTTCGAGTGAAGGAATTGTACTAGAGCTTCTTTTTCCTATTGGAAAAGTCTGGTACCAATGCATGTGCCCCTGCAATGTCCATCGATCTCAATGTAATATGTAGGCTCAACTGTGGAATGTTGATCTTTGACGTGATCAACGTTCTGTAATTGTTATGAAGCAAATTTGTTAGGGGTGTCAAGAATGGTAAATACTGTATTTTTGCAAGTCTGAGCGAGCTTTTGACTTATTTTAATTTCATAGATATCCTCGTTGTATTAGAATCAAAGTGCTTGGTGGTATTAAGGAATGGCTTACATGCTGTGTAACTAGCAGCGACCCATTATCCCCAAGAATTAGGATTTTGCATTGATAACAAAGAATGTGATGTCGAGTGTGGCAGGTCCAGCGGTAATTGGAAGGATGATTTTGCCTACTCGCTCTTCTTCAGACCCATTGAAGTCGATATTATCGATGTCGTTTGGCATGACTTTGTCTGCTAGCCCCATTTGGTCAATGGTGCTCGGAAAAGGATTTTGATGTCACTGCCTGCATCGATCATCATGGTATGCATGACAAATTTTTTCATTTTGAGCATAATAACCAGTGCGTCATGATGTAAAAACTTGACATGACGGATGTCACAATCTTCAAATGAAATTTCTGTTCGCCGAAGGCTTGACTCGGGCATGAGTTTAAGTTCTTTATCCTGAACTGTGAGATCGTAATACTCTGTTAACCTCCTTCTCTTAAATTGGTTGACTTGTTGATCTAGTAAATCTTGATCATGTGGCTGAGGTAAAGGTGTTACAAGTGCTTTTCCTTTGACGGCTGAATCACTTCGACCTATTTTTTAGAGCTCCCATTCTTATATCCTTTTAGATCGATAATGTATTTGTGCATTCTTCCATCCTTGAAAATGTATTCTAGCAATTGCCGTACAACGTAGAAATGGTCGATTTCATGATGTGTGACCTTGTGGTGTATACAATACAGTTTTCCTTCGATTGGTTCTAGAGGTTGAGCCACACGGGAGAATTTGTCTTTTCTAGTATATGATAGATTACCGAAATTCTGACATTCATCTTGGGAATAACTGGTTTTGGTAGCAAGTTCTCTTTTATTTTCATGTATCTGTCTTAGCTTGTTTCTTATCACCCTGGACCTTGTTGTTGCATTCACTGTTTCTATCTGTAGGTGGACCTTTTGCGGCTATGATGTTTTTAGTAGATTTATGCCTTTCAGACATCATCCTCTCTAGGTCGATGTATCCATTGACTTTTTAAATCATGTCTTCCAAAGTTGAAGGTTTGTTCAAGAAAAGGTGCTCTTTGACTTCACAATAGAGCTGCAGTGCATTGGTAAACGTCGATACAACTATTTTCTTATCGAGGTTATCAACTTTTCTTGCTAGTTCGAGAAACTTCTTTGAGCTTCTCCCCCTTAGCTTGTTTGAGGTTGATAAGAGTGTACAAGTTCTCTTCTTTATCTTTATTATGAGCATAAGTCTTGACAAATATCTTCTGTAATTATCGAAAGTAGGATACAATTTTCAGGTAGAGAATGAAACCAGTGGAGTGGCTCGCCTTGGAGACTTGAAGCGAACAACTGGCAAAAAATGTGGTTTAAGTTCGAATAAAATCCCAATGAATCTTGGAATTGTTATACGTGTTCACTAAGATCTGTGCCTTTGTATTTGTAAATCTTTGGAGAGTGGAATCCCTTTGGTATTTCCATATCAAACAACTCTTTAGCAATCAGACTGACTTGTAATTTGCCCAAATCGTCTTTACTACTAAGAGCTTGAGCTTTTATTAACTCTTTGATTATCTGATCCATATTTTCCTGTGTGACGTATTGGCTAGGGGCTGGAACTGTCTGATGTGTAGGTCATAGATTATGATTGTCGCTTCCCTTACTCAATCGTTCATGAACTGGCACCCTGGATGGAAGTCGAGGCTCGTGCTCCAGCCGTTTTGAGTATCCGTACCCCATGCTAATTTCAGATTGACTTTCTCGTCCCTGATGAATTGAGGCTTTCGGTATCTGATGATCATTACGGCTGTTCCTGAAAGCTCCTTTGCTAGCGGTGCCTTTAGGTCCCAACCTGTTTTGTGCTGAAACTCTGGAAGTCGCGGGTATAGCCTCACGTTCCTTGGGAGCTTGATCATGTTAATTGTCCTGCAGAGCTTTCAAGGCAGTCAGTAGTGTTGTCATCTATTCTATATGTCATTTGAATTTCAGTTGTCGAGCTCTGCGTTTCTCTTCGAGTTCTTGTTTACGAAGCTCTCGGTCATAGATTAATTGATGCTCGAGTTCGTTTCGCTTATTTGTTTTGGCGTTGAGGTTCGCCCTTAGTTCTGTGGATTACTCTTGGGGAATCGCCGAAGTTGGTCGTTTGGGATTCACCATGACTAAATGCTGATTGTTGAATAACCTTCCTCCTTAGGAATTCGTGGAAATATCTTATTTCCCACAGACGACGCTAAATGTAAGAGCCTATTTTCGTAGCTCGAATGGCTCTTACACCAAATGTACTTGTGACACAAATATAACAATAAATAATATAAATTGACACAAATGTTTAGCTTGGAGATCTCTGAATAGGTGAAAACCACGACCTCAGCTCGATGATTTAGTGATAATAACTTTATTGCTTGAATCTGATAATTTGATTACAACTTATGATCTCTTGAGCTAGAAAAACTTGGTCACTTTCTCTTTTGTATCTTACTCCTTTTATATACCTCATTGTCAGTTCGTTTTCGCGTGTAAGCACGCTCTCTTAAAATGGGAGAAAGTGAGAATTACTCCTGTAACTGCTAGTTCGTGTATGACAGATGTCCTTGACTCGTTCCGTCTAGCTTAGAGTGCTCGAGCCACACTCTTCTTTAGTTTGTGGTCCATGTGTCATTGCTGCCAGAGTGTGTCACCTGTATGTTGCGTGAGTCTTGCATAGTATTAGCTCAATGTTATCCTAGCTCGAGGGACAGGGCCCTCCAGCACCACTCCCATATTCCTTGGAAGGAGAAGCAGCTATCCTGGCTCCGAATCTGGTTGATAGATCGAAGCCAGAAGAAGCACCCAACTAGAAGGTGAGCCGAGGGCCTTGCTTCTCCAGTGTCTTTCAGAAAGAAAAAAGGGTCAATAGAGCGCGAAAAAAAGAAAGAAAAAAAAAGACGTTAGCAGTAAAAGTTTAATTCAGCAAGAGAGAGAGAAGGAGAAGGAGAAGAAGAAATGGGAGAGAGGGGAGTGATGAAGAGAGCAGAGGAGTTGGTGAAGTTAGCCATGAAAGGGAACGATGCTTCACACGATGCTTCACATGTCTTCAGAGTGAGAGATCTCGCTCTCTCTTTAGCTCATGAGGAAGGTCTCTCTTCTTCTCCAGAAGCCATGGAAATTGTAAGTTTCATACTTGTATAAGCTCAATTCAAGTTTATTAGTAACCCCATTTCCCCATTTTGTAGATTTGCAAACTTATTTCGATTTTTTCATGAATTAGAGAAAACTTAATTTAGTAAACAAACCTATTGAGAAGCTTTAGTCTTAACTTAGCATGATGTTAGGCCGATGGTCCGATGAGTTTGTGAAGATGTGAGGTGAGGCCAGCTCAAGATATGAAGGTTAACATGTAAAGATTAAGGGTATTTTGGGTATTGGAATGTAGAGAATTTCGAGATGGGTGTTGCATCGTATCGAAAATTTCAAGATTATGTGTATAATGAAGTATTCCGAGCGAGTGTTGCAGACCTGAGCATAACACTTGTGAAACATGGATTACATTCTCCAGGATGGGGGAAGTGTTAGAAAGCTAATGGATGGGATTTAGGTTCCATGTTCCTTATCAAAAGAAGAAGAGGTTTAGTTTTCAAGGAAGGGGAGTAGGTTTTGGGAGTTTCCCAAGGGGGG
The DNA here is from genome assembly GCA_014058105.1 of Kingdonia uniflora. NCBI lineage: Eukaryota > Viridiplantae > Streptophyta > Magnoliopsida > Ranunculales > Circaeasteraceae > Kingdonia > Kingdonia uniflora. Next base: position 1,572,481 of record JACGCM010001155.1, read on the forward strand.
GGGGGGGGGGGGGGGGGGGGGGGGGTTGGAGCTTTAATGTCATTAGGTGCTAAGACGAGCTGTACGAAATCATATTTACCAATATGACTTTAGTTAGGTATCTCTCATGACAGTAGAATAAAATTTCCTTTAGAACTATATCGTCCTCAACTTTTGCATTGTGGGTGCATGAGTTGTAGTACACTCATGTGTCTGCTTCGATGCTCTAGAGTCTAGGTCTTCTATCCTTAACAGAATACAAGGGCTTTCACGAAATTATCTTTGACGATATGACTTTAGTTTGGTATCTGTCATGAAAGTAGAGGGAGACTTCCTTTGGAGTTTTAATTTATTGTCCTCAACTTGTTTTGCCTTGTGATTGTACAAGTGAATGTAAAATTTATTGATGTAGAAAGGATTGCAGAAAACTAAAGCTTGAAGCAAACAATAAAAGATAAAACCTTCCAGGTTAAAAAAACACATCATGGACCTCCCAAATAACTTCTTTCCACCTAGCCACAAATGAATCGAAGAACCCCCATTTCATCTCGATAGCCGCTTTACTCCAGAAAAAGCAAGAGATTTTATCAAGATAATAACTTTCTCCTCATTTATTCTTTTCCTTCTAAAACCCTCAACCTTATAGTTAGTTTCTCTTATAGCCTCAAGGCACCTTGTTTCCCTATAGCCTCAAGGCATTTCATGATTAGTACAACTTCACAACTTTGGGCTGAATGCTGTTCAAACAAAAGTATGGAATTATGTGGGAAATACTGGCTTGTTCTAATTAGAGTATCTAGCAATATGGAGAAATTCTGAAATTGAGAGAGTTGATGCACCTAATCAAAAGGATATAGAGAGTTTCGTTAAAGACGTGGGGCCTAGCAAGATAGAAAATGCCAGGAAGAAAGAAATCGCCCAGTGGATAGTGACGTAAAAGTAGGTAAAGTGAGTAGGGGTATCAAACCAATGAATCAGGTGAAGATGTGGGAAAAAAAAAGATGATCAGAAAAAAGAAGAAGAAGGTATCTTATGACTAATCTGGTTATATACCACGTGCACAACCATCAAAGCAATATTCTTAAGCAAAAACTTTATCCAAAGATACGGTTTTCATTAGGTGAAGCTGTGAAGTAAAGAGTAGCCGGGTATGTTTCAAATGACTAGAGAGATTTTCGAGAAAGAGATGACCAGCAGGGAGCAAACGGGAGGAGAGAACGGACCAACACCTGGTGATATCTCGTATCTAGTAGCAACCATTTTTCATGTTCTTGGTTTTTCTTCTTCTCGAGGAGTCAGTGACTGACTGGTGGGGATTGGTAAACAGTATATTGTCATGTGTGGATGGGTTGTTTTTTTTTTTTTTTTGAGGGGGGGGGGGGGGGGGGGGGGGGGGCTGTGTATCTATAGGTTGTGGAATGAGAGTGGTGTCAATGGGCTGCCAATCTTGGGTTGAGGATGGATTTGTTGAGGCTCGTGATGCTAAGTCTTTTTCCTCATGATATTGTTTTATTTTTGGTTGCCGATTGTGTCTCATCTCTAGATCTTCCAATTGCAAATGTCCACTTGGCAAAGAAAATGAATGAAGATACCCATATTATCTAAAGCTGTATATTTTGATTTGTTTAAAAAAGAAGAAGGGATAATTAAAATAGAAGTATTTTCCTGCTGTGCAATGTGATTGACACAAAACTATCTAAGTAAAAGGAAATTTCAGAAGATGGTGGAATGCTCACTATGTGCAACGGATTTAAATATAGCCTTCTTAAGAAAAATAACATCTTAAGGCTTACTGGATAAAATATGAGGATACGATATGATGAGTTGTGAGACATGAAAATAGAAAATTAGAAACCATAGAAAAATAATTCAGAACCATTGTATTTGCGAGTAGCTCCTGTAGCTGATGAGGGAAGGGAAACTAGATTGGGCGGTTTACTCAAGTTTACGTTGATTTATAACGACCAGAATTTAAAAGAATATGCAAAGTTCATGGTTATGTGAATACCCAAAGAATAAAATTTTAAAATGTCACTCACCAAGGTTAACATAAGAAGTAGAAGCATACTCACTTGCATTTGCATTATCACAACATATTTTTCTTTGGACATTTCATAAAACACACAGAGTGGAGTAATTATTCCTGTATTACAGTTGAAAGGTTCTAGGTTTATTGTTTTTCACTTTCCTATAAGTTTTCTATGCTTTCCCTTCGGACTTGCTCAAATCGGGGATAACAGTGTCAAGAACACTTCCTTTGTCATTCTCGTTTTCTCAGTTGTCTTGAATGCTATCTAACGCTTGTTTTTATTTCTCTTATCAGGTAGAGCTTGCTGCACTTCTCCATGATATAGGTTCATCACGCTCCCTCTCTTTATAGTACTCATACATGCTAGGTAATAACGACACCGCGGGGGGGGTGTCGGAAACGAAAACTGTTAAGTGCCTTGCAAATAGTGTCGGACATGTGTTATTTTTTTAGGTGAAGTGTCGTTGTTACCTAGCATACATGTATGTGATGGACATGGGAACCTTGTCAACTACGAATTTTGCCACATTTCATTTATCAGTCATTGGCAGACATTTTTCTCTTTTGGGCATTGATCAAAGTACTTCTTACTTTTTTGTTGCAGGAGACTACAAGTATGTAAGGTGTGCACTTTCTCTATTTGAGTTGCTTCTCTTTGTTTATTCTTATTTGATTGCTAGGATATGAGATAGCTTAGCTGCATAATTTTCTATGTTTTTCCTATGATATTGCAATAGCTATTGGTTTTGAAGGTAAAGTGATTGGACATTATTTATTGCTTTATAGAGAGGTATGTGGGTTCTTAGCTGTTATCATTTTTGACTTTAATGTGTGTTCAGAAACTGGGAGAGAGTGGTGCTTATCAAGAGAGCTCTAGACGGTTTACAAGTCTTTTTATATCCTTATATGTGTCAGATTTTGTAAAGACTTGTGGGCAATTTTCTGTGGCACGATAAGATGAAAATTACAAGTACCATGTGGTTATTAAATGATTTGTGCAGACCTGAGAAGAAAGGAGGTTTTGGCATTGGTAAACTTAACAAAGTAAAGCTTTGAGAGGAAAATGCTCAAGGAGATTTGGCGAGGAAGTGGGTAGGATGTGATGTAATGTTTAAGATTGAGAGTGAGAAACTAAAGTGGTTTGGAAGTCTCACTGGTGGTGTGTACACGGCAGTATTGGGAGTCAGCACAGAGTATCGTCTTTGACTAATTTAATAATTGGGAGCTGTGATAGGATTAGGTTTTAGGATATAGAGTGTTGCGGTACTTCTCTGCTAAAGTATTTTCTGTTTTCGTATGCTATTGTGAGGTGTAAAAAAATCAGGTAGTCATTTCTTTCATGACTTGGAAAAGTGATGAGGATACCGGGAACCACAGTCTTAGGTGTAGCTTGGAGAACTGGGAAATGCCTCTTATTGATAGCCTTTCCAATTCTATTGGGGGAGAAAATAGGTATCGATCATCACTGAAAATGGCGTCTTCTCTATCATCTCTGTATACTGCACTTTCAGAACACACTATTTCTTTTATTTTTTGTCCCTCACATTTTGAGGTCCACATTCCCAAGTTGGGTTTGCTCTCTTGGACTACTGCCTTAGGTAAATCTATCCGTATCCACTAATACCTTTGACGATATGATTCATGATATATGTGTAAGTGGAGTGGGGGATTTGCGGACCATCCTAACCTGAGACAATATCAGAATTGTTCTGTAGCTGTGGAGATGCCAAGTGTTTTGTTTAAAGATGAGCTGGGGTTGGGCCGACCCCCCTGATAATATATAAAAATAAGAATTACAAACAAAGCAGTTTGCTTAACAGATTGAGAGAAAAATCAGGGAAAACAAATACTGTTTACACTCTCTCTCGCGTTATTCTACTTGCACCATTAAATATTGTCTTCTTAAGGTCTTCTGAAAAGGAGTAAGCTCAGACTCAATATACTCCACATTTGAGTGAAGGCATGCTAGGTGATCTGCGACTTTATTGGTCTCTCTAAACCCATGTTTCTAACTTTGACCACTATATGTTTTGACGAAGAACGCTGCTCTTATTCAATTCACGTCAATATTAGAGTCTTTGATCACTTCAATTCTATTGATGCCCTTTTTGACTGCTAGACCTAAGACAATTTCAACTATCTTTAGTTCTAAATCAGGAATAGTGTTGGGCTTAAAAATTCCTGCTTCAGCAGCAATGGGATTCCCACTGTATTCCCTTATTAGAGCACCATAACCTCTACTGTCATTTCCACTTGACCAATCAGTGTTAGGAGTGTAGGTTCCCATTGGAGCGGGTTCCCATTTATAAAGAAGAGGCCGTTTGATGGTGAATGTAGCTTTAATATTCCAGTTTTTCATAAATTCTCTTCTTTAAGCATTTTCTTCCATCTCAATGTCCTTATAGAACATCTTAGTTAACTCTAATCTCATTCACAAGGTTTAACAAAACACCATTGTCAAGCCTTTTTCCTAGAGGGAGCATGTTCTACACAGGTCACCCCTTTCATAAAGCTTTTGGGCATTTAGTTGGAGTGTAACCTAAGGTTTTTTTCTTTTGTATATTGTACTGTTAGGAGCATAGCATTCTCACCATTATTTTGGACATCAGAATAATCTCATTCTTTTAGAGTAAGGTTTATGAAGTATTCTGAGCTATTTCTTTGTGGAGATGGTGACCAGTTTGGCCAATGCTTTGAGGACTGTAATGTGGCAAGGTGGGAGTGGGGTGATCATGGTTCTGTTGATCTTGGGTTGAGGATCCACATGTTGTCACCCTTGGTGTTGAGTTCTTTACCTTTTTTGATATTTTCCAGACTTTTGGCCCTGTTTGCGTCATTTACTGAAACTTTCATGGGCCCATTTATCGTATTCAAAGTAAAGGTTTTGCTTATCATCTATTTCTAATGTGTATTGCTTTCAGAAACGGATATGATATGTTTGTATGGTTGTTGTGGAAATTCAGACCCTTGGGGGAGTATCCCTCGTCATGCAATTGACTGGGTTTGCTTTGCAAGGAAAGAAACAAAATTAAATCGCACCATCTCGTGTCTGAACCCAAAGATACCGCTACACGTGATGACATTTTTAGCGGCTTAGTCAATGGCGCTCTATTGGCGCTAATAGGTTATGTTCTTAACCTGGCGTGGGTATTGGCAGGAATTTTTTGAAGCTTTAGGATGGGCTCTACTTGTACCAATTAATCAAATTTGTTGAACACCTCCGGTTTCAAGGCAGAAGCTATTTTTAAGCCTTTTTGGGTTCTGGATATCTTACTATGTTATTTGTTGTCTGCGTTTTTTCCGGCAATTAAGGAGGGAGGTTGTGGTCTCTCATTTTGTATCTAAACAAGGTTTTGAGTGGTTAAATATTTTAAAATATCAAGAAAAGAGAGTTCATTTGCCAGTGAAATATTAAGGAATGAAACATAGGGTTGATGTTGTTAGGAGTTGGGTGCTCGCAAAAAGTATGGCTTTCTTACACGCATTATCATTAACATATAAAGTGGAAACAAAAAACTTAAGTTTTGAGTGTCTCCAGTAGGCTAGTTATTGAGGATGGGACGAAGTGGTAATGTTTATAGGGGAGAGAGAGCCCTTTTTAGCAGGGTTATGTTCGTTGTCTAGGGAAAAAACGGGAATACTTAAAGCAAGCCTAGTATTGGCAAGTCTCCCACTCTTCCATTTGTTGTCGATATAGAAGCTGCTTTCTTTGAATCCATTTTGTAAAAACCCTGATAAGAAAAAAAATTCACTGAGGTTTTTATAAAAATACCATTGATTGTTTTTTATTTTGAAAAAATCAAACTCCTATTGTTGATCAAGTGTCCTCCATAAAGAGGAAACAGTTATACGACCAAATATGTTTCTGTCTCATTAAGAACACTCCCCTTGGTGCTATAAAGTAATAATGAGGGGTTGTTCATTACAATAAATTGGTAGGGGTAGGGTTGTTCAGGAGCCATCTTAATTGGCTTTTGATATCTAGCATGTGCAATTGTGCATGTATTATCTGTTATCTTATAGAAAGCCACTGTCTTTGATTAATAGATTTCTTCCCCCTCAATTTTTTTATGGGCTATCTCGCACAATTAGGCCATGAGTAATTTTAGCACACCTGAGAATGTTTTTCTATTTTGTTTGAGTGAAAGAAAATGGAGTTTCTCTCTGTATGTTTTTTTCTTCTTCTTATTTCATGTATACTAGATATGCTTGAATTTCACGTATTCATAGTTGTAACAGTGGGTATGACGGTTTGCAGAGATCCTTCTGAGGAGAAAATGGTAGAGACATTTCTCGAGGAGGAAAAAGTGGAAGAGAGCAAAAGGAGGAAGATACTAAGTATTGTAAAGGGAATGGGTAAGTTTCATTCATAAGAGTGTTTTGAGTTTGAAAATCTATGTGCAATTTGGCTTTTCCCTCTAAAGGTCGAAACTCGCTAACTTTCTCAAACTTTTCTTTTATTTCATCAGCCCTCATTTACCATTTCTTTAAGTTATTACAAAGCAGTCATTGAACTTAGTCTTCAGACAGAGTATATCTATACATTTTTTTAATAAAACGTAGAATTCAAAAATTACCCATGATATAGTCTTGCTGAAATTCACTTTTGGCTAGACAGTGGTTTTAGGTTTAAAATAGTTATAGGGCGGACCACTACTTACTCAAAAGTGTGAGACACCTCTTTTATGTTAACATGCATAATATTTGTACACCCTAGGCCCTTTTCTTTTTGTCCATCTGGGTCAATCTTCTCATCAAATTACAGAATAGTAAGCTTAGATTCAGTTGCAATCTTAACTTTGGTATTACCACCCTACTTAATGGCCAACTTCAGCCCTGCTTCAGTGGCATGCAACTCATGGACAGGAACTGAACAACAGACTATATTCCCAGCAACTGCAGCAATAGATTCCCCCTGAAAATTTCTAAGGATAGCACCAAAATTACTTTTTTTCACCATTCATGGGACCATCATTATTGATAAGAAAGATAACTGGATCAGATCAATGGGCTCCCAGTTTCAGTAGATAACATTCTTCATAGCGAACTGCACATTGACATTCCATCTGTTCATGAAGGCTCTATTCGAGAGGGCATTTTCTATGGTGTTGCCCTAGTAAGCAATCTTCATCTGGATGTCAATAATCTTGTGAGAACTCCACCAGGCTCCATACATTTACTCTCAAAAGATTCTTCTTCTCATATGTGTTGGGAGTGAGCATTGAAGACTAGTTTCACCCAACTGGTGATGTTTCTCCTGTAGACCAAGGCTTGCAGCACCCCCATCCAGACAATCACAGAGAAATGTCATTCAAAAAACAAGTGGTTGCCAGTTTTCCTATCACCCCAGCAAGACACACATCTAGGGTTCTCAAACAACCCCACTCTTTCAGCTTATCACTTGTTTTTAGAGCATTCATAGCCAGCCAAGTGATCATACTTTGTATGGGTATAGACTCACTTAACCAGACAAGATTTGCCCAATCTACATCAGGATTCTTATGCCTCAACCCTCATACGTGCATTTAAGGCTGTACTCATATGATTATAGGTGCATTTCCCTAACACAATCTGATTTCATCATTGGCTCCTTCATTTTCTTCCCTCTTCAACCTGCTAATATTCAAAATTGATCGTATCAAATTATCAATATTGTAAATGATAAGCATGTTATTATTCATGCCTACTAAATATAATGTAAACGCACGACACGGAAGCAAGATCGTGTTACGTTTAACACTAACCTAATCTCAATTAGGGTTTTATTCTAAACTCTAAAACTAAATTAATAAAACTGAAACTTATTCTTAACTTGAATTTCAACTCAAACAACCTAAACAACTAAAGAACAAATAACCTATACCTTCCCTTTTATAGAACACAAGGGGCTTTATTTTAGAAACCCTATTCCTAATCAAAATAGGAAATAAGCTAATTTAACAAATAAATAAATAAACTAAAATTAGATGCACTCCTACGCCGTGTGGGAAACGATCAGGACATGTGATTCACATCAAAATAATTTCACTAGCTTAACTTAAGTTTGAATTATGTTGTATAAAAAATAACAGCTAATGGACATTTTACTTTTTTCTTCTTCTTGAATTTAGGTTTCAAAGATGAAATTGCACGGACTTCAAATGTTGAGGCATCTCCAGAATTCGGGGTTGTTCAAGATGCTGACCGTCTTGATGCAATTGGAGCCATTGGTAATTCGAATGAACAAACTATTACTACCGTACTATAAGGTCTTTCTTATTTTCTTAATCAATCAATTTAGGCCCATCGGCCCCTATCTAAAGCCAAATATCTTTAGTAAAAAAACGACAGAATCTGGGGAACTGGGGTTTCTTGTATTGACATGATGATTTTTAGTTGTCCAATACAGGACCCTTATAGCACCAAGATCAAGTCACTTATTTCCTAGACTTGAATTTTTAATTCAAACCTTTCAGAAACTGGCATCCCATGGTTTACTAAGTGTTGATCAAGTCACAGTGTCAATTAGTTTGCACTGAAGTACTCGGAGGTGTGCTTTGAAATTCAACTTGTAAGATAGATTGTCTCAATTCTCCCAGAAGGATAAACGGGGATAGTTAATCTTTAAGTGTACATGGTTATCCACCTTGGAAAAACTGGTTTTGCAATTTCAAATTTGAAGCCTTTTGAACTTTTTAGTTCAACATTCTATGGAACCAAGGGTAGTGCCAGAATTGTTATGTTGATATATGATATATCGCTAAATTGACCAATATGTATGCTGCTGCAACAAATAAGTGAAACTCTTACATACCACGATATGTTTTAATTTTATTTTCTTAAAATATTTTTTGCCATAAACATAAATATACGTGATACCGGTGTGAGATATCGAATAACATCATTACTTCAACCCATATATCGTGATATTAATCGTTGCCTTTTCTTCATTCACCCGAAACATCGTCAACCAACCAAAATTTTGATATGTTGTGTATATAGGTTGACATTTCGAATTATTGGGCTAGACTTCTTGCATACTGTGCTTTCTAAAACTTAAATGCCTTCATCTATCTATCGTAGTCTGCTTCTTCTCGTCAATGCATTTGTTACATTTCGAACGCATTACTCAAGTCATATGGACTTAAATTTCAGGAATCGCTCGTTGTTTTACTTTTGGTGGTAGTAGAAATCGAGCACTTCATGATCCAAATATCAAGCCACGATTAGATTTATCCAAGGATCAATATATGAAGAAAGATGAGCAGACTACGATTAATCATTTTCACGAGAAGCTTCTCAAGCTCAAAGATTTGATGAAAACAAAGGTATAAAACTGAACATGCTTTCAATTTCTGCCTGTATGTATTCTGCATTCGTGTAACTATGTATGAACATGTGTATATGCATTTATGAACCATAGTGTATATAGGTGTATGTACATGTGCACGTTCTTTTGGTCGTGTGTGTTTTGTGCTTATTGTATTGGGCAGGCAAACCTAAAGGCATTTGTCCTGTTTACAGTTCATGAGAATAAAATATCAAATTGTGTGGCATGTTAATGTCACATGTGGATCAGATTCCGTTAAGTTTGTATTTATATAAAAAGTGATGTTCAAAGTTGCTTCTTTCAAGAAATAATTATCTCAAGCGCAACTTAACAAATATCTTTTGGTGAGGTTTGATTTTCGAAAGTTGTTGGGAAATATGAAATAAGTACACATTATTGCCTCGCCTAGAGGGACGGGAGGTTAGAATTGGTTGGCAATTAGAAGCAAATGGTGGAGGTGCATTCACGAGATTTATGGGAGAAATTTGCATTACTGGTTAAGATGGGGTTGGCTTGTCCACTTAGTATTGATGGGATTGATGACTCCGCTGAGGGTTAAATGGCGAAGAAATGAACTGTAGTAACTTTATAGGAATAGTGGATATGGTGGGTTTTTCATGAAGGACAAGGACAGAAGGCCGCCATTTTTATAAAGAAGGTATTATATAGATGTGTTCAAGGGGGTAAAACCAATCAAATGGGAGAGACTCCGAGTCAACTCAAAGGTTTGAAGCGTGCGAGGGAGAGGTTGGGGCTGGTACCGGCATCCGTTGAGAGAGGGAGGTCGAAGAATGGAGCAGATTTAGTTGGGCATAGTTTCCTGTTTATCTTAATGGTTCCTCAAGATCTGCTCTTAATAGGAGGGGTCTAGGAAGTGGGAAACAATATGTCAGATCTAGGACTTTTATCTGAAGGTGGAAAGTGAATATCTTATGGGGATTCAAGAGTTGAAGTTGGAATAGATGATAATGATAATGTGGCGTTCCTAATGATATGTATCTGGTGAGGGAGTTATGGTGTGTGGTATTATTTTCCATCGTTAGAGTGGCAAGAGTGTTTGTGACATGGGATAGTAAGATGTTCATTTTTGACAAAGTGTTTGTAGTCTTTCTCGTCATATTTTTTTCTCTGTATCTCGGTATCGCGCTATATTTTTTCTTTCCTTAATCTCTCTCTATTTCCCTCTCTCCAAAATATCTCAAATAGTCTTTATCTCCCAAGTGTTTTCTTTATGATTATCTTTATCTTAGCTTGTCTCTTTCAAATTTCTTTCCTTCAACTTTTCGATCTTCAGATTTCTCTCTCTCCAAGTTTCCTTTCACCACATATTATCTTCTGTAGGTTTTCTCTAACCAGATTCCTTTCTCCCTGGAGTTTCCTAAGAGATATCTAGAATAAGAAGTTTTGGATGTAGTAACTTCGTAGAAATAAAATCTTGAAATAGAAAATATTCTTAAATCGAAAGAATTTTTTCTTGAGGAGAATTTAGGGACAAAAATATGAAGAGGTTAGAAAAGCTGGAGATAAAGAGAAAATCTGAAGAGAAAATAATCTAGATAGGGAGAAACACAGAGGAAAAGAGATGTCACAAAGACAAAGAAGGTGAGAGAAAAATGTCAGGCTTTTGTTTTACTCTTGCAAGTGAATTCAAATCATTTTTGTGGCTGCACCCAGTTCCACGATTTTTTATTATTACAAAATAAAACAGTTACCCTAATGTATGAAGCACAAACATTATTTTGACATGCCCCAACTCAAAACTTGGCATGCTTGTTGACAACTTTTAAATGACACGTATGTTGATACACACTCAATAGACAATAGGACTCACCTAAAGATGTTTGAAGACATTTTTTCCTTATGGATATGATCTCCTCACAATTGAGATCACCCCTCGTAAATTACTAGCTGGTTCCGACATTCCCAACATCATAAATTATAGGTTTACGTTTTAGATAAAATGAACAACTCAGAACAGGTACTATCAGGGGGGCGAAGGTAGTATGATGAATTATATTGGGGGGGGGGGGGGGGGGGGGGGGGGGGGGGTTGGGAGCGGTGCCCCCAATTTTTTTTTGGTGCCATTTAACGGTATTTTAAGTTTGTAATAGAGCTGTTGTAGTTTAGTAGGTTACTTGTGGAGTATGTTATCATAGCTCTTATGTTTTTTCCTTAACCCATTCAAACAACAACCACCATCTTCACCAAAATTTCTCCCGAGAATCCTCCACAAATCTCTTCTTTCCTCTTCTCTTTGTGAACATCAAAACTCCTCTCCAATGCTAGCTATTCCTCAACTGTAACCTTCAAGCAACATAGAGTATTAGAGAGAGAGAGAGACCATCTTTTTAGATTCGGCAACCTTGGGAAAATTACTGATTTCGTTGGAGCTTTAAGGGCAGATTTCCCTCTCTTCGAAACCCTAGATTCTTCGATCAGGCAAGTATCATTATCACCGAGCATTTAACATTGTTTGATTGCTATAATTTCGGATTCAAATTGAGTATAATCAATGAATGTCATGTTAGTCTTACTCGCTATTTTCGAATACTCTGTAGAGATTTAGGTTGTTAGTGTTGATCAGACTATGCCCATGATCACCTGTTATAGATTGTAAATCAATTGATACTTCATGTTCTGGACACTAGGTGAAGTAGGTCCTGGAGGTTACATTAGTATACAAGAGTAGGAGGGAACTTTCTTTTATATTAAGGTTGAATATCATGCAACAGTAGCTTAACTTGAGATTTTATATGGGGTTATATTATACAGTTCTCCCTTTTCAGAACAACCTCTATTTATAGGTTAATTAATACATGATTACCAAGCCTTTTAATGCATTAGTGATGCATATGAGTTTATGTAAGGAGTGTAGTATACTTGTGAGGAGTCAGGTTTGTGCTTGACTTAACCGAGACTTCCTAGTTGATTATAAGCTGTGTTTAGGTTGCATCATGGTTTAACTTAAGCATCTGTTAAGTCACATCCCTTAACATACTATTTTGAAGAAATATAGTTAAGAACATTAGACTAGTATCACCTTATGTTAGTGCTTTGTTAAAGGATAACCCTCGTTGACAATCGAAATCTAGTATAGACTTGGCAAGTAATTATTAATGACTAGAATCTTACAAGTAAAGGCATTTGACATACAGCTTAACTTAGCTATGATTATAGGGCTTCAATTGATATTACCTTGTTAACTTAAGGTAGAAAGATCATTAATAGTCAGAGTATAATATCAGCGACTGAGACCCACTCCTATATATGTGAGGGTAGAAAGGTCATTGAGCATAAGATCGCCAATCATATGATATAGTCTCATTGCCTATAGAGCAAGGACAGATAGGTCATTTTGATTGAGTGTCGGTCTCTTAAATCATTCATGCATAGGATAACTTAGAGTCGTGTACACAGTAGGGCTATGATGTCAGGGTCCTTGGGTTCGATTCCCTAAACAAAAGATTAGGTGACTGTTTATCAGTGTTCCAGGGTTGCAAGCCCCTAAAACTCTTCCCCAGTTACATATCGGCTTTGTTATTCTTTGTGAATACTCCCCGTGGGCATAGATCCCTAAAAGTGAAAATAAATCAGGCTTTAGACCTGTAGGTTGAAACTCCTTGAGCACCTTGATCCGGTGATTTCCCCGCTAATTCCTGGCTCACTAAAAAGGAATCTGCCAATCCCTGGCTCAACAATTAGGGATACGCTTCTGTTGAGGACAGAAGGGTGCGGGAGTGTGGTCCCACTGAATTAAAAGTGACCCTGTGTACATCGTCTGTTAGTTATCTCCCACACCTAATAATACCTTATAACTATTTTATAATACCGGTTGGAGCCGACGCTTAAAAACAACATTAATAATTGAACTTCATTTCCTCAATGCATTGCATCATTTTCATATATATATAATATTATATCACACTAGTACTTTTGTATAATAGATCGGTCTGTCATGTTCAGTGACCGGTAATAATTGTGCTTGCTTGACGCCTTGTGCGCTATATTTTTCAAGAGGTCGAGCACAATAGGTTTTTGCTTAGTGAGGCTTGGTTGATCATTTTCGGGATTCTTTGGATCGCTGAGCTGTTGTAGGGTATTTATGGTTTTTACTTCAGATTTCATTGCCGTAATCTATTTTCTTGTTAGTATAATTTGTTGAGAATATTATTTATTTTATTCGATAATTGAGTTATTTTTTCCGCTGCGTTTCTTTGATAAGTAGATGTAGTTAATTTCTTTAGAAATATATTACATCTGTGGGGTTTCATCCATGGGATGCCCGACTTGTCAAGCCTTAGAATGCGCTTTATGATCTATTATCAGAAAGTGGATTTTGGGGCGTGACAAGGACAAAGAAAAATATACATATTTTTATATAAAAAAAAATTATATACCTATATAGGTATTTTTTTAACAAAATTTTGGGGGAGGCGACCGCCCCCCCGCGCCCCCCCTAAATCCGCCCCTGGGTACTATCTTTCGCACTAGAAGTACTGTTTTGACCTTGATAAAAATCTTGAAATGACTTGATAATTTGTGAGAATGATCTTCATTTATATCCATAAACAACAAATATCTTAAATCATCTCTATGTGGATCTAATAAAGAGTGTCAAGTGCGTGTCATTTAAATGCGTGTCAAAGTATCTTTCCCCGCAAGACATGGAAAATGAGCAAAACAGGCGTTTGAGATGAGCATAGGATATTAGAAACAATTTTCTCCTCCCCAATATACGGTCCAGCAGGAGCATAATGATCATGCCGGTTTAGCGTAGAAGAGAAGAAAATAGGTTTTGTTTGTAGGTATTGGGTCAGATGTGGAGTTTAAAAGAAAACTTGTATAGTTCACCGACACCACCCTTCAATTTGAAGTATACAGTCATATATACCACACTGGGAGCTAATAAACTTTCTCCCAAATGATTTATAAGTTCAGTTAATGCCACTATTTACTGTTAAAGTTGAAACTTTGCAATATATTAGCACTTAATTAAGCTTTCATTAATTAGTTCAATAATCGTTACTATAAATGTAATTGCCCCGTATGTTTAAGAGTGATGTTAGATTAAAAGGAGTTGTGGAGCCGGTATTGTTTTATTTATTTTTAATGCCATCATAGCTTTTGTAGAACACAACATGACTTGCTATTATTAGGTAAATTTTTTATTGCTAATACTTCAAAAATTGGGTGTTTGCATAATTTTAGGCTGGACGGGAAAGAGCCGAGAAAAGGCACAAGTTCATGGAGGGGTTCTTAAAACAATTCTACGAAGAGTGGGACTCGTCAGCTTGATTAAGGTAATTCTTGACATTATCCGTGTTCTCATATTCTTCTAACGCTGTTGTGCATGTGGAAATGAAACTAAGTAATGGTACAAAAGAATAAATAATGAAGCAGAAACAAAAAGCAACCCTAAATAGAATAAAATCATAAGGGAAAAGATTAGTACTAACATATAGAAAGAACTTCATTATTATGTTACACTATATAGAAATAGAAATCCAATTTTGTGTCAGATGAACCTTACGAAACTGTTCTTCAGATTTAAGCTAATCCTGAATCATGTTGCAAGCCATATCATCCTATATGCAAGACACTTGGGTACACTGACCATACAGATGCGACAATCATACTAAGCAAATTTTTGGTCCCTGTGACCTTCATGCGCATAGTCATTCCCGACTCCTAAGGACAAGTTCTGGGGGTTAGAGTAACGGTTAGTGGGCTTTAAAAGTGTTTAACTCACAAGTCCTCAGATTTTTATGGTTAGATGGGATTATGTCGTATGTGGTTTAAAGGAAACAATTCTTAACAAGTAAAAACCATGATACACGACAAAGATAAGGTCAGAATTAGATATAAGAAGATGGCAGACAAATAAATGAACAATCAGGGGCGGATTTATAGGCTTAGAGGGGGGGGGGGGGGGGGGGGGGGGGGGGGGGAGCAACTACCCCCCTTGATTTTTGCCAAAAAAAGGCTTTATATATAGCAATTGAAAAAAGAAAAAGAAAAAAGACCTATACATATCCACCAAAATCCCAGCCTGACAGCCCAACCCAGAAAGTGTGGGAACCAAACAATCTAAGAGCATCCATCTATGAGTACTCTCTGTCTCCAACTCCAAGCATCTCTCCAAGTATTTATCTTTGCGTTCTCTCCAAGCATCTCTCTCTCTGTTTCTATCGATTATCATAAGGTTCATTTGATTTGTTCGTTGTTTCCTTCAACCTCACTGTATCAACATTCAACATCACTAGAAAGGAGTGCTCTCTGTAACTACTGATATGATCATGATCTCTTTATAGTTGTAAAGATGTAATACCCTTGAACACCTTTTTTTTTTTTTTTTCGGGGGCTCTGCCCCCGAACCCCCAATACACTCGAGAACATTTTATTTATTACAGCCCCCCTACTCTAAAACAATAGATCCGCCCCTGTGACACAATGATGTGCTTAATTCCTACTTGAGGCCTTGAGACTTACGGCTCACCTGTATCAGGGATTTATGCCCGTAGTTTTCTTCATTTTTACTTGTTTACGTAATTCCATTTATTGTTTCACGGAAAATCCCTTCTTATATCTCAGAAAACTACGCAAGGCAGGTTTACACTTTACATCAGCAAATACCTTTATCATCATAGGTATGTCTCAAGGCCACCTCTTGCCAAACAATGATGAAAATATCTCTTGAGGTTTTCGTCATGCTAATATTTGATCGCTCTTATGTTTTAAAATGCAGGACGGACGTCAAACACTAAGCTCTCTTCATGATGAAAAAACTTCAATGAAGACATATTGTGGAACAATTGTGCCGATGTAATTAGTATGTTCTCTAGTTATATGGAAAACTTTTGCCCCTGAGTTGTGGAATTTCATGTAGAACAAGTCTGTGTAGTTTGAAACTGGGAGCTAATGTGTAATGATTCTCATCAATAAATAAATTTTACTCATTAAGATTAGTATCATTGTGCACAAGCATCCCTGTCCTCATGCGTTACATATGAGGCTCCGTATTGAACTGTTAAGTACTTATGAGAGTTGTGTTGTCATGTATCTTTGTCTTGAGATCACTTTTCGTAGCAGTCGTTATAGAAGCCGGGCCTAAAGGATGATATAAATTGAGTATGAGTTTCTCGATGTTGAAGTACAGTGGGTGTATTAGGCATAATTATGAGTTAAGAGGTGATTATTTGATGCCTACTCTTGAGTTCCAACACCATGTTGGGCCAGCGGTTTGGGACTACCTCTTGGAGAGATGAGGGAGAGGTTACGAATTTGAGACCGGGGGTCATCCGCCAAGATTTATTGGAGGTAAAAATCACCAGAATGCTTTTTTTACTGTCCTAGCTCCTTGCGTTCGAACATTAGTTCTATCATTGAGGAGGATGCAAAAGGGACTAGATACAAATTGTTATTCTTTATAGTCTTAATAAACCTGTTCAGAGGGTTGTGCCTTAATTCTCACTTGCAGTAGCAAAACAAAGAAATATTTCGGCGAAAATATTGTCCAGATTAGGTATAAGTAAGCCCTAGCAGGAGGATTGTTCAGTTCCAATATTTTTGTTTCAAGAAGATTCTAAGATATGCATATCCTTTGGGGGTGTATAGAGAGTTTAGATGCCATGGCCGAAGGGGCAACGATACCAGTTTCACGTAGAACTGTGGACTGTGGACTTCGAAATATCAGTCTCAGTCTGTAGATGATGCTTTTTTCAATGGAAGAAAAGAGAAATGCCATATCACCATGCATTCATATATGTTAACGAGTTGCCTCGAAGTTGAGCTTTGGATTGCTAGTTGACAGCAGGTGCTCCTCATTTTTATTAAGGGCAAATTAGCTTTTAGACTCTACATAATGACCAAGAATTGGTCTAAATAGTGGCAAATTATCTTAATTACCACTCAATAATTAAACCAGGAATACTATACTACTTCTACAATAATTATTTCTTATGATCAAGATAATCTCAATAGTTCCTGTTAAATATAACCCAAGATTCAGGTATGTTTGCAAAATAAACCTTAGCTCCAAGAGAATAATATAACTTCCATAAAAACACTAGGAGTAGAGACTTCCAAAATACAAATTAAGTCGATAAACTTTAGGGAAAAAACAGTCTTCTACTACAGGTACAAACTGCAGACGGCATCAACCGACCCTAAACTTTCCCTGTAGTATGCCAATGATGTTCTGGCAGGCGCAATTTGATCCAGTTTTCTTCTACGCATATCATAGCTGTACACTTTTTTCTCAGACAAACTCTGAAGAATAAATTTCTCATCCAGACGAGATTAACGGAGTATTCTTTGTCCCAGACGAGATTTGTATAGTCCTTTAGCATCCATATATCAACTTTTGGTTTGTCCATAAGATCAACGATGCATAAGAAACCCCCAAAAATACGTAGATTCAACAAGGATGGAATGCGGGTATTCTTGAAATATGTAGAATAGCTTTCCTCCTTAAACTTCTTATAATACATTTCCTGTCTACATTTCCAGATACTAGACAAATTGCTTATCTTGGATATCAAGTGGACCTCTTCAATTGGTAAGTTTGTACCCAATGAAATGCAAGGCTTTCTACTCAGGCGGGAAGTCTCACCTTGTCCATTTTATCACTGGGAGCATCATCTTTCCACAAAACGATATCTCCCTTAGGTTTTGGTTGAACTGTTTCACCATGAACTGATGAAACTATTGCACCCAAGGCTGTCCTATTCTTACCCTCATCACAACAATAACTATTTAGTTATGCTTCATCAAAAGCGTTGCAGACCTCCTTCCCAGCAATGGTGAAATGCTTAATGGTCTTACCCTTGCTTCGACCTAACAGCTTACACTTCGCTTCACTAGAAAATACTTGAATATCAGCTGGAGCAACAGAGGCACTGCACATAGGAAGAGAATCAAGTTCAACAAATTCAGAACAATGAGAACATACTGCGAACAAGTCAAAGCAAGGAAACTTTAAATTATCGAATTGGCATCTACGATCTATCATATTACATTTAGCAACCCCGAGAGTAGCAATATGTATAGCTTTGAATTATATAAATACCCAAAAATAAAAGTCAGATAATACTCCAAGTTTCATAGAAAACTGGAAGGAGTTTTCGAGGGAATCAGATATTGCGGGTATATCCTAGTTTTGGGAACACAGTTAAGATAGTTTGCTTGTCATATAAAATAGTACATGAAATCCGCAACTTAATTTACCTCTAAGGTCATCATCAGATCATAGTGAATCCCACTCAATATTTATGACTTATGAGTGTACTCATATACGAAGATTATGCTCATAGATGAATGCACTTCTAATCAGAGATTTTGTTTGTTGAGTGAGAAAAAGGGTTGAAACATTTTTGAGTTCGATCATTCACTAGATCGTGTTAACTGGGAATATATGTTATTGGGAATATACGGTATTGCTTGGAGAGGATAACTAAGTCTAAGAGAAATGAAAAAGCGGTGGAGGTTGGTGATGTGCAAGAACTTGGGGTGATTACTCTCAACAGTAAGTTTGATAACTTAACCAAGATTGCGATTCAGCTTGAGCAAGAATGCAAAGGAAGCAATTGATCTACTTTGAGTTCTTTCAAGCTCATAATTAAAAGTCTCAAAATCAGTTTGATGTAATCAGTGTCTGCAAATGGATCCTACATAGTTGCTTTGCAGTGCGTCCTCTATTAGGAGAACTGGATACCCGTTAGCTTTAAACACAATAAAGAAGCCTTAGGATTCATTTTAGTAAAATTTTATCATTAATCTAGCTTCCCAATTAATTTCATACTAATTCCTTTGTTTGAGAAAATAATAGATTGAACCTTACACATAGCGGGATGTAAAACAATAATTACATAGCTTCAGGAAATGTAATCCCTTAAATTACTTATATAGCTTTAGTAGTAGCCTTTTTCATTTGTCAAGCGTCCATTTAACACGCTTCATTCATTCATCCCTTGCAAGGATAATCAATTACTATTTGGCTAATCCAATCCATCACGCCTCCAAATCGCCTAATGTGAATATTCCATTAAACATTATTTCCCGCTTTGTTATAGAGGATCTTGGTTAAGAAAGATCATCGCAAAATTTATGGCAACACTTCACCAATCCTTTTTCTTTCTTTTTTTCTCAAGAAAATGCTCAAACTAATCCCATATTCATATAAAGAAAACTATACAAAAATTTTACCTTTCAAAAGTACCAAATAGCCCAAATTTATTAGAATCTGAAATCCGTTTCCAATCTGCAGGTCGGCTAATCTGCCATATGAACACAACAAAGAAAAAAAATGATGAAAGCATGAAACAATCTGCAGGTCGGCTAATCTACCAAACCAAAAACTAAGACTTTGTAAGCACTACAATATAACATGACAAATGGTTACATTTCAAATCTAATATATTGTCGAAGGTAGTCTACAACTTCCTACTACTGAAAAATTAGTATCTAGTGGAAAGTTGTCTATAAGTCTACAACTACTTTTAACAATTTGAGTACAGAGTATCGACTATAAAGCATACTCTTACGATGAAATTTTAACCAACTAAAACTAGTGTGGCTGCACAGGTACTGTAAGTTCAAGTCCCCTTTCGTATGAAACACGCGTAAATTTTAAGCATATTTCTTAGGTGGAGAATTCTGCATGTTGCAAAAGACTACAATATATTTACGAAGCCTACATTGCAAAAGACTACAACGTAAGCGAAACTTCGGCCATTTGATATGGATTTCTTGGTGTAAAAATAATGCATGAATTAGATATTTCGCCAAATAAATATGTTCTTTTTCAATTATAAAAACAAAGTCATCAAGATTTTATCAAATCAATACAATCAGTAACTGAGAACATATGTTCTTTTTCAATTAGATATTATCTATCAAATTAATACAATCAGTAATTGAGAACTACAAAATTACACACACACACAAAAACATAAAAAGTCTAATTGAATCATACAAAACCAGGGAATTCTTTAAGCTCAACAACAAAATCTCCAAATCTCAATTCAATCTTTGCTCTTCCATCCTTCTCCCAGGAGCCATGGCGAATAGTTAAATTAATCCAATCTTTTTTTTTTTTTAACAAAAAAATTTAAATCGGGGCGCTTAAGACTTAGGGGCCTAATTTTTTTTTGAAAAATAAAATAAAATCGGCCGAGCCCCAAGAGCCCCAACAGTTAGAGCATCTCCAACATAAAAGTATGTTGTTGAGCATCTCCAACAGTATGGTATGCTATTACACTTTTCACATACTTTTGCAAAAAACCCTTACAACAGAAGTATGATGTTCAGCATACTCACCCCAAACCTCTTCAAAGTATGTAAATCCGGAACTTGGAGAGTGGTATGTGCATACTACTTTTGTGGGTCCCCTACAAATATTTCTTCTCATCCTTTCTTTTCTCTCTCTAATAAAGAAATATTGTGGGTCCTAATTTTTAATAAAAATCTTCTCTCGCACATAAAATAATATTGTGGGTCTCAATTTTAATAAAAAAAACTGAATTTGGAGAGAAATCTGTTGGACCAAAGTAGTATGCTATTATGGATATTAGTATTCAAAACTGGAATAACATACATTATCTGTTGGAAATGCCCTTATAGTTTTCTCATACTTTTGCAAAAAACCCTTTCAACAGGAGTATGGGTTTCAGCATACTTACCCCCATACCCCTCCAAAGTATGCGAATTCGGAACTTCGAGAGTGATATGTGCATACTACTTTTGTGGGTCCCCCACAACTATTTCTTCTCTTCCTTTCTTTTCTCTTTCTAATAAAAGAATATTCTGGGTCCCAATTTTTAATAAAAATCTCATCTCTCTCATAAAATAACAGTGTGGGTTGCAATTTTAATATAAAAAAAATTAAATTTGGAGATAAATCTGTTGGAGCAAAGTGGTATGCTATTCCAGATACTGATATCCAAAATCAAAATAGCATACCGTCTCTGTTGGAGATGCTCTTAGGGGCCTCTTAAAAATAGAACCTCACTACTCACTCTCGTTTTTTTTTCCAATAGTTTTTCAACTCAAAAAGCAATGTCGAGTCTTGTTTTTCAAGGTTCAACCTTACTACTATCTTACGGTGATTCGACGCCTAAGTGTTGGTCGTATGCTTGTTTTTTAATCGGGCTCCTGAAATTTGGGCGCCCAATTGTTTGTTTGTTTGTTTATTTTTTGCAAAAAAATCAAATTGGGCGCCGGGCGCCTAATAGTTAAGAGTCTATGTTATTATTTTCAAAATAAAAAATGAAAGGGTGTTGGACGCCTGTTAAAAAAAACAAGTAAGATACTGTTGGATGAAATTGGACCTCACTCATTTGGTTTTTTGGTTTTTTTTTTTTCAACCAAGTGAGTGAGATACTTTAGGAGGTGCTCAGGTGAATTGTTAAGTTGCAATACTCGATGTGTTTGTATAAGGTATTAAATGCAACCCTAAATGCATTTATGGCTTTCTTTCTAATGGTGGTTGTGACCCTCTACCAAGAGAGGAGTCGTGGGTTCGAAACCCCATTGGGTTGGAAACTCAGGGTTACGGATCCCTATATAAAACCGGCTTGCCTAAAAATCAGAGCATTGTCATAAGTTAATGAGTGCAAGTTAAAAATTTGTCCTTGCATAAAATGTTCGCTGAGAAGCATCTTTAATTCTAATCTAGTTTATTATTTATGAGCGCATAGATTCGGACAATACAAAATAGTAGCACAACGATTCTATTGGACACAATTTGGGCCTCAAGTGCTTCAGGCTTCCCGAGTTTCAATCAGCCAACTTATTATTTACTGTGACATTGGATTAGAGTAGAAAGATAATCAACAAGAATTAATCATTTTGATAGGAAGCTTCTCAAACTTATGCATTTGATGAAAACAAAAGTATATATCTAATATATACTCTTATCATTTGCATGTAGTTAAAAGGAAGCGAAGCTGTTCCAAAAGAAGCAATGATATCATTATAGAATTTAGTCGCAGAGAAAACAATAAAAACAACACGAAAAACCAGGGAAAATGTAGAATCATCTAGAGATGGCAGATGTTACTGATAGACTAGAGAGTTTGCAGACATTGTACAAGGCAGATAGGAATGCTTGCCACAAGAATAGTCATAAATTAGTATCTTATTAACATTTTTCAGTTTCTTCCATTATCTCAGTTACTCAATTCCACTTTGTTGTCATAACTACTTTTCTTGAAGATTTGTTGGAGATTTCAAACCTTTTATGCTTGTAGCATATACTCACAAACTTAGTATTTGCAATATTCTACAAAATCACCCAAAACAATCACACAAATCACCCCTAATTTCAGCTCACCAAATCAAACTGCTAAACCAAAACCATCCATCGCAAACCTCATAACAAATCCTTTTATAACTCATGAGCACCACCCCCCCCAACTAACAACAGTATCATGCACTAGTACCATCTTCTCTCATGATTCATGAACCCTTGTAACCAAACCAATCTCTCTCCGGGTATTTTTTAGTCGACGGAAATACCCCCAACTCCGTAAAATATTTGTAAGCGTTTCATTTGTTAACCATGGATAATAATGTCCTAGAATTTTGATGCACTTGCATATTATTTTTGTTAGGTAATTGAGGATGATGTTTTCCCAAATAGGACTATTCGTAATGGGTAGAACGGAGAACATATGGTGGTTGAGAGCTGGACGGTTTACGAGAGAGTCGGTGTATAAATTCACAGCTTTTAACGGACGTCCACGGTTATGTTTAGGGAAGGATTTTGCTTATTATCAAGTGAAATTTGTTGCAGCAATTCAATTATACATCGTTACAGAGTTAAGGTTGTGGAGGACCATGTGGCAAAGCCTAAGTTAGCGCTAACAATGTAGATGAAGTATGGATTGAAGGTGATGGTTAGCAGACGAGAATGAGCTCGACCTAGCTAATATCACTCCTTAACAATAAAACGATATTAACAATATTTCAGTGGGGATTTAATTTTGATTTCTTTAAATGTTTAATTTGATTAATGAGGCACAACAGTTAGATGAGGCAACACAGTTGGTGGTAGATTAGTGTGAAACAGTGTTTAGGATCTATAAGATTTGGTTGCAGGCTAATTGTTTGGATTTGAAGTCGTGTTTTGCAGTATTTTTAGCAGCTATAATAATAGGTTATAGTAGTCTGTTCAATGAGGAATGTACGGGTACCCTTCCCTTTATTAAAAAAACTCATTAAAACAAAACTAGGCGAATGATTTAGCATTTACCTAAATATATGCCATATGATTTGGTATTTATCAAAAAACCCATTTAACCGAAACGGGCTGAATGATTTGGCATTCGGGTAAGCATAAGACAAATGATTCGGCAATTACCAAAGAGAAACTGGCTAAATGATTTGGCTTTGAGGTAAACGCAGGCCAAATGATTCGGCATATATGAAAAATCCATTCAAATTAAAAAGCCAAATGATTTGTCATTCGAGTGAGCATAAGACAAATGATTCGGCAATTACCAAAAAATATATTTAAGAGAAACTGACCGAATGATTTGGCATTGAGGTAAACGCAGGCGAAATGATTCGGGTTATATCAAAAATCCATTCAAATGAAAAAGCCGAATGATTTTGTTTTAAGCAGATATATGCCAAATGATTAGGCGTTTGTCAAAAATACACATTTAAGCGAAACAAGCTGTATTGTTAAGCATATATACATATATGTAAATATATGCCAAATGATTCGGCATTCATCAAAAAAACACATTAAGGAAAACTAGCCGAATGATTTGGCTTTTAAGTTAACATATGTCAAGTGATTCGGCATTTATCAAAATCCCATTAAAGCAAAACTGGCCGAATGAATTGGCTTTTAAGTAAATATACGCCATTGATTCAGCACTTATGAAAAATCCCATTTAATTCAAACAAGCCGAATGATTTGGCTTTAACTGACATATGCCAAATCATTCGGCATTGAAGTATAAATATGTCAAATGTTTCGGCATTTATCAAAAAACCCATTTAAGCCAAATAAGCCGAATGATTTGGCTTTAAATGAAACATGCCAAATGATTCGGCATTCATAAAAAAACCCATTTAAGAGAAGCTCG
Organism: Kingdonia uniflora; assembly: GCA_014058105.1. Classification (NCBI taxonomy): domain Eukaryota; kingdom Viridiplantae; phylum Streptophyta; class Magnoliopsida; order Ranunculales; family Circaeasteraceae; genus Kingdonia; species Kingdonia uniflora. The sequence continues at coordinate 1,596,893 of JACGCM010001155.1, forward strand.
CCGAATGATTTGGCAGTTTGTCTATGTGGCCGTATCACTTTTGCGCATATTGTGTTCAAGTGTGTGTTGCTTTGAACTTGAGTTTATCAACCTAAAATACGTCATTCACATGTAGTATTTTGTGTTACATAGCTATTCGCAGCAATCTAAGTCGAGCTTGCTTTGCCGGCAGCTTTGTTTCCTCTTATATATTTTGCTTGGCAATTTACGATCTTTTTGTAATTATATGGGAATTTATCCATTTCTCATTTGTATTCTCTCTCTTTTTTCACTGTTTGAAATGGGTAAATTAATATGTTAAAAGAGTATGGAAACGTTACTATTTCGAAGTAGGATTGCCAAGACAAATATATTTTCCTTCGTATGTAAACTGTGTTATGCACCAAATTGAATTGTCTTTTTAGCAGTGTCCAGTGGTTTAATAAGCCTTTGCTAATAATTTCAAACTCAAGTACTAGAGCTGGGACAATCAAGGTGTTCCAAAATTTCACTATTGCTCACATTATCAACTGCTAGTGTTGTTTTGCAGTAAATTTAGTAAGACTTGGTTGCACGGGAACTCAGGACGTAGTTGCAATGTATGTAAGTGTTCCATTGCTAGGAGTCATAATGTTTATCTCAGTTAAAGGGTGACTCTTCTACACAATTTGATATCCTAATCTTGTTTTTCTCTCGTTTTTTAACCATGTCATAGCTTGATACAGGAGCCTCTAGCAGGCTTATCTTTGGAGATTGTCAAAGTTTTGTGGTGCGGGCAGTAGTGCAGTACTTTTAGTGTTGTATCGTAGATTAGGTTATGTGGAGTAGTTTTTCTATGGTAGGCTATTCTGTGGCATGGTATAGTTAGTGTTAAAGGTTGTTGCCGTAGTGCTAATGTATGCAAGAATTATAGGTAGACAACAAAGACAACCAAGAGATGAAAAGAACTGTAGAATTAGCAATCGCAAATCCATTTGCCAACCATGTCCCTGCGGGTGCCACTGCAACCCCGGCACTCCCTGTGGTTAGTAAGAGTTGAATGAGGCACACCACATATAGTCTATAAGAGTTGGCTGTAGGCAAAACATTTTGGATTGAATTGAAGCCAATTCTGCTGTCAGTCTTTGGCAGCTATATAGAGGCTATTTTTATGGAGGATGGATCGGTTGACTCCCCATCTTAAACTCCCCAAATGACTCTCTTGTTAAACCGTTAGATGCAGAAAATCTATGGCTGCCATTGCTGCTGACGAGGCGATCAAAATCTCATTAACTTTTAATTTCTCATCCTCTTATCTTATATTCCGTGTTCTCTTTCCCTTAACCATTATTCTCTCCCCTTCTCTCCTACTCTTCTCTCTTTCTCTAAGAAAAACCATTAAAGATTGAGACAAATGCTTAAACTTTCACCGGAATTAGAACCATCTAGAGCAACAACAAAAATGGAGAATGAAATCATGATGGTCTTAAATGAGACGAAGAAATTATTTTTGCTTGTTCTCTTTTCCCTCCATTCAATGTTGTAAAAACTGTAGAACATGTATTCAGATGTATGTAGAAGATGAACGAAAAGGAAATTGAAAACACTGAAGATCGAGGGTTACAGTCACTGTAATTTCCTTAAGAGAGATTTCACTCTGCGTATGGTGCTTCACAGTTTTCACGGTGCCTGTCTCCAAAGATACGACGATCGAATCGTATAGACTTGAAGCACTCAAGTAGATACGCCTGTTGAATTATCTGCGATTTTACTCTCAAGAAGGAAGGAATGAAAAAGAGGAAATGAGATTATGATATTTTTCTGTGTCTCAAACACACCAAGAATGATTGTTTAAATAAAAACCTTTAGAAGCACTTGAGGGTTGCGTTCCAAGACACACCTCTAAGAAAAGTAGTGTCTTTTGAAGATAACTGCAAGTTTTATTCGAATAGAATCATAATCTATTCGAATAGATTCTTACTACAAGATTCTATTATTATTCTATTCGAATAAATTCTTCTTGCCAGATTTATTACAATCTTATTCGAATAGACTTATTCGAATAAAATCTATAAAATAGTCTAAATGGGTCATGGGTTGGTTCGTGTAAGCAAGCCCATGGGCGTCCCCATAGCAAGCCTTCAAACACTCGCCTCACACACTCTTGTGAGGGCACAACTTACTTACACATGCTATACATGTGTAACCCAATATAAAGTAAAAATACTCTTTTCACTTATCCAATATGAGACTAACAGTAATCACCAAGGTTTTATTCAAACCACAACGAAAAGACATGCATTTTTTCCAACAAAAACTCCATAAAAGCTCTGGACATATTAATCTAGCAAGAACAAAAGATAAGCCTTCTGTATGTACATTAGTGACACTTCATAGTTTACAGTATCTAATTCGAAAATTTGTGAGAAAAAATGTAAATCTGAATTATCTTTAAAGTTTCTTTAGTGGATGCTTTGCTATGGATAGTTCGAGAATACATCGAAAAATCTGTGAGTACCAAAAGTTCTCCTTTGCAAAAGAAATCTGATGATGATAATTATTTTGCCGTACTTTAATGGGGTTTCGAGAGAAAAGTACAGGGAAAGAGAAGAGGAGAGAAAAAATGAGTAAATATTGGAGAGAGAAGAGATATGAGAAAATGAAAGCAACTTGAGATATCAGCAGCAATGGCAGCCATAGATTTTCTGCATCTAACGGTTTAACAAGGGAGTCATTTGGAGAGTTGAAAATGGGGAGTCAACGGATCCGTCCTCATTTTTATGATAAGTAAAAGAGAATATTTGTGAAACCCCCCATATTTTTATGCCATTTTGACATTGACCCTCTCATTCACTTAAATTAGCCTTAACCCCCCAATCTTGCCTCACCGACTAGTCAAAATTTGTTGACTCCGATGGACTAATTCCAATTTTAAGACAACCCAAATATACCCTTTTGCACTGAGATACGTACCAATTTAGACAAAAAAAATATAATAGAAATTAACAGGGGAAAACACATCATTATTTCCACTCATCTGTTTCTTCTTTTATGGATCTCAATTCTTCACAATGGAAAAAAATAATACTAAAGAGAGAGAGAGAGAAAGCAAGCTCCAATAATGACTTCTTCATCATTATTCGTGATTCGACCTTCAAACCCAAGTGACATACGCCATAGTAGCTAACTATACCCAATCTAACTTCTTATCGATCACAAACATTCTCTTCTCTCCATCTAGTTTCAACCAAGGCCAAAACCAGAAACGAAGAACCCCCACAATTCAACAACAAAACCCCAAAACCCCTAGTGAAGAAGAAGAGTTTTGAGAGAGAGAGAGAAAGAGAGAGAGAGAGAGAGAGAGAGAGAGCTCTGTCATAAGCATTTGAGTAAGTACAACTCAAACCATCTCTTTCTCGCACTCAATTCCCAATTCCCCAATTTAAATTCTATAATAAATTTCATTGAATTTGGTTTGAATTTGAGCAAACAGATTGTATAATTCGAATGTTGAATCTAAACCAACCTTTCAAATTTGGTTTGAAGAATAAAATGAGTAAATGAAAAGAGAGGAAAAAGTGTAATTATTGGTAGATGAGTATGTAAATTGGTTTTTGATTATATCTACTAAATTTTTTGCAAAAAAATTTGGTAGATGAGTAATGGGAAAAACTTCCGCCAAACAGCCGTACAATTGGTTGAATCTGGGTTGTGAGTGACCGTTCGATGAAAGTTTGGATGATTTACACGTGTCAGACCTTATTACAACTCCTCTCCACAAATGTACAATTGTTTTCAGCTTTTTTACTAGGGGGTATAAATATATTTTCATTGAGTCAACCGCAGTCAAGGACAGTCAACTTAAGTTTCAAGTTTAACTCCAGCGAGATTGGGGGCTAAGGCTAATTTAAGTGAATGTGTGAGTCAATGTCAAAACGGTGTCAAAATGTGGGGGGTTTTCTCAAATTTGCTCTGACTAAAAATGTTTATGTCAGAAAGACTTGGTTGCATGCGGAAATCGGGACTAGTTGTAATGTAGTAAGACATCCATTTCTAGGATTCATAGTGGTTATATCGGCAAAAGGGCGACTCTTCGAAAATACGTGGTCTCCTTATCTTGCTTTTCTTTCCTCCTTAAATGGTGCCTGGAACTTTGTATGTAAATTACTTGTGTCTATTGGCACTAAGTGCATATCGTTGTAGTTCGCTAAAGTTGACCCATATTCTCAGCTTTTTTCGATGCTTTGATTTGAACAACTCATAGTTTCATACCCAGCAAATAAGTTGGACTTGATGAATTTGATTTCAAGAGATGGAATTCAACTCATAATTTCGATCTAAATGAATGCTAAAAAGTTTAAGGGAAAGAAAAGAATCAAATAGAGGGACGTCCCTATTTAGATCATAAAGTAGAGTATTTATACTCTTCGCGAACGAGTTTTATACCATCTTCTTATATCTCTATACAGAGTTATTGATTTCAAATTTTTCTTTAAGTTATCCAGGTGACTCCTTTAACATTTATAGATTTCTAATTTTTCTTTAAGTTATACAGGTTACTCCTTTAACATTTATAGTTAAACCTATACTTTTTTTGTGTTTTACCAGGGCACTTACACAGCTACCGCTGCACTGAGCACTTCTCTCTATGAGTCGGATCAATTGTGACACAACCAGAATTACTTCCAGGAAATGTTAACGTTAGAACTAATAATTGAGCATCAAACGCATTTGTCGGTGTGCACTAAAATATCGACTGTGAACGATAGCTAAAGCCATGGTAATGTCAATTGGGATGGTTACCACACCTCTTCGATAATTAAGGCTTCGTTAACATGTTTCAGTTTCTTCCACCATCTCAGTTCCTCAATTCCACTTTGTTGTTATAACTACTTTTCTCATCTACATCGAAGATTTGTTAGCGATTTCAAACCTTAGTAGATTTGCAATATTCTCAAAAAAATGGTATGAGAAGGCAGTTGAGATTTGTGTACTAATGTAGGTAATCTTTCACACCAACCCCTTAGGTGTTAAGATATTTTTTAAGATACAATATAAAACCTTTTTGACAAACCCCTCAACTTTAAGAAACTCAAAGCAATCACACAAATCACACCTAATTTCAGCTCACCAAATCATGCACGCAAACCTCACAACAAAACCTTCTTATAACTCATGAGCATCACCACCCCCAGCTAACAACATTATCATGCCTAGTACCATCTTCTCTCATGATTCATGAACCCTTGTAACCAAACCAATCGTTTGCTTAGGCTTTCGAAGATGCAACAGAGGTCACTGTTTTACGTTTTTTCGCACCCTCGTTTATTTGGAAAACCATGAGGTATCTCAAGTAGACGAGTTCGCAAACAATGTGATCAACACAAGGGACAAGGAACAAGGAACAAAGAACAAAGAACAAAGAACAAAGAACAAAGAACTATTGTCAAGCACATGCGAGAATATGCATAAACCGGGATCAGATCTTTTAACGATATTTATGAGATTGAAAGACGATGATGGGAAACCCTTCACAGATAAATTCTTATGTGATATCTGCGTAAACTTCATTCTTGAAGGGAGAGACACTTCGTCCGTGGCATTAAGTTGGTTCCTTAAATTCTTTTGGCTTCTCCATCAAAGTCCCATAGCCTAGGAGCAAATTTTCCAATAAATTTGTCGAATAATAGCCGAAAGACCGACTTGTAATGACGACGAGATTGAGGAAAGTGTGGCATTTAGGCCAGATGAGGTGAAAAAAATGGACTATTTGCATGCAGTAGAGTATTATTTAGGTAAATAGCATAAAACACAGTGCTAATGTTAGTAAGGGTTGGATGAGGCACAACAGTTAGCGTAAAACAGTGTTTAGGATCTATAAGACTTGGTTGCAGGCTAATAGTTTGGATTTGAAGTCGTGCTTTGCAGTATTTTTAGCAGCTATAATAGTAGGTTATAGTAGCCTATTCAATGAGGAATGTACGGGTACCCATGTTTTATTAAAAAACTCATTAAAACAAAACTAGCCGAATGATTTGGCATTTACCTAAATATATGCCATATGATTAGGCATTTATCAAAAAAACCCATATAATCGAAACGGGGCGAATGATTTGGCATTCAGGTAAGCATAAGACGAATGATCCGGCAATTACAAAAAAATCCATTTAAGAGAAACTGGCCGAATGATTTGGCATTGAGGTAAACGCAGGCGAAATGATTCGGGCTATATCAAAAATCCATTTAAATGAAAAAGCCGAATGATTTGGTTTTAAACAGATATATGCCAAATAATTAGGCGTTTACCAAAAAAACATATTTAAGCGAAACAAGCTGTATCGTTAGGCATATATGCATATATGTAAATATATGCCAAATGATTCGGCATTCATCAAAAAAACACATTAAGGAAAACTAGTCGAATGATTTGGCTTTTAAGTTAACATATGCCAAGTGATTCGGCATTTATGAAAATACCCATTTAAACAAAACTAGCCGAATTATTTGGCTACTGAAACATGCCATATCAAATCATTCGGCATTTATCAAAAACCCATTATTAAAGCAAAACTGGCCGAATGATTTGGCTTTTAAGTAAACATAAACCATTGATTTAGCATTTTCCATAAATCCCATTTAATTCAAACAAGCCGAAGGATTTGGCATTTTGTCAATGTGGCCGTATCACTTTTCGCATATTGTGTTCAAGTGTGTATTTTTGAACTCGAGTTTATCAACCTAAAATATGTTATTCACATGTAGTATTTTGTGTTACATAACTATTTGCAAATACCTATGCCGAGCCGCCAGCTTTGCGGGCAGCTTAAATGTTCCAGCTAAATGAAAATATTGAGAGCTTCAGAGGATTCTAATCCAACAGTTTAATCTCAGGCTGCTCATGCAATCTCATATTCATCCAACAACCCATCATTACAATATGTCGATTAGACGAACACAAAACTAAACAACATAGGTTTCGGAAATCAACACACTTAATCTAGTCTTTTCAAACATAACATACGTAAGAAAACCAATTTCACGTAAACAAAAAATTTCACTATTGCTCACATTATCTACTGCTAGAGTTGTTCTATCTTTACTGCAATTTGTTTAGCGGTTCGGTAGGAGGTATATTCTTGATGAAATCTGAATAGAAGACATTCATGTATGGCTTATCATAACCAAGGTCGGTCTTGTTTTTGTTCACTCTTCTTAGGTAGTTTCATATTGTGGAAAGAATTGGACCACGGAACCCAAATGGGGGTAAGACAACAGTTGAAATCCTGAGTTAGTGCTCAAAGATTTGTCTGTTTGAAAACGTAAAAATGCAAATTATATTTTACCTAAGACATGTCATGTGTGCTCAAAGTCCAGAGAAAAGAGTAAAGAGGGATGCTTGCTAAGGTTGAGCTTTCAGTTTCTGCCTATAACACAATTGGGTCTCTATGGTCCCTTCTTCGAGTTCTTCCCACATAAACACCCTTTCTAGGATGTTTAAGTTGGTTATTAGAGTATGAACTATCTATTTCCAATCCTTTGCTAATTAAAGGTGCTCTCTTAATCCACATTTACATCCCTGTTTGCTCTTAGTCGATTATTCTAGGCTGTCTACGTTAGAAACGACTAGGTGTACAGCTCTGCACATGAACTGATCAATGCTGTAAATGTTGTCATATATGATCCTCTCAATCTTCCATCGTCGACTTCCTGATATTAATACTCAGAGAACGTCCTATGTTGTGCATGTCTTAAGTGTTCAATTTTTATGAATCAATTATGATCCATTCAGCTACGATATAAAGAAAAAGAAACGTGTTTCATAATGTGGTCTGCCATAGATTTGTTCTATTTCTTGTTTTCATTGCAGAGTGCTTGTTGACACGTTTGTTATTGATTGGCTTTCTGTATTAAGCGCATTGACTAATGATTCACTGACTCACTCCCTAATCCATCATTGTAAAAAATGGGGGCCTCAAGAAGCAGATATTCTAAGAAACCTGGTGGTATGTATTCATTTTGCCTATCTTGGCGTCATGACGACTATTTTTTGCATAATTAGTGACGGTGAAGAAAATTTTGCAGGAAAAAGCAGACATAGCTGGTAAAGAAGCTGATACAGCAAAAGCAGCATGGTTGTGCAGAATCTGTCTAAATATGGAGGTTGATATAACTATAGTCCCTTGCAGCCATGTATTGTGTCAGAGATGCTCATCTCCTGTTTCCAAGTTCCCTTTCTGTCGACGTCAGGTCGCTAAAGCAGTTAAGCTTTTCCGCCTGTGAGAGGTTCAAGTGCAATTTTTGACGAGAAAGACGGCCAACAAGAGATACCACTACATAGTAAATATATTTAGAGTAGCTTGTGTACAGATATGATGAATGATAGAAAATTGTATAGACTTGAAGAAAAAGGGTCATTTGATTTTAATTCTTTCCTATATAAGATCACAACTGTATAGCTTTATAAGAATCTTGTTGAGCAGTTAGAATGTACAAAATTTTGTTTTAGGCTGTTTACATTTAATGGCTAGTGAAACAGGACTTTTGTTTCATTTGCGTCTCTTATTATAGAAATTGCAAGTATTAGCACAGGCAAACAAATGTACTTGTTCAGATCCGAGTTCATGAGAAATTTGTGCTGAATTCAGATCCAGAACTTCAATAAGATGCAAGAATGTATTATAGACATGAGAGATAATGTTCACTACAACGAATGTTTACTGCCTTATGATGAAAGTGAAGATAACTAAAGACTGGCCAATAACTGCTACAAACGATAACTAATACAGATACTCCATAAACATATCATGGAAAGATAATTAAAGAGTTGGACACAAACAATGAAGAATTACACTTTAAGATAAACATTTGAACAAAAAGATTCAGACTTTAAATTGGTTGTCTGTGTTTAGAACATTTTAAGTTGACTAATACAAGGTGGGGATCATTTCCGTCTTCACAAAAAAAAATAAAAAATGCAAATGACTTACAATTACTTTAAACATCTAACTTAACAGTGGTAACATTACCTTTACTTTGGCGCTTTGGCAAGATTTTATCAACCAAACCAATGAATTTACCTTCTAGTCCATCTGCTGCAAGCAAATCTTCTACAATAAATGTGTTTGTTGCGTCAAGTGAAAAATCCCTGTCAACCATATCATTGAGAAGTTGGACTGCTTTATCAATTTCGTTATTCTGAAAAAAAACCACGAATCATGATATTATAAGTAACATTGTCTGGAGTAGGACCCTTGCCTAACATCTTTGCAAATAAATCATCTGATTCTTGAAGCAAGCCTTCAGTTAAAAGTCCACTTATCATTATAGTGAATATCATAGTGTCACATTTCAAGTTCTTAGAAGGAAGACTGTCAAAGTGTTTCTTTGCCTCATCGACGTTGTTTGATTTGCACATGTTATCAATAACTGTCCTGTACACAACAATATCAGCTTTTAATCCTCCATTTTCCATCTTTTCAAATAGTATCATTGCTTCCTCATAATTACCATTTTTAAATAGGCCATCCAATAATGAATTGTATGTGTAAACATTTGGACAAGGTCCCCGAGCTTGCATCTCCATAAAAAGCTCTTGCGCTGTTGCAACTCTCCCAACCTTGCATAAGCCATCTATTAGGGAAGTGCATGTAATGACATCGGGTGTTAATCCATTGCTATACATATCTTCAAAAGTATGCATAGCTTCATCCAACTTCTTAGCCTTGAAATACCCATCTATCATTGTAGTGTAACTGATAACATCGGGATCACAGCCCCTAACCACCATTGAATGAAACAATGTTGATGCCTCCTCTTTCAATCATCAAATCAAACAACTCATGGGCCTTTTTAACCATGCCTTTCTTACACGTAGCGTCGATTAAAATGGTGAACGTACGTAAATTTGGTGAGATTCCACGACCCATCATCTCTCTAAATAACTTTGTTGCTTCTTCCCACTGATCTGAATTGCATAAGCCATCTATCAAAGAATTGTAAGTTACCACATCGCGACTTACACCTCTTGTAGACATTAACTCCAATAGAGTTTGTGCCTTTTCTGTCCTTCCATCTTTGCAGAGAGCATCAATCATGATGTTGAATGTTACTATGTCTGGGGAAACTCCAAAATTCAACATCTTGTTAACATAACATTCAACGTCCTTCCACATGCCTAAACTACATACACCTCGAATTATAGAACTGTAAGTGATGACACCTGGTTCAACACCTTTGCAAATCATTTCTTCAAAGAGGTTCTGGGCTTTGGGTATCTGTTTATCCTTACATAGACCGTCGATGATTGCACTATATGTTACCAAATCAGGCTTGCGATTTCCTTTCTCCATATCCTGAAGCAACTTAAAAGCTTGATCAACATTACCGGTTTTACATAGTCCGTCGACCATAGTTCCATATGTAAAATCATCACATGTATAGCCGTTCTCTGTAATTTTGTTAAACAACTTGATTGCATCCTTTACTCTATTCTCCTTGAAAAGCCCTTTGAGCAAAGTGGTGAAAATAACTATATCTGGTTCAAACCCACTCTTGAAAATGTTTCCAACAACAGCAAACCCGAAATCCACCTTCCCCATTTCGCAAAAACAATTGATTAGCGTGCTAAATGTAACTACGCTCGATCTAATTCCCTTGGAATCCATTGCTTTAAACATTATGATTACAGTGGAATACTGTCTCAGCTTGCAGATGACTCCTAACAGTTGATTAAAAGGGAAAATTGAAGGGAGGGTCGAATTTGAATTGCGTTATCGAACAAACCCTTAGCTTCTTTTATCCCAAGGTTCCCAGATTTGCATCTATCTCTCACAAATTGTTCAAATTGAGCTAATTTAGATTGTATAAGTTCATCACGATGGGGTTCTGTTTTGAGCATGGAATGATGGGATACTAAGTGTAAGATGTAGTTGGGAGATGTATGTGGAACGGTAGATATGTGGATCTTGAGTATTACGTTTCAGAGGGTCTGAGTTTCTTTTCTTTTGTGCCCCCCTGTGTATTTTTCTTCTCTAATCATCCCTGAGGTCCCAAATCTCTTTTCGATGTCCTAATAAATTGCTTCGAGTATGGAATGGCTTACGGTTAGGAAACCCAGGGGAGCGACGGCTGTTAAATTAAGACCGGAATTTTTTTGGGCAGAAGAGGAACAGTGGAAATATGCCCTTATTGGAACTATGTTCCTTGACACGGGACGCAGTTTAAAACCTGGAAGTGGCTGAACACACTCAGATTTTTGAACGGACGTTTAATGGCAATACTTTTTTCCTGTTCAAATTCCGATCAGCGTATGATCTTAACATCGTACTTCTGAATCAACCCTGGAACCCTTATGGGCATACTATGATCTTGATGCAGTATACTGCTCGATCCCATATCGAGCCTTGATGTTCAAATTCGTTCATTTTTGGGTAAAATTTAACATTGTCGAACCTTTCTTTGGCACTCCAACTTTCTTAAGTGAATTTGGACAAAGCCTGGGTCATGTGCTGATGACAGAACCGAACCAGGAGAACAGACGGGTAACGAAGAACGGCTACTGTGCCCGAATTGTGATGGACATTTATGGAGCCTTCCCCCCGGCAGTGTGGGCATAATGGGAAAGTACTACCTTCCTGATTAAAACGTATTATGAGAAGACACCTGTAAATTTCTGTGCTCAATGCTTCAAGATGAGGCATAAAGAATCTTGTTGTACGGGAATCCCTGAGGAGGAAGAGGAGGAGATGGGCGAGAGAGGAGAGGCACTACCTCCAACTGAAACACCGAGACAAAATATAAGTATGGCACGAACGATGTCTGATACGGGCCCTCCACAAAACCATCTGTTGACTGGGACCAGTAGCGGGGGACAACACCAAGATTCACATCAAGTGTCACCGCAGCCTAGGAGACATGGCATAGGAAAAGGAATGATGACGAGCGGACCCCTATATCAGCAGTTACAGGTTACCCATCAGGGTGGGGATGAAAGAACTGTCACACAGGAAGATCCTTCAGAAGGGACATCCCTCACCGTTACTCTCGGATTATTTCTCGCCTTCTGAAGATTAACATTATGCCCTCAAACGAACGGTACCTGGGGACCAACCTCTTTTTCCGCCGATCAAAAGCTCAGACCTTCCAGCGGATTAAGGAACGCATTGCTTCCCATCTGCAATCATGGCGGGGGAAATTATTCTCACAGGCAGGCCGTACGGTTCTTATCAAATAAGTGATTTTGGCCATTCCTTCGTATCAGATGTCTTGCTTCGCTTTACCCCAAACTACCTATAAAAATATCAACCGGCTCCAACGGGACTTCTTGTGGGGCCAAGGGAAAGATGCCCGGAAACCCCTCTACTTGAAAATATGGAAGGAGGTATGTCGCCCCAAAAGGGAAGGGGGTCTAGGAATCCAGGAAGCAGGTGCTACAAATAAGGCATATCTCTCAAAGTTGGTATGGCGTCTACATCAAAATCCGGATGACCTATAGGGACGTGTTTTGAAGGCCAAATACTTCCCTAACTGTGATATTTTGCAGGCCCCCAAGAAAGCAGACTCTTCATGGACCTGACGAAGTGTTCAATCTTCGATTGAGACCATCAATGACCACTCTACTTGGCATATTTGAACGGGACAGAGGGTGAGATTTTGGACGGACTCGTGGATCCCGCCTGATGGGAGAAGAAACCTATCCCACGGTCGGGTGTAGATATAAAGGAGCGTCCTTAGTGGGTGAGTAATTTTATTGACCCGAATAGCCGTTCGTGGCGCTGGGAGGAACTTTTTAGATGGTGTGACGACACATCAACAAATCTCATATCCCATATCTTTATCCCTCGCGAAGGAATTTTGGATGAATTGCGGTGGTACCCCTCGAAGGACAGTAAATTTTCTATTAAATTGTCCTATCGTGCCCTCATGTCGAATTCTTAGTTGGAGCATACCCCAGGTACTCCGACCTTTTTCCTTAGATTTTGGAAAAATAAAGCTTCCCCTCGGGCTCAAATGTTTGCCTGGAAATGCCTGAGAGATATGGTCCCATGTTGGGCCAAGATTGCAAACCGTTTATCCTTAACCGATATCTCATGTCCCCTTTGTCTGGCCCCCTCAGAAACACTCTATCATTTCCTCCTTGATTGTGTTTTCACTCGGGCTGTTTGGTTTAGTACATCCTTCGGAGGCTATTTACACAAGGCTGCTCATTTATCTGCTCAGGAATGGATAGCTCAGTGGTTCCCCCCCCCCCCCCCCCCCCCCCCCCGGACTGACCTATGGATCGAGATATATGGACACTTGTCATCTTCTCTCTTTATTGGATGAGTTGGAAAGCTCGGTGCGCTTGGACTTTTCAAAATATTAAACCGGACCCTGCCCGTATTTCTCAGACTATTAATAAAATTATAGCCCATGAACCACTTTTTATACTTGAACGTAGTAATATCAAGGCTCCCTGGGGTAGGCCAGAACCTGGTTGGGTGAAAATAAATGTTGATACCTCTTTCTGTAAAAATAAATATTTTAACTACATTGGTTTAGTTTCCCGCGATTCTTACAATGTGTTTGGTGCATCCCAGTCTTCAAATTTCAGATTTGCCTCTTCGGAAGAGGGTGAAGCAATAGCTGTTCTCGAAGGGATTCGATGGGCAAAAGAGTGGGGGCATCAACAAGTGATTATCGAGACAAATGCTGAAGCCATTGCCACTTTTTGCAATACAGGAGGAGCAAACATCTCATGGACCACGAAAGTTATCCTTCAAGACTGTTGTAACCTGTTTGTTGATTTTGTTAATATTTATATCTGCTACGCGCCCTGGAGCGCTAACACTGTAGCCCATATGCTAGCCGCGAGGCCTTTGGGTATTTTTTCCTGTTGGACTTGGTACGATTCACCGCCAGAATGGTTGCATCTTTTTCTGGAGGCTGATCATACCTCTTTTGTAACACATTTTGCTTTCTAATTTACGGGTTACCAATCAAAAAAAAGAAAAAGATAGAAGGGTAGAGTATATGATGTGAGTCGCATGTGCATAAATAGGAAAAGAGTTTAAAAGACAAAGTCTACAAGACAACATGAATAATAACAAAATTCCCAAAATAAGATAACAAAAGTTTTGCCCTTGCGAGAAAGAGAGAGAGAGCTCTGTCATAAGCATTTGAGTAAGTACAACTCAAACCATCTCTTTCTCGTACTCAATTCCCAATTCCCCAATTTGAAATCTATAATAAATTTCATTGAATTTGGTTTTAATTTGAGCAAACAGATTGTATAATTCGAATGTTAAATCTAAACCAACCTTTCAAATTTGGTTTGAAGAATAAAATGAGTAAATGAAAAGAGAGGAACAAGTGTAATTATTGGTAGATGAGTAACGGTGAAAACTCCCAGCAAACAACCGTACAATTGGTTGAATCAGGGTTGTGAGTCAATAGTTTTGGACCATTGGATAAAAGTTTGGATGATTGACACGTGTCAGACCTTATTACAGCTTCTCTCCACAAATGTACATTTGTTTTCAATTTTGTTATTAGGGGGTATAAGGGTATTTTAATTAAGTCAACAGCAGTCAAGGCCAGTCAACTTAAGTTTCAAGTCGGCAAGATTGGGGATTAAGGCTAATTTAAGTGAATGTGAGGGTGAATGTCAAAACGGTGTCAAAATGTAGGGGGTTTTTCTCAAATTTGCTCTAAGTAAAAATGTTAATGTTAGAAAGACTTGGGAAATCGGTACTAGTTGTAATGTAGTAAGACATCCATTTTAGGATTCATAGTGGTCATATCGGCTAAAGGGCGACTCTTCGAAAATATGTGGGCCCCTCATCTTGCTTTTCTTTCCTCCTTAAACGGTTTCTGGAACTTTGTATGTCAATTACTTGTGTCTATTGGCACTAAGTGCATATCGTTGTTGTTCGCTAAAGTTGTAGCGCCCCGCTTTAATTTATGTTTTTTAACTTTGTCCCAGTTAACTGTAGTAGTTTAGTAAGTTGCATTGGAGTATGTTATCATAGCTCCTTTTCCCAAATCCTTATAAGAACCCATTCAAACAACCACCGCCGTTCTTCACCAAAATTTCTCCTGAGTATCCTCCACCAAATCTGTTCTTGACTCTTCTCTTTAGAACTTCAACTCCTCTCCAAATGCAGCTATTCCTCAACTGTAACCTTCGAGCAACCTAGAGTGTTAGAGAGAGGAGATACCATATTTATAGATTCGACATTGCTTTGGGAGATTGCTAAATTTTATTAGAACTTGAGGGAAGATTTCCTTCTCTTCTAAACCCCAGATTCGTCAGACAGGCAAGTATAATTATTTCTGGGCATTTTATGACACATTGATATAATGTCAAGATGTAATTTGGGGTATAAGCATAATTTAATGTTAAGAGTAGTCATATAATGTAGTTGTGATGATTCAATTCCTTCATAATTGTTATTTACAAGTTACAATTTGTTGTACTCCTATATCTTTTATGATATACATAACTAAACATATTTAATACTTAGGTGCAGTAGGAAATGGGAGTTATAGAGCATCTCCTTTTAAGCTTGAATTATTGGAGGAAGTTAGATTAAGCTTTCCAGGTTTTAGGTAGCAACTGCATCTCCACTAGATTAACTTATTGTACTCAGTAGCAACAATTTATACTTGGTACATAGTTTTCTTAACTAATCCCTTCCAGGTAAAGAGATTGGTAGACAGGGAGTAGTTGATAATCATAACATTAGCATTCAGGGTAAGATAGTTTATCTAAATCGTTCGAGTTAGTGTATATTATACATCCTATTAAGTGGTTAAGCCTCGTTATTGTTCAAGCATTTAGTATGTATCGTCAATAGGGAATAATTTAGTGATGCCTTTAATCTTAAGCTTGTCACGTGAGAATACTTCAATATAGGCTTAACTTAGCTACTATTTTAAGACTTCAAGTGATATAACCCTTAATAAATTAAGGTAGAAAGATCATTGGTGGTCAGAGTATAATATCAACAACTGAGACCCACTCCTATATATGTAAGGGTAAAAAGGTCATTGAGCAGAAGATCGCCAATCATATAATTTAGTCTCATTGTCTATAGAGCAAGGACAGATAGGTCATTTTGATTGAGTGTCGGTCTCTTAAATTATTCATGCATAGGATAACTTAGAGTCGTGTACACAGTATGGATATGATGTCAGGGTCATTGGGTTCGATTCCCTAAACAAAAGATTAGGTGACTGTTTATCAGTGTTCCAGGGTTGCAAACCCCTAAAACTCTTCCCCAGTTACATATCGACTTTGATATTCTTTGTGAATACTTCCCGTGAGCATAGATCCTTAAAAGTAAAAATAAATCAGGCTTTAGACCTGTAGGTTAAAACTCCTTGACCACCTTGATCCGGTGAATTTCCCGCTAATTCCTGGCTCACTAAAAATGAATCTGCCAATCCCTAGCTCGACAATAAGGGATACGCTTCTGTTGAGGACTGAAGGGTGCGTGAGTGTGGTCCCACTAAATTAAAAGTAACCTTGCGTACATCGTCTGTTAGTTATCCCTCACACTTAATAATACTCTATAACTACTTTATAATACCGGTTGGCGCCGACGCTTAAAACATTAATAATTGAACCTCATATTCTCAGTAAGCATTGTATCATTTACTCATATATATAATATTATATCACACTAGTACTTTTGAATAATAGGTCGGTCTGTCATGTTCAGTGACCGGTAATAATTGTGTTTGTTTGATGCCCTGTGCACTATATTTTTACAGGAGGTCGAGCACAGTAGGTTTTTGCTTAGTGAGGCTTGGTTGATCATTTTCGGGATTCTTTGGAGTTCTTTGGACCGCTGAGCTGTCGTAGGGTATTTATGATATTTATTTCATATTTCATTGTCGTAGTTTTATTCTCCTTTTAGAGTTAGTTGAAAATTGTATTCACTTTATTCATTTAATTTATATTTGAGTTTTCTTCTATGTTTCTTTGGTAAGTAGATGTAGTTAATTTCTCTAGAAATATATTACATCTGTGGGGTTCATCCATGGAATGCTCGACTTGTTAAGCCTTAGAATGTGCTTAATGATTTATTATCAGAAAACGGATTTTGGGGCGTGACAAAAGTTGACCCATATTCCCAGCCTTTCTCAATGCTTTGATTTGAACAACTCATAGTTTCATACCCAGCAAATGAGTTGGACTTGAATTTGATTTCAAGAGATGGAATTCAACTCATAATTTCGATCTAAAAAGTTTAAGGGAAAGAAAAGAATCAAATAGAGGGACGTCCCTATTTAGATCATAAAGTACAGTATTTATACTATTCGTGAACGAGTTTTATACCATCTTCTTATATCTCTATGCAGAGCTATTGATTTATACTTTTTCTTTAAGTTATACAGGTTACTCCTTTAATATTTATAGTTTAACATATACTTTTTTTGTGTTTTACCAGGGCACTTACACAGCTACCGCTCCACGAGCACTTCTCTCTATCAGTCGGATCTACTGTGACACAACCAGAATTACTTACTGGAAATGTTAATGTTAGAACTAAATATCGAGCTTCAAACGCATTTGTCGGTGTGCAGTAAAATATCGACTATGAACGATAGCTAAAGCCATGGTAATGTCAATTGGGATGGTTACTACACTTCAGAACATCTTCAGATCTCTTTAAGATGTTTTAGTTTCTTCCACTACCTAAGTTCCTCAATTCCACTTTGTTGTACTTTTCTCGAAAATTTGTTGGAGATTTCAAACCTTATATTTGTAGCATATAGTCACAAACTTAGTATTTGCAATAATCTCAAAGAAATGGTATGAGAAGGCAGTTGAGACGGATGTACTAATGTAGGTAATCCATCACACCAACCCCTTAAATTAGGTGTTAAGATATATCTTAAGATACAAAATAAAACCTTTTTGACAAATCCACTCAAAACAATCACACAAATCACCCCTAATTTCAGCTCACCAAATCAAACTGTTTAACCAAAACCTCACAACAAATCCTCTTATAAGTCATGAGCACCACCACCCCCAACCAACAACAATATCATGCACCCTTGTAACCATACCAATCTCTCCCCGGGCAAATTCTCCGTCCGAGACACCATGTTCCGACGTATGTTCGTCTTTTCCGAAGTTCAAACCGTAGAGGTTTTTCTCGCTTTTGTCTTCTTTGTGGCTATACACTCTTTAAGGCAACAAAAACGACATGGTTTGCCTGTATGGCCGTTTTTAGGGATGTTGCCTTCGTTGCTTATTGGGCTTCGGGTGGGAATTTACGAGTGGATTGCTGGTTTACTACGTCGCAAAAATGGGACGTTTACGTTTAAGGGTCCGTGGCGTAGTAGTCTCAATTGTGTGCTTACTTCCGATCCCCGAAACTTGGAGTATCTTCTTAAGACAAATTTCTTGAATTTTCCCAAAGGCAAGTATTTTCTTAATACCATGCATGATCTTTTGGGGGACGGTATTTTCAACGCGGATGATGAGATTTGGCGGTATCAGAGGAAAACTGCGAGTATTGAGTTCCATTCGCCTGATTTTAGGAGGATGACTAATGAGTCATTGATTGAACTTGTGCACGCTCGTTTGTTACCCGTCTTAGAGGACTCTATCAAACAATTTAGTCCCATAGACTTGCAAGATGTGCTCTTAAGGCTTACTTTCGATAATGTCTGCATGATTGCCTTCGGGGTAGACCCGGGTTGCCTTCAACTGGGTTTACCAGACATTCCGTTTGCTCAGGCTTTCGAAGATGCAACAGAGGTCACTGTTTTACGGTTTTTCGCACCCTCGTTTATTTGGAAAACCATGAGGTATCTCGATATGGGCATCGAGAGAAAACTTAAGATGTCCATAAAACAAGTAGACGAGTTCGCGAACAATGTGATCAATACAAGGAAAAAAGAACTATTGTTAATTACATGTGAGAAAAAGAAGAAACCGAGATCAGATCTTTTAACGGTATTTATGAATTTGAGAGACGATGACGGGAAACCCTTCACAGATAAATTCTTACGTGATATCTGCGTAAACTTCATTCTTGCAGGGAGAGATACTTCGTCTGTGGCATTGAGTTGGTTCTTTTGGCTTCTCCATCAGAATCCCGCAGTTGAGGATCAAATTTTTAAAGAGATTTGTCAAATAATAGCTGAAAGACCGACTTGTAACGATGGCGAGTTTGAGGAAAATGTGATATTTAGGCCAGATGAGGTGAAAAAAATGGACTATTTGCATGCAGCTTTCTCTGAGACATTGAGATTGTATCCTTCTGTGCCCTTGGACCATAAAGAGGTACATATTTTCAGACACATAAACTTACATTTTCATAAATAAAAATATTAGTCAACGAAAGTACCCCCAACTCCGTAAAATATTTTTAAGACTGTTAACCACGGGTAATAATGTCCTAGAATTTTGATGGCACTTGCATTTTTATTTATTTTTTTAGGTACTTGAGGATGATGTTTTCCCAGATGGGACCATACTTAAGAAAGGAACAAAGGTGATTTATGCGATTTACGCGATGGGGAGAACAGAGAGCATATGGGGAGAAGACTGTGGAGAGTTCAAACCTGAGAGGTGGTTGAGAGGCGGACGGTATACGAGTGAATCAGCATACAAATTCACGGCTTTTAATGGAGGTCCGCGGTTGTGTTTAGGGAAGGATTTTGCTTATTATCAGATGAAATTCGTTGCTGCTTCAATTATATATCGTTACAGAGTTAAGGTTGTGGAGGAACATGTGGTAAAGCCAAAGCTAGCGCTAACAATGTACATGCAATATGGATTGAAGGTGATGCTTAATAGGCGAGAATGAGCCCGACGAAGCTTCATTATTACATAACACTAAGACCCCGCATATTAACATTTGAATAACTTCGGGCGGGGTTATTGTTTTTATTTATGTTTTTACCTTATATCGTTATATCCTGAATTAAGAGGTGTTTATTTGTGTCAATCAAAAAGACATAATTCAAGTGTTATATATATTTGAAAGAAATATATATGTAAAAAGACCAAAACAAGCATTTTCTATTTCTCATGGTTCGACGTCGACCATTGTACTCGAAGTGTGTATAAACGGGTCGTGTACGAATCATACATACGACAGTATATGTTTTGGTATTTTGTTTTGTATAATAATCTAATTGTATTATCAATAGATCATAGTCAAATTAAACCCTCAAATGTGTATACATAATGGGTAAAATTGCACCATGTTTCCATTGGGATTTACTCAACTCTTAAGACAATTAGTGTGCTGGTAAGACTCATGCATATGTATCTACAGACTTCGGTGAGTATTGTGATTTAAGAACAACCTACCTCATAACATGACATTACTATGAGTAAATGTTGAAGATAAAGATAGGTGCCCGCGGAACTGATGTTAGGAGGCCTTGTTATAGATAGAAGCCATCATGCTACATACCTTAGAATGAGTAGATGTTAATGATGATCGAATTTGAGAAATGAGATAGTGGAAGAAGCTGAATGTTGAGGATATCCAAATAGAAGTTGCCTCTCAAGCTTCTTATTTGATGCTTGTGTCACCTCCAAATGCTGATGATTTGTGAGTTGTGATTTGTGCCGTAACCTAAAGACAAAGCCCCCCAAGCTTAGCTCCAGAGAACTGTGCTCATCAAAACTCGCCCAAAGATATCCCTCAAACTTACCCACATAGCCCTAAAAACCCGATTTTTTTTGGATTAAAAGCTCGGCCTCCTAGAGGTGTAATCAAATTAAGCATTAAAAGAAATCAAAATAAAAGCCCCACTTGACGTCATTGAAATGCTAATGTGGTCTTAGTGTTAAAAAGTACTATTAGCCAGCTCAGTCAAGCTCAATCTCATCTGCTAAGCGTCACCTACAATCCATACTTCATGTAAATTGTTAGCGCTAGGTTAGGCTTTACCATATTTTCCTCCACAACCTTAACTCTGTAACCATATATAATTGATCCAAACAGCAATGAAGAGGTTATCCAACTTAAAAAAAAGTCAAGTTTAGGTAACTAACTTCAACAAATAAGAAACTTCTTTATTTATGTTTTTACCTAGTGTTTTGATTTACATTAATAAAAAAAAAACTAATATTCAAGTATCTTACTAAAAAACAATATATATATATACGAATAGATCAAAATATGCATTTCCTATTCCCTTCTGTGTCAACGTCTATTGCACGAGGTGTGTATAAACGGGTCGTGATAGTATGATACTATAATACTCATATACACGATTTTTTGTTTTGGCATTTAAAGAAGGGCTTTGTACGAATAAAAAGAGGGAAGAAAACAGATTAGATAGAATGAAAGTTTCGCAGGCATTTTGTTTTGCATACTAACCTAGCTAATTGCATGCATTATCAAATATCATGGTCAAATTGCACCTCTAAATGGGTATACATAAAGAGTAAACCTCAGTAGTTACTAGTTTGTACCATGTTACAATTAGGTTTTACTCCAAAGCAATTAGAGTTGAGGGAATGTGTTAAACTCATGCTTATCTATCTACTTCTTTAGAAGTTAGAAATGAGTTATTGTGATTTAAGAACAACCCACCCCATCCCCATGGCATAACATGATATTAGTATGAGTAAATGTTAAAGACGGTGGGTGCTCGAAGAACTGATTTCAGCCAGGGGACCTTGTTACTGCTACATACCTTACGGTTAGTAAATGCTAATGATGGTCGAATTTGAGACATGAGATATTTAATGATGGTCAAATTCGAGAATGAGATAGTGGAAGAAGCTGAAAGATGAAGATATCTAAATTTATAAGAGTGCTATTTGATTTGTTGCATACAAGATGCAAAGCCGCAAAGGTAATATATCTATTACATCAAATATCCGTAATATTTACTCATTATATTCGTAATACTTATATTTTTTACAATAGATTGAAAGTGATTTTTCATCATCTGTATATAATGCAAATCCTCGTAAGAGTTAAAAGGAAGGAAAACCACTATAATTAATGGGTGCATTTGTATGGTTTTTCGCAGCGGAGTCATTACCGTTAAATTTAAATTTATACACAGTAGTGTTGTTGGGTTAACACAGTAAATATAACCGTTCATTTTTATTTTTATTTGTTTATAACAGTTGTTTAGGAATACAACTATCGGTGGAGTTGTCGTCAGCCATGGGTTGACACTGTGACATGTGACGTCTCATTTAAAGTATTCGATGAAGTTGCCCGAAGCCTGGAATTGGGGCTTGCCTTCGAAGTGACACAGAGGAGTTACGAGCTATAGCTTATAGGTGGCGGATCTTATCAAGCCATATAAAGCCACCAGTTTTATAGATGGCGAAATGTTGGGGGTTAGAGGAGTTCTCGAGCTAGCGCATTGGTATCTCTATAAGAGAGTAATTATACTGAGCTTTCTTATCGGACCAACCTCCGTCACCCTAGCCTCGTGCTGAGTATGCGAGGCATGCTATTTTGTAATTATCGAGTAGTATAATGAACTCCTTTGATAAAAGGTTTCTTGATTATAGTTTAAATAAGAAGTTAATGTTACTTTGCATAACGTCGAGTGAGGTTTTATCTTTAATTTCTATTTATAACCTAATGTTTTGATTCACATTATATGGTTATGATAAAAAAACGGTGGAACACTATGCGTAAAACATCAGAATTAGTCCGGAGGACTTGATTTCGCTTCCCCTAAAACAAAAGCTTCAAACTTTAAGCCCTTCTGATTAATCTTGGGTTAAATTTTCACACCTCGCATAGCCTGAAAGCACACGTTACATATGCCCTTTGAGTCTTTCACCCCGGTTTCACTATACACCAATTAATCACAAACCATAGCGCCATAAGCATTGAAATTTGTCATCCTCTACACCTTTTCTTTGGACGAAGACCGCTCACTTAATATGCACACGGCACATACTATTTAAAATTATCTAGGCGTGTGAGACGGCCTGCTGATTAAAAATGATATTTAAGCGTGCTTAGTGTGATCGAATTTACTTAATTTAATGGAAGTGATTCTTTAAGCAAATAAATGGGAAGCGGAGGATAATATTTGTACTTTCTTATTGAGCATGCGGATTGGCATTAGGTCCGAAGCGGGTGTTGTCCTAAAAAGCCCAACATATCCCTCCTCGCATTTTTTCGCATGCTATAACAAACTAAGGTTGTGCTTGGTTCGTCACAACGTGGAGCAATTTGAGGAAGAGTGATTGCAATGGTTAAAGGCTTAGAGCAGCGACTATACAGCGGTGCACGGCATATTCTACTGCATCCCATTGCACATATTTGTTAATAAGATTTGGATATGATGTAACCCCTTGCGCCCTGGTGCAAAGCCGTCAACCAATCAATCAAAATCGAAACAGCTGCAAGGTGGTGCAGTTGCATGCCCTTGAATACCATTGGCTCTTGGCCCAGTGGTGGTTGTACCTCTCTACCTAGAGATAGGTCTTGGGTTTGAAACCTCATGGGTTGGAAACTGAGGGTTACGGATCCCTATATAAATGGTCTGCCTTGCAACAACAACAAAAAAAAAAAAAAAAAACTCTCCTTATTGACATTTGCTGGCCATGTAAGCTTAAGTTTTTTGTGTTTTTTGTTTTTTTGCTGATTAAATTTTTGTTTGTTTGATTGAATTGTTGTGAAATGTATTGAACGTACATTTTCATGTGCGTACACTTATCATCAAGTTGAAGGCAACCTGAGGGCGGCCCGACTTACACTTGCTCAGTTGGTAGGGCTAGTGCTTGAAAAACCAAAAGGTCGTCAGAACCAACACATCCACAAATCAAATTTTTTTAGTGGTTGAAAAATCGTAATCATCCACAACAAATAGACACCTCGAACGCCAAAAGTGGTCACCCATAATCAATCGACGTTGCTTTCCTACCAACCTTTACCTTCGGTTACACGGTAGGAGCTATCAAACATCCAACACCGCCCTTCCGTTACCGTTACCTAAAATACATGGATATTGCCATATACCATACCTTACCAAAAACACCACCATTTATACCACGAAATAAAGTTTTATTTTTTTGGTAAAAAAATACAAAAAAGCCAAAAAATGTCTCTATATATATATAAAACTCTCTCTCTTTCCCACACTACTGTGTAAGTTTCTAACTACTTTTGGACGTTTTGATAAAACCACTGTTCCATTGTATCGTCCATATCACAATAATGGCGGTATCTCGTGACTTCTTCATTTTCCGATGGTTTCTGGTTTTGGGGTTTGTAGTTATTATTACCGCAACAAGTACGGTAGTCTTGGGGAGTGAAGAACAAGAGTCGGACCTGGTAACAGACTTGCCGGGTCAACCCGAAGTGAAGTTCCGTCATTATGCTGGGTACATTAAGGTTCGGCCCAGTGAAGAGAAGGCATTGTTTTATTGGTTCTTTGAGGCTGAAGATAGGGTGGATGAGAGACCTCTTGTTCTTTGGCTCAATGGAGGTCAGGCTTACCCTTAAAACTCTTTTTATAGTTTTGTTACATTTGTTGTAGTTCTTTTGTTGGAGTCAAATATAGAGACTTACCTAAACTTGACTTTTTAATGGTTTTTGAAATGAATTTATCATGAGTTTTCGTCTATTTTTTTAAACTGCTAGTTAATTATAGATTACAACCTGGCCTCTTTTTATAATAGGGGCTCTCGTGAGTTATTTCTACTTCTACCCGGTGTGGGACTAAAAGAGTATATGTGTAGTAACACCGTATGCTCTAGTGTCATGAGTACAATGTGTTCTTGTTACAAAAAAATTCGTGTTTCATAACAATGTAAGGGGTATTTAAGTCATAGTACTTTCGCGCTACAAATGGAAAAAAATATATATCATGTAGTCATTGTTGTCTAGGTGGGCGAGCGTTCTCTCATTTGCTTGGCACACATTTTGTGGGGAGTAAAATTGCAACCTTTAAATTGTGAGAAAATACATGTTTTTAGGACCTTGTTGTACACGAATGGCAGTCCAAAAACTCAGATACATTGATGATTTGTAGCTATTGGGTAGGGGATTTTTCGTGAAATATGCCCCCATTTAACGTTGTTCAGTATAGCCAGTTTTTGATGGAGTATAATTTTTAAGGTCAATGAGTCAAAAATCAAGTTTTTCATGTGTGCATGTTATATACTTGTGTAGTAGTTTGTGAATTCTAGCGCTAATACTCTTTGTTTGCTTCGTTAATGACTGTAAAATGGCAATATAGGTCCGGGTTGTTCTTCGATTGCTTATGGAGCTGCTCAAGAACTTGGCCCATTTCTCATTCGCAACAATTCAAAGTTTATACACAACAAATATTCATGGAATAAGGGTAATTATTTTCAATCCCTCGTTTTTGTTATTTTTTATAATCATGCAACATTGATTGTTACAAAATGTGACTGTGTTTACTTTGTGTTTTAGTTGCCAACATTCTTTTTCTCGAGGCTCCAGTTGGTGTTGGATACTCCTATTCGAACAAATCAGGGGATTTGGAAACATTAGGGGACCGAATCACGGCCAATGATTCTCACGCCTTTTTACTTAGATGGTTTAAGAGATTTCCTAACTTCAAATCCCATGACTTCTACATTACTGGGGAGAGTTATGCAGGTAAAATAATAGTTCTTTTGCCATTGACGCTTCAACAATCCCATTATTTGACTTAAACATAGTCTCTTATGATTATTGCGTTTCATTTCAATTTCAGGTCATTATGTTCCACAACTATCCGAGCTCATTTATGAAAGAAACAAGGCTTCTAGCAAAGATTCTTACATTAATTTCAAGGGTTTCATGGTAAGAATATAATGCTCTGAGTTTATCATTTTGAAATCCTTAATATATGAAATTTCCAATGTTATTTCCTTTTTCAGATTGGAAATGCTGTAATCAACGATGCAACGGACGAAAGAGGCTTTATCGAGTATGCATGGAGTCATGCAATCATTTCAGACCTACTCTATCAAAACATACTTAAGGAATGTGACTTCAAAATGGATAACCAAACCCAGCTTTGCTCTTCGGGAATCAAGGGCTTTCTTCAATCTTACTCAGATATTGATATCTACAGTATCTACACACCAGTCTGTCTCCTCTCCACCGATAGCTCAAAAACTTCTCCCAAACTTGTCGTGGCCCCTCGAACTCTCACCCAACATGTAAGCCCACATTTACTTAGCCAATCTAAATTAGTTGAACTATAATGTTTTCAAATAGTGATTAGTGAAGGTCATTGATTGTAAGGGATGTATTAAATGTCTGGGGTTTGGGATGTCTTTGATTTCAGGATCTCTGGCATAAGCTACCATCAGGATATGATCCATGTACCGAGGATTATGTAGAGAAATACTTCAACAGAAAAGATGTTCAGAAGGCCCTGCATGCAAATGTCACCAGCCTATCCTATCCTTATACCCCTTGCAGGTATTCTTAGTTTCATTTATTTATTAAGAGTGTGTTTGTGTTTGTGTATGTGTGCAGGGGCGAAGCTAGGAGGGAACCAGTGGGGTCAAATGACCTCACTGGATTGGCCAGAAATCACTTACCAAATAGTTAAAAATGATACATATATGTGTAATTTGTATATATTTTACCCCACTCAATTCTAATCATATAAGTATTATTGGTCTAGTGGACAAGTATGTTAGTTTTGACTACCTAAACAAGGGTTCAAGTCCCCACAACCTCATTTTTACATTTTCTGGTTATCAAGTCCTACTTCATTAACTTTTAGATTGGGGACTCTCTTCTAAGATTTTTTTTTTAAATTGGCATGAGTTCTAATATAAACGATACTAAAATACCCTAATATGCTTCATAATTTTTTTTCTAGGGGGCGATGCCCCCGAACCGCCTCGTTTTGTTTTTTACCCCAGTGGACTCAAGTTCTAGCTTCGCCCCTGTATGTGTGAGTTTGTGTATGGAAGATTTTAAGCATTTACTCTGCATGTGTAATGTGATAGTGTCATATCTTTGAATTATAGCGTTCTTTATGTTCCTCTGACAATGAGTAACTAAAACTTGCATGATAATCTTTCTTAGATATTTTGCATTCTTATTGCCAGTTGTGAATTATTTGAAAGAAGATCAGTTATTTTGTTCTCCCTAAAATTTTCCCTGACATACCGAAATATCGGATTATGGACCGCTGAGAGTTGAGTGTCCAAAATGTAGGAAAATTATCCTATTTTATATCGTAGCATCGCATGAAACACAAGTATATATTTGGAAGCCTTTTAATAAGTTGTTTTTTCATTTGAACAACTAATTGTAATATTTTTCTTTCGCGTACTATATGCAGCAATGTCATTGCAAAATGGAATGATTCTCCTGATACCGTACTTCCTATAATCCAAAAGCTTTTAAATGCAGGCTTACGCATCTGGATTTACAGGTAGACACTCAATCTTCATACACTTATCATGTTAACCAAATTTTGCTGTTTTTCAACCGTGGGTTTTTTATTTATTTTTACGTACAGTGGAGACACGGACGGGAGAGTGCCAGTAACGTCAACAAGGTACAGTGTAAACGAGATGGGGTTGAAGATAAAAGAAGGATGGAGGGCTTGGTTTCATCAGCGTCAAGTTGCAGGCTGGGTGACAACGTACCAAGGTGGGCTTACTTTAGTAACAGTAAGAGGTGCAGGTCATCAAGTCCCAGTTTTTGCACCTCAGCAATCTCTTTCTCTCTTCACTCATTTCTTGTCTGCAAAAGATTTACCGCCTTCTCGTTTCTAGTTTATAATTCAAACTCGAAACAAACTGTCTTTCAAATGTCTTCATTATTGTCTTCATGACTTAACACATTTTCTTGCATTATCTTAAGATTCATCATAACTTGATAAGAATTCAGTTGAAAACTAAGAAGAATCCAAAGTTTTCTTTGACAGATTTCAGGTATGTTTCTGAAACAAAATTATTGAAGCGAAGAAATTATGACGATGTTTCAGCTGGAACATTATGGCTTAAAGACCCTATTCACATGCACTGCAAACCCAAGCGACCTGCGTACACCTAGATCATAAAACTATTACCGTTCGCTCACCTAAGATCAGGGGCGTCCCAACTACCTCTAAGACCTGTGCGAAAATACAAATAGGGCTTAAAACATTTTTATTTTTATTTTTGCTAGGACTTCAACTCTCGCTCAATTTATTATTATTATTATTATTTTTCTTTAGGCCTTGGCTAAAACTTTTTTTGGGCCTATTTTCCCTTGGGCCCTGTGCAGTCGCACACCTCGTACTCCCCAAGGGCCCGGCCCTGCCTAAGATAACCGCTCGGACTAAAACCACGGCAACTAATCAAACCATTCAACTCAGCCCAAAATTGCTTCATAAATCTTCAATGTGAGATTGTTTTACGCGAAACGCTCCCGGTGTCTGTGTCGTCGAAAATTTTGTGCATTTCTTACGATCTTTGTTCCGCGTTGGATCCCCACGGGAATAATAAAGATAGATATAGTAGGATTGAATTTGAGCCCATAGATACAAACTCATATAGGCCCAAGTAGAATATGGGCTTGGCCCAATAATCTACTAGTTTTGCCAAGAGAGAGAGAGAGAGAGAGAGAGAGAGTTTGATTTTAATGGCGTTTCTGCTAAAGCGATTTCAAGAGGTAATAAATCTTTCAAAACCCTAAAATTTTTAGCACAAAGTTTACAATTAGAGTTGTTTGTTAGTTTAAATTGAAGTAGTTTTGTGTTCTGTGAGTGTGAAATGTGAATATGAGTTGGCCTTGATTGTATGATTGAAGTTGTTATTAGGGTTTTAACTGAATCTGTATGCAATGTTGATAATGGGTTTCAGTTGTTATGAGAAAATTCATTGTGGGGTGAATGCAGATTGAACAGTTTTTGAATTTTGAGCAGCTAATCTGAAATCCTAATATTTTAGATAGTGTGTCCAACCCAACCCTGTTATGATAAACATATACATTGTCATGTCACTAGAATGAAGATAGGGGTACTACTAATACCCATGCTTGGACCATTAGAAGAAATGGTTGCTATTAATATGCTTGCAAGGCACATAGAGCATTTTCCGTTTGTTTCATAAAAATAAATAGAGCGTTTGCCGTTAATATGGTTATTTTTCTGAAATTTGAAATCTTACAGGATTTATGAGCATTCTTCGGTCTTATTGTTTGATATTGTACGTAAGATTAGAGATGCTCTTGCAAGTATGTCGGCTAATAGCTTCAAAATATTTTTGGTTTGTTGATATGAACATGTAAACTAGTTTTTCTTATCTTAACCTGATGTGAATGACCACAAATTGGAGAAGAGAGTGTTTGCAACAATGGTGGTTATCACATTGGCTTATTTTTGCATGTGGAGTATAGGAGAAGATAGTGGACAAATAGAAGATAGGGGGTGAATGGAGATATGGAGAAGACAAAAGATAGCTTGTTTAGTTTTTCTTCTTCTTAATGGAGATGGTAAGGAATATACTATGTCTATTCTGACTTTGTTAGCAACTATATGGAGTTTTTCTCACTAGACATTACTTTACAAAGCTCCATATAGTTGCTAACAAATTCGAAATGGACATAGTACATGTTGTTTTGGGATGTGCTAAGTGGTAAATATGATTGAGTATTTGATCATCTGTGTTTGTTCTTAGAAATGGGACATATGTTTGTTTTCTTGGGAAGTGGTAGGTAGTTTCTGTAACTTCTTTTCTTTGGTAGAAAAGGTCTGACCACAGGAGGGATGTGGTTTTGGCGACTATCTTCATGGGTAAACACCATGGTTCCACATGAGATAGTTTTAAGAAAAAGGGGAGTAAAAGATGTTAAATATTTATTGTGTGGATATAGTGTTTCTTTACTAGATCATGTGAGTCTTTATTCTATCATGTCAGGATGGCAGAGCACATATAGATTATGAGCTAACATTCTCAGCAAGGCTGGGAGATTGAGAGGGTGGGAGGGAGAGATGTGCTACAAAAATAACAAGCAACAAAGCCTAAAGGAAGTAAGGAATATCAAAATAAAAATTGTTACCGGGCATATTATGTAGATTTGTAACCTTTTTGTCTTTTATGACTATAACAACCTCATGATGACTGAAACATTTTTATTTGAGAAAGAGAAGTGGAAGGTGAGCCAAGCTGGGCCCTCATGGACGCTGACACAATGGATATGGCCGTAGGGAGGGATGTGTTTGTTGTTTCGTGAAAGTATCATGACAGACTCATGGCTATAAAGCTCCATAAATCTTCAAACTACCTAAGGTTGAATATAGAAATTGCATTCGAAATATGCATCCCTAAATTTGACTACACTTGGGATGGTTGAAGTTGATTATTTACTTTCGACATTTCCATCATTCAAATCATAATCATCCTCAAATAGCATTGGGTTTGAACCAGCGGACCATTCGTGTTATGCAGCAGATGTTTTGTTAAAGAGTGGATCTGTTATTGATATACATTCTTCTTCTTACTCAAAATTTAGTAGTTTGAGTTGGATGTGATTATATGATAAGCTTCATCGAACTTTATTAGTTAAGACTAATTTTTGCATCTCGAGAGGAACTTTGAAGACATTAACGCTTGGCTTTGGTTTTTTTTTGCGTGGTCAATGACCCAATGATTTTTCTTAGGCTTTCTTCAGTAGTGCTGGAAAGTGCTAAGGGAAAATTTAAGGAATGTTGTTATGATGTTCTTTTCTAGGTATAGGAAACTGTCAACTCTGTAATGTTTGATATCTAAGATGGTTTATGTTTTTTTCATTACAGTTGTTAAAGATCCTCTTCATGATTTGTTTGATTAAGTCCTAATTCATTTAACGCTTGTTATGTTGATTTTCTTGTAGGCTGTGAAACTTGTTGCGAAGAGTCCAAAGTTTGCCATAAATCCGAGGCAACTTCAATTTGAAGCAGATGTTAATCGCCTCTTCCTTTATACCAGGTGATTTCTTATCTTATTGCAACTTGGTATCGAAATTTGCTAGATTTACGAAGTTTGCCTACGATATTCAGTCACTATATTGACTTTAATCCCACATCAGTGAAAATGATCATTTTCATCAAGGATTTCATGTCAAGGAGAAACTACTATGCACTTTGATTGTGTTTTTTTTTTCATTCCAAGTTATACTAAGTATGGTTTTTGAGGAGAATAAAGAAATCATTGATAAAGATGAGTTTTGAAAAAAAAAAACCAGGGGAAACATTTGAACATTGAGAATCTAGAATTTTTTTTTTGCTTGAGTGGATCTAGGAATTTTCGGACCGGGAGATTTGGATTGAGGGAATCTAAAGATAAACTTTGGACTGAGAGAGTCTAAATTAATGTTGCCCCCCCCCCAGAGAATTTAGAGAGAACCTTTGGATTGCTGAAATTACTAGCTAGAGTGACACCTGGACTACAAAACCCTGAAACTTTTTAGGAGATAAAGTTCTTGGACTGGAGATTCTCCAAATAGAGAAGATTTGATTATGAAAATATAGAGATGACATTTTCCATATGTATATACTAGATTGGGAAATATAGGGAGGAAATATATAAATAGAAAACATTGAAATGGAGTTTGCGGACTGAGAGGGTCAAGTCAATCCACATGAAGTCGAGAATGCCACATGGGTTCTATCAGTTTTCAATTGTTTTGGGTGTGCTTCTGTCTGAACTTTGAGGCCTTTCAATTGGGAGGGAGAATACTCTATATACAACGTTCGTATGTTATATGGGTGGCAGAGTCTAGGTGAAGTTACTATAGGTACAGTCTGGAGGTAGGTGGACATGGGAGGAAAACTACGTGGCGAGGTGCCTCGAAGCATCAGGAGCAGCCATTGTGCGTGATAGTTACTACTAGTACTACCCGTGGCTTGCCACGGTAACGATGTCGACGCGCCTTCGGCGCTACCCGTAAGATCAATGTTCATGACCGAATCAAATTACACTTAAACCTATCCATCTCCCTCGATGAAAACTAAATCACTACTCATACCCAAATGCTTTGATGTACTATATTTGTCGTATAATATTGTATATCAGGAGCAACACCACCCTTTTCCATCCTTGACCAAATCTCCTCACCCTCCGAAAACAACTCACACTTATTATACAACCCATTCAAAATAATACTGTAAGTAATATAGATGTGTACGAATACTTATCGCCTCATTCTTCTCCATTTCATCTAACATCCCAATCGCCTCATTAAAATTACCCCTTTGACAAATTGCCCCAATGACAATAGTATCGAATACTTATCCGGGGTAAGCTCAAACTCCTTCATTAGTTCTCGAAATCGAGGCTCGACTTCCGTCATACTTCTTAGAATTTACATAAGCACTAAGTAACGCATTTACAAACTTTATCGTGCGATCACATTTTAACTCAGC
The DNA here is from genome assembly GCA_014058105.1 of Kingdonia uniflora. Taxonomy (NCBI): domain Eukaryota; kingdom Viridiplantae; phylum Streptophyta; class Magnoliopsida; order Ranunculales; family Circaeasteraceae; genus Kingdonia; species Kingdonia uniflora. Next base: position 1,629,164 of record JACGCM010001155.1, read on the forward strand.
TAATTGTTCAAGCGTCTTAAAAGCATGATCAACCATACCTGCTTTCCATAAAGGGAAATGATTCGGATAGAGAAACCTTCTTTGAGTATATTATTATACTTCTTATGTTCCTCGAGTATTTCTTCGATAGTCGAGATTTGTTTCACCGAGGCGAGACGACGTATTGTGAGCTCGTAAGTATTGTTTCTGCCACTGTGCCTAGAACGAAAGAATTTGGATTCAGAGAGCTTCTTGAAATTCTCGACATCCTTAGTAAGGTCTTTCTCTTCGTAGATAAGCTCTTTGATGGATTTGATTGCTACTGGAGCTGAAGCAGTTAGAGAAGTGCAGAAGGTCCTATAGACGTGGTGAGAGAAAATCAAAGCAAATCCAAATTGAAGCCCACTAATGAGAGAGAGAGAGGAAGAAGTGGTGAGAGAAAATGAGGGAGAGTCTTTGATCTTTGAGGGAGAGAGAGATAGGCATTTGAGGGTAAGAGGTTTTTGAAAGTGAAGCGGATGATGAGAAGAGAGAATCGCGATTAGGGGAAAAAAGCTTTAAGTATGGACTTTTTACTAACTAAAATGCCCTCATGTTCTAAGAAAATCTTCAAAACTACCCTTAACATGATTGAATCTCCTCCACCCATCAAGATTGGAGTGCAATCCCGAGGGCTTTAAACTCTATCTCAGCCCCTCTCTGTCTCTTAGATAAACCTTCTCTCTCGTGGGAAAACTTGTCCTTGAGCAAAAACACCATTGTCCTTGAGAAACATGCCTCTTTTCTCTGGAGGAGATAGAAAGGAGTTGAACCCAAAGGTGACTGAAATAATTTGGAATTATCAGTAGTAGGTTAGACATTCGAGCTTTAGCTCAACTGGTAGTATACCCCCTTCTCTTGTGGAAGATTGTGATTTGAACCCCTCGAGTGTGTTTGGGAGAAGTATCACTAGATTGAGTAGTTACTTCGGTGACACGAAGATGCTAACCTGTGGGATTGAGATGTTTATCCTTTCGGCTAGAGATGCAAAAATCAAACAATACTAGCATTTTATCCTCATTGTGGTAATGGCAAGGTTGAAAATTTCGCTTTTAAGGAAAGGTTGGACCACAAAAAGATCTTAGTATGGCCAAAATTTTGAAGAATTTAAAGACTCGCACTTGACCAAAAATAAATAAATTTGAGAAACTTTGGTTGAATTTTCGGTTACAAAAATGCACAAAATAAATATATAAAATCAGGATATTTTGGGAAATATATTGAAATATCAGCCAAAATATGATTTCGTATGAAAAATAACACTTTCTAATTTTGAAGATGTTTCATTGAGAGATCGTTTTGTTTCCCCAAATAAAGAAATTTAGTAGGTAAGGGGTATGTAACTATATTTGCGGTCACTTGTCATGCAGGGGAAGAGTTTCGATACAAAGGATAGAAAAAAGAACGGACAAAATAATAGGTTAGGATCTCACGTATTGCACTATCTCTTTCCTCCGTAAATCCTTTTGGCTACTCTTCCTTTTGATATGTTAGAAGGCAATCTTTTTGTTTATCCTTGCAACAACATATGAATGAAGGTGAGACTTGTGAGCAATGTGGAGTAGGATCTTGGTCTTAGTTAACTAAATATTTTTATCACATTTTGGTACCAATTTTTTTTCCACCTCGGATTGAGAGTTCCTAGACATAGAATAGAGAGAAAAATTGAATAAAAGAATTTAGAGAGGATGTATAACAGTAAGAGAATCTAAATCCAAAATTTTGCTTTTGTGAGCATTTAGTAAGGAAATTTATAATGAAAATATGGTTCAGAGACGAGAGACAAATTTTTAGTCGAGGGAGACTTTTGACTCGATGAATCTAGAGAGACGGAATATAGATGCAAAAATTTGACTTGGAGAATATAGGAGAGAGAAAATATTGATTTAGAGAATCTTTTAAAAAATATAGAGTACAAAGTTGGATCTAGATTCTAGAGAATTTAGAAAATGAAATCCCAAGAGAAATTTGGTGATATCAACTTAAGATTGTATATCAGTACGAAATACTACTCTGATCTTTTTTTGTGCAGATTTCTCCTTTGTTGCAGATAATCATATTGAAGATTTTTTCTTTCACTTACCATGTACAACCAAACAATGCAAAAATAGATCTCTTTTAATTTTTACTATTTTTGGAGATATGCCATTTCATGGATTATGGTTCGTTGTCTTTCATTTTCCGCGAACTCAACACAGTATTAGGGTTCTAATTTGAGTTGCGATTATTATGCTTCTTTATTCTTTAATGTTGACATATTTGTTAAGTTTCTTGCTTTAGTGGATTTTTATTCGCTTATTCGTGGCTGATACCTTTTCAGTCGGAGGTAAAGCACTTCAAGGGAGCTTTACCGTAATAAAACCTTATTTGCCAATTTTTTTGGGAAATAAATCTTAAGGGCTCTTTCGATTGTATATCATTACATAAGGCTTTGTAAAAATTGTACGAATTTAAGCTGATATCTCCTATTTGTAAACGATACAGTTGATCTAAAATATATCCTGCACCTACACATTTATATTATATATTTTGATTGTGAACAAAACCAAGGCGTATAGGACCTTAGCCACGAATGTCTCTGATTTTTTAAGAGTATTCTCCGAATTTTTCTGAATAAGCTAACCTATCAATCATCGAATAATCTTCTAATTCTCTTAATTGGCGTGAGTTTCAACAAATTAAATTAATTTATCCGAACTGACTGCTTGATAAAGTATAGGAGTACACGAAGTATGCTACTACTACTATTGTATGTAAATTTGTAATCATGTTTATGTACTTTGGAGTCTATGTTAGTTCTCACAGTTGATATATACTTTCAGTTACAATCGGTTGGGTAGAGAAGCCGAAGCGGAGGACGCCGAGAAGATTATTGAAATGGCTAGCAAATCTTCCCTCACAGATCAACAAAAACAAGTTCAAGAAAATATCTATTGTCAGATCAAAACCTTTGGCACTTCAATGGATGAGATTTTTTTCCCCAATCATGAGAAGAGAAACGACCAACTAAAATCTTCTCCATACAATGATAGTACTCAACGTCACAGTGGACTCAGTTTTGCTGTTGGTAAAAGTGGGCCACCTACCAACAAACCAGGTGAGTGTTTGTTTGTGATCTTTGTTATTGATTTATTAAATCTTAGCTCAAATTCCTTCATAGATGAAAGTAAAAATTGCAAAGACTTATAAGAAGAAGAAAAAATACTTTTTCTTGTATTGTATGATTCAATTTTTTTTCTATGTATGTAGGAACTACAAATGCTATTAGCCCAGTGGTGGTTGTACCTCTCCACCTAGAGAGAGGTCGTGGGTTCGAAACCTCATGGGATTGGAAATTCAGAGTTACGGATCCCTATATAAAACCGGCTTGCCTTGCAAAAAAAAAAAAAACTACAAATGCTATTTTCAGATGTGGAAAAGCCATGCCTATGCTACGTTAGTTATAAGTAACCAAGGTTCATATATTGTTGGGTACTGCATATGATACTTTACATGCATTGGGTACATATGATATATTGATGGATAAATTTACCTCATGATTAGGGTTGTACAAGGAAAACCGCAAAACCGGATCGAACCGGCAGTTTTTTCTGGTTTTTGTGAGGCCCGGTTCGGTTCTCAGTTCAAAAAGTGGGGAACCGGCCACACCCGGTTCGGTTAATGGTTACCCGCTTCGGTTAACCGGACTAAACCGAACTGGGCTAGTACAACAAGTTACAACTTAGTATAATAGTATCCTTCATCATTAAGAGGCAACCCCCAACCCCCAAATTCTTAAACAACAAACACATAACTACTAATAACCAAACCCTTGAATCCCACAAACAAAGCCCTTAAACCCACCAAGGCCAATACCAAACAAACCAAACAAGTTACTACTAACAACCAAGCCGATCGAAATCGAAATGAAAGTGCACCCATTACCAAACAAACCAAACCTTTGAATCCCACAACCCCAATTCAATCCATCTCGACCCAGAATCGGATTCAGGGTCAAAAACTAAAGGGTATGCTATTCAAGGTTAGAAATTACAGATTGAAGGAGGGTTTGTTGTTGGGATTTGTGGAAATGGGTTACTGAGGAGGAAGAATTGAAGAAAACGCGTTAATGAGGGTATGAAATTGAAGAAAATAATAAAAAGGGGTAGCTCAAAAGATGGCGATATGATTGTAAAAAGGGATAGCTCAAAAGATGGGATCTGTAGAAATGGGTTACTCAGGGTTTCTTTTTCTTCTCCTTTTTTCTCTGTTTCTACGTTTCAACAGTCACAGCATTTGAAGGCTCTATGGTATGATGATATGATGATTGTAATAAGTTTTCGGTGTTGTAATAAGGTTGTGATTTGTCGGCTAATGACCACAAATCTCAAACAGAGACTTTTCTCTGTCTCTCTCTCAAATCTCAAGCTTTGATGTTGACTTCTGAGTCATTTTTTGGACAAAAACCGAACCGAAACCGGACCGGCCGGTTCGGTTTCGGTTCCCTGTTATCAAAAACCGGGGGTATCCGGTGCGGTTCGCGGTTTAGGGCCAAAATCGGACCGAACCGGACTGTGCACAGCCCTACTCATGATGTAATAATATTTTGTGGGTTGTCACTTGTCATATATTGCGGCCTTAAGAACATACACAACAAGGGGTCTCCTTTCTTCCTCTGTTTCCTTATTATATTCAGAGAAAATTTGACCTAAATTCCATGAAAATGATCAAAACATGAGATTGGTCCCAATTTTGTGATCTTACTGAGATCAATCCCCCTTCCTTTGACACTGTTAGAAAAAGGGAACTTAGTAGAGTCTTGTGGCTCGTATGTCTTTTATTTATCTAAACTATCCCTCTCCCATCTTAATTTTTATAATATAGTCATTTTACTTATCAACAAAAAGAAGTGCGGCCTCTTCGACTTAACTATTTCTCAAAATTTTGAAACTCCAATCTTCTTATCAATAAATTATTGTCCACATTTACCAAAAAAAAATTTTAGAAAGTTTTCTCATACAGTATTTTAGATTCACTTTGCCATATAGACGAAAATAACTAAAATCAAAGGCATGAAATTGAGAAGATATAAAAACCCTAAAGTGAGTAAAAATTAAAAGTTCAAAAGTAGAAATTGATGATGCACTTTAGGCCAATAGTTAAAATATGAGAGAAATTTGTTCTCAATGGAGTTGTTGAGTTTTCTTACAAGAGAGAATTGCAGGTATAGCTCATTATCTTGTTAGTTAGTTACTAGAAAACAAGAGTTTCTTCACCTGCTATGTGTTTTCTCTCTTGGTTATCTAATTTATATGTAAAATCGTTAGTGACATTGAGGAGGGTAATTTGGACCTATCCAAGATTTATGCAAGTCAAGTAACGTTACTAACGTCTCTCTTTCTGACAGCGTCAAACCGAGAGGATTATTAGCCTCTACAAAAACGCAAAATGGGACTAATCTTATTTTGGCCATTTTTGTGGGACTTGGGCCAAATTTACTAATAAATTTATGTATCCTATATATTGACGACACGTAGCCTAAATACTGTGACTCAGAAATAAAGCATGATCCTCTTGATTTCCACGGTATTCAGAAAATTCCGGCTTATATAATGTTTCCTTGCCAAAAATGCATTTTAATCTTTCATAAGCCTTTGCAAGTAGTCACTTTGGAATCTAACTCCTGATGTTTTTTCAGCACAGCTGCGCCTGAAGCACAGTCAGTATCACAAGCCGAGCTATCAAATAGATTGAAAGATCAATGTGGCTATACTCTTGAACTGAAGGCGTCTGAGATTCCTCATAAAGAAGCTGGTCAAGGTTTATTCTTAAAAGGTGAAGCCACAGTGGGAACAGTGATTGCCTTCTACCCTGGCGTAACATACTCCCCAGCTTATTACCAATATATCCCTGGATACCCTAGGGTTGGTACGAACAACCCGTATCTGATCACAAGGTATGATGGAGTCGTAATTAATGCAAAGCCTTGGGGTGTGGGCGGCGAGTCCCGAGAGGTATGGGATGGGCTAACTTTTTCTGAAGTCGGTCATAATATCTCCGAAGAAAATAGTCAAGGCGTTAAAGGCTCAGACCGGGTGTGGAAGTTACTTAGTAAGCCTTTGAAGGGTAGCCGAAGAGAAATTGGTGTCGAGATATTGGAGCGGCGGAATCCACTAGCATTGGGTCATTTTGCCAATCATCCGGCTAAAGGGATGGACCCCAATGTTATGGTTTGTCCCTACGATTTTCCATTAACGGAATCGGGAATGGGAATACGGCCTTATATTCCGAATATTCCATTTGGGAGCCTTGAGGAACCCATGAAAATGAAGAGATTTGGAAGTTTCTGGTTTAAATACGGAGCAGCTGATGGTACGTCAGGTATTCCAGTTTTGAGGACGCTTGTGTTGGTGACAATGAGGACGTTGCTAGATGAAGAGGTACTACTGAACTACAGATTGAGCAATTCGAAGCAGCGGCTACATAGCCGGGGAGACGAACGAGGTGGACGGATATGGAGCTATAATATTTGTTCATGTATGTTTGATATTTTAGGGTATATTCTCCCTTATCAACCCAGTTATTGATCGCACTATATTTTGGCTAGTTTGGGTTGTAGCAGCAGATTTGAGTAGAAATAATGTCCAGGAAATGGATCTAACAACTGGACACGACAACAATGCTCTTTGGCAAGAAGTTTCCTGTACCCACTATATTCATGCTTTTGCCTATAGTACTCCACATTTTTGTGTTAGTTTGAATCTGGTCGTCCTGCAGAGGCTTTTTGTTTATTTCAAGAGTCGTTATTACTCTGGAAAGTTTATATGTAAGAATCTTGTCGAAAATGGCTCAATTTGTACCTGATTCAACTTAGTAGGGTTTAATTCTGATTTAATGCGTCTAGTGGCATTTCGAAAGATCTTAAATGGATGATCGACTATGCTTGGGGCCATGTGTAAATCTATTTCGCTGTATGATTATGAAATTAAGACAAATTCAATTTAGATCCAAATTATAGAACAGATGCGTAATCTGATATAAACTTGGATATGATACTCGGAATACAACCTGATTGACATGTTAGACTTGTATTATCGGACTTGATCTGAAGGAAATCCATTCGGAAAATCGTCTTCGATGGAAGTTCAAAGTCGGTCCAAGGATATCTTCTCTAGATCATTTCTGGTACGTACATACTTCCCATGATACAATGTGCGTTTTATGATAGAATCTTAATTGGAAAAATATTAAGATAGTATTTTTCTTGGTCGTATTTACAGGATATTATGCGCAAAATACCGGCAGGTTATGATCCATGTTCACAAAACCATGCGACAGACTACTTCAACCGTCAGGACGTTCAAGAAGCGTTGCATGCTAATGTCACGAAAATCTCTAAAGCTTGGGAACTTTGCGAGTAATCCTTAATCCAAAACTATAGAAGCTCTAAATTAACCTTGCTATTCAATTGTACTTATAAGTAAATATTTGTCTTATTGATTTGTTTTATTATTTTCACAGTATTGACATTAATGTAAAGTGGAACGATTCATCGTTCTCAATCCTCCCGATTATTAAAAAACTCACTGATGGTGGTCTCCGTGTCTGGATGTTCAGGTAAAATAGTTTTTTTTCTTCTTAATTTACACACAAATTCAAATTTTCTTGCTTTATATATTAGGAATATTATCCATACGTATTGATGTAGTATTATCAAACATATGCTATTTAAGCCAACACACAAAGGATTTTTTTTCCTGGATGAAAGTATTTAGCTAATTTTTCCCGATTTTCCAATCATATTTACGTCAGATTGTATTTTCGACTAAATCTGTTTTGCTTGTGTACCAGTGGAGATACAGATGGGAGAGTTCCAGTAACATCAACTAGATACTCACTGAAGAAGCTTGGATTGAACATCACTGAGGATTGGAGCCCTTGGTACAACCACAGAGAGGTAAATTCGTAGAAAATACACGTAAACTTTTTGTAGAGAAAAGGAAGATGTTATTTTTGTTTTACGCATTGTCGCATTCTTACGTAACTGTGAAATTTGTACAATAATAATCAGGTTGGCGGTTGGACTACAATTTATGAAGGGTTAACCTTTGTTACTGTGAGGGGAGCAGGGCACCAAGTACCTACATTTGCTCCAAAACGATCTCTTCAACTCGTCAAGCACTTTCTAGCCAATAAGAAGCTGCCATCTGCTGCATTTTAATTGGCCGGACAGACAATTTTATTTTACCTTGGTGCATTTTTTTCTTACGCTTATGTCGTATTATGGTAACTAAAGGTTCTAGTATGTATTCATCGCATATGGACATTAATACACCAATGAATTACGTTTTAGCTAAATAGAAGACAGTATTAGTTTTATTTCTTAATCATCCTTCTTATAGGGGATTTGAAGAATCTCCGAAAGTATGCAATGTTTCAGCTCAAAGCAATTGACCAGACAAAAAAAAAATATTGGAAAAACATACCTTCCCGTATCCTTAAAGGTTAACATCACGAATTTTAGTTTATATACGTAAATTTTTTTTTTTCTCGAACTAGATAAAGGACGAGTGATACTTTCGAGTGTTTTTAGACTAGCTTTCGAAGCCCATGACCTAATGATATGAGTGGGGAAGGACCATTTCAAAAGTGAATATAGAAAGTGGACTATCGGCTGGTCCGAATTCTGGAAAAGGATAAATTCTGTGAGGCCAACTTTGACAAGTAACCATAATGCTAGACACTAAGGACGGGAGTGCTAGTCCTTGTACGAAGACCTTATATGAGTTTTAGTGGCCTAGTGAACGAGCCTGCCTCGTCCTTCACATCATATATCTCGAATTATATTTGTAAATATGAAAATAAAGAAGAAGAAGAAATAACTAAAGCTCGCTCCCCTTAGCACACTTAAAATGTTTGTGGTCAGAAAGATTTCCAGTGATTTAGAAAGTTGTTTATTTTAAGCTTAGCTAAGCTTTCAGGTCGTACATGTACGACCTGAAGTACACAAAAGTCACAAAACCAAACCCAATTATCTTAATAGGCCTACAAACCCAAGTACTACAACAAAAAATGCTCACTTTTATTTTTCGCACAAGGCCTTAAAAAAGATAGGGCCGTCCTGCAGGAATCTAATAATTAGCATTTGTCTAAATCACTGGAAATCTTTATAATCACAAACATTTCCACACCGAGCGTAAATACACGATTAATAATTCTTCAAGTGGCAATTTGGCTATTAATGCACGTAAATTCGGGCAAAAAACTAATGAGAAAAAAAAATCCGAAACAAGGCCAAGAAAATTTGTAGATAATAACAAAAAAAATATATAATGTAACATGGTCAAGGTAAATTTAAACGTTACTTATCTGTCACAAATCATCTCTCTCACTCTCTCTATAAAACAAACCACAAGAAGTACATATCTAAAGAGAGAGTCTTCAATGGGTTCAACACAAGTTTGTTCTTCATGTTTACAAGTTCTTACTCTTCTTGTTCTTATAAGTTTTGCTTCGGGAAGTCGATCTGGACTTAGTCCTCAGGTTTTAGCTGAACAGGAGGCAGACCGTGTTGTGAGAATTCCCGGACAGCCGAAGGTGGATTTCAAACAGTATGCGGGATATGTTACGATTGACAAGAGTCATGGGAAAGCACTGTTTTATTGGTTTTTTGAAGCTATAGAATCTCCTGAAAAGAAACCTTTGCTTTTGTGGCTAACTGGAGGTACTATTTCTAATCTTTTAACCTAGTTAGTAGATTTTTTTTTCTTACATTATGTTTACCATAACCATTTTTACAAAATGCGTAAAAAATAAAAAACTGAAAGTCACATTCTATAGTCATATGTGAAGGATGTTGACGATCACACATTTTTTACGCCAAAAGTGCATATTTTTCCTGCTCAAAATCTTATCATGCCAGTTTAAGGGGTTGTTCTTTGCAGCTAAATAAATTGCTCTAAGCAAACATCTTAGTTCTGTAGGACCGACGTTCTCTCTCTATCTATCTCTCAACAATGATGTCTAGAGTGTCGTATGAAGATAGCGACTTATGATAAGCAGGGCCAACCCTGAGGTTTAGGGGCCCTAGGCGAGGTCTAAAGGCCGGTGAAAATAAATTTGGTAGGGCATATTTAGTTGTAAAATTTATTGAATAAGGTGAGGGTTTGAACCTCTGACTTTATGGTGAGAGTCTATTATTGTAAAACAACAAGGCAACTGTGTATTTTTGTGATTTTGGGGCCCTTTTTTTTATGTATAATTTACCATTTGGAGGCCCCAAATTTACGATAAAAAATCGGAGTCCTCTGGCGCCTATAGCCAGGGCCGGCCCTAATGATAATATGCAAATTAAAAAATTAGTAGCATATATGAAACTTAATACAAATTTTGAAATCATAAACCAAAGTTTCCCAACTAGCTTAAGCAACACATAGAGGAGATCAGATATACAAGTTGCAGTAAGAATCATGTTCATATTTTTTTCTCTTGGTATTTTGTTAGTAGAATACAAATCGATGGTATTTGTAGAAAAAATATTCGAAGATTTAACAAGGGAGGATTGATTGCACTAACTTGAGATTTTTTTTTCTTTTAGTATTATTATAGATTGTAGAAATTCACAAGAAAGCAACACCAAAATATAAACTATGGTGAGATATGGAGTATAAGGGCATGCCAATAAGATAAATAAACAAGTTAGGAACGTCCCATTGAACAACAATGATAAACTATTGGGCTAAAAGGGATCAGCCAATCCAAATCGATCGGAGAAATTTCTATCTACTTCAAAACAGATGATGAAAAATTAGGTTTGGGCACATAAATTAGATTTTTTAAGTACAAATAATATTGCCCTTCTATCGAATTAAAAAAAGAATTATCCAATATTATGGTTTGTGGTTTCTATCTTTGATGTATTGGAGTCGTCAAATGCGAGTTTGGGTTTTTGTTATGATCCATGGTAGCCATTGATGCCAATTCCAAAGTCCGAAAGACCAGAGAATATGACAAGAGTAATTTCGTAAACAAACACGACCAATCATCTGACACTTACGTCAGAAAGTCCTTTTCTCCCCCATATCAATGTAGGAAAGACCTCCTGACTTCGGTCTAATTATTCTAAAACAACGGTAATTAATATTGAAATACTTATCAATAAGGGATATACATTTAGATTTTTTTTTGTGTCAAGTTTGGTGCAACTTCCTTATCAATTTAAAAGCTTTGCCTATCTCTAAATAATAGAACCTTTGACCCTTGGCATTCAAGTCTATCTCACAAAATTTAAATTCTCTTGTGAATTTGTTAGTTTCTTTAGATAATAATTCAAAGACAACAACGCATAATGAATTATGAAAATGAATTATTTTTTATCAACACCGATACCACGTTAAATGAGAACTATACAACAAAAAAATTAAATTTTTGGTTTGGTAAATGTCCGATTCTCTGTCTTTCTTTCCTTCCGGGGTAATCTAGGTTACGACCATTATCCTGAGTGATAGTACCTTGAAAACCACACAATTTTCCAGTTTAGGCCAAGATATATCTTTACGGGTGGTCCCGTAACTGGGGAGTCGATCTTAGGACCTCTGCTTTTTGAGACAGTGGTTTATTTTTTTTGAAAGGCAAGCCGATTTATATAGGGATCTATAACCCTGAGTTTCTAACCCATGGGGTTTCGAACCCACGACTCCTCTTCGTGGAGGGCCACAACCCCTACCGTGGTTTAAAACCCCATTGTTCTTGTTTATTATCCCTTGAAAATGTACTAATGCAAATTGTATGAGTAACTAATACCAACATGAATTCGCAATGACCCCCATAACAAGAAACTACCTAAAACTATTGCTCGAAGGGCTTATGTAGTGATGTTGTCAAGTAAACGGTCTAGTTAAGCGAGAATTGCATGTTAGGATGTCCTTTTGATTTCGTAAAATATAAGCTTAAGTTACTGCATTTTATTCGAGTCTTTCTCGATGTCTGAATACGAACTATTTGTTCTTGCTAAAAAAAAATCAGGTCCGGGATGTTCCTCAATTGCGTATGGAGCAGCAGAGGAATTAGGGCCGTTTTTAACGCAAAAAGGCGTACCCGAACTCAAATTCAACGAGTACACATGGAACAAAGGTACAAAGAAGCCCTCTTAATCGGCCTTTTCGAAACCATGAATTTTAGTCCATGAAATTATGTGTACTAACAACAAGTTTTGTCGTCACAGCGGCAAATTTATTATTTCTGGAATCTCCGGTTGGTGTCGGGTTCTCTTATACAAACACTAGTGAAGATATCGAAAACCTTGGGGACACAATTGTAGGTAATTCATCGCATAACACTTAATAGCTCAAGAGTTTTGTTTTCATTTGAGTAACTCAAGCTCGATTTTTCCCCGTCCGCTGTGGTCTATAACGTGTTGGAGTATACAGTGTGTCTACACATATACTCCTCCATTATTAGTCCCATGTTGGTTAGTAATAGAAGCAGTTTAGTGACCTGTAATATGAATAAAGAACAGTAAAACCTGTAATAATTAGAATCTTAGAATATATAACGGTCTTCCTTAAGCCTGACATTTTTTTTTCCTTCAAATTCTAGCGAAAGATTCATATACATTTCTCGTCAATTGGTTCCGAAGGTTTCCACAGTATAAGTCCCAGACTTTTACCTCTCCGGTGAAAGCTATTCAGGTAAATTCATAAGATAATCATATTATAAATATCTCATATTTACTTCAAATATTATCGCCAATTTACGTTCAATTAGAATTTTATCTGTTCCTTCAAAATTTTGCTACGTAAAAATTTACACTAATCTAAAATTTATCTATTGATTTAGGCCATTACGTTCCGCAGCTCGCGGAGGTAATATTTGATGCCAACAAAAATGCTACAAAGGATAACAATTACATAAAGTTCAAAGGTTTTATTGTGAGTACATCAAATCACCTCTTTTAGTAGAGCTCGAAACTAGCTAGGTCGATGCACCTAAATATTTACGACATGCAGATTGGAAATGCGTTATTGGATGACGAAACAGACCAGAATGGAATGGTTGACTACGCTTGGGATCACGCTGTGATCTCCGACCGAGTGTACAAAAACATCAAGAAGAAATGCAACTTTAGTATTTCTGATCCGCCCCTTGAATGTACTGCAGCCCTCGATAAGTACTTTGATGTTTACAGTCTCATCGACATGTACAGTATTTACGCTCCTACATGTCTAGACAGCAATGCAACTGGTCGATATCTTCCGAAAATCAAAGGGATCGCTCCGAAAATTTTCTCCAAATTTGTAAGTACTTCCTAAAGCTTGTTGCAGTTAATAATCTGTATGCATTTCGTTCAGAAAATCTAAAAACACAAAACTATTGAAAATTTACATTGTTAGACCTTAATGTTACGATCGAAATATCATGATAATTTTATTTGTGATAATTTAGGACGGGTGGAGAAAGAAACCGGCAGGTTATGATCCGTGCGTGTCATATTACACTGAAGCGTACTTCAATCGACCAGATGTTCAAGAAGCTCTTCATGCTAATGTTACGAAAATTCCGTACCCGTGGACGCACTGCAGGTATACTCACCTGTCACCCTGACAAATTTCCACGCCTTTTTTTTTCACTTTGATAGAAGTCTTAACCTAGACACTTAATCACTTATACATTGTTAACAGCACAAATATTTCTTTTTGGGACGATGCCCCTTCGTCTATTCTTCCGATTATCAGAAAATTGAGAGCAGGAGGCCTTAGAATTTGGGTTTACAGGTAATTCACTCAAATAAATTCAACTTTTACTTTTACGTTTACATACTAATTAAGCTATAATATAATTTAATTGTGATATTGTAGCGGGGATGCTGACGGGGTAATACCCGTTACTTCAACGAGATACACATTAAACAAGCTCGGATTTACGACTAAAGAAGAATGGACTCCATGGTATCATCACAAAGAGGTACAGGTTAATGTCTGATTATTACTCCTTTATATATGACAATTATATGTACGTAAATAACTAATTTGAATTTATAGGTTGGTGGTTGGACAATTATATACGATGGGCTAACATTTGTAACGGTACGTGCGGCTGGGCACCTGGTCCCGATCTTGGCACCAAAACAATCCCTTCAGTTGATTAAGCACTTTTTGGCAAATCAGAAAATGCCGTCTGTAGAGTTTTCATAATCTCATGTATATAAAAGAAAAAAGAAAAAAAGAGAAATGCTTTGGGGACCTGGGGTTATAAGCCTAGAGGACCTGACCATTTAGAAGATGTCACGTGTATGGATGGGTTACCTTCTCAACAAGTAAACTTAAGAAATTAAATGTAATCTTTTTTAATAAATAAAAAAGGGCATTAAATATAAGTGGAGAAGGGAGAACGAATGACGTTGATTTACAGACCACGTTATTCAATTTTTTAGCGAGTTAAAGTATATTTTGATGAATAATTGTTACTGATGTAAAGCTTAGCACAGGTCCAATAAACATTTGTGATTAAGTGTTAGAATTTTTCAAAACTTATACCTCTTTTAAGCCTTGAACCCATGACCTCTTGGTCATCTATTTTATGTGACTCCTATACTATAGCCTAAAGTTTAGTCCCACATTGTTTATAAACAATAGAGGAACTAAACATATAAGGTACTACCTATGTGACATGTGTGCAACATGTGACATAGAGAGAGTGTATAATTGTATGAGTGTGTGAGAGGATTTTATACTCTATAGGCTGGGCCGGCTCGGACTTGGGATTGGGATTGGGCAATTGGCTCCCAAGGCCTTGGGGGCCTTGGGGCTTGGGTATCCATAAACTTTTTAACAAAAAGTTCATTGGGCTTGGGCTTGGGCTTGGCTTATTCCTTGGTCTTCACTTTGTTCTCTCCACCTCTTGAGGAGACCTAATCCTCAGGGACACGTTTGAATAAAAAGAGAGCCGTTGGGCAAACTCTCTCTATAAAAACAACTCCTCACCACCTTCAAAAACATAACACAGAACACAACTCTTCTCTCTTCTCTCTCTTGTACGGTTACCTGTGGTGCATACTTCATTCTTACGTAGACTTCCGGGGTGACTGAAGTCTACTGTATACGTACGCTCGTTGTATCCTGGAAAGAGATCAGACCTTCGTTACCTTACCCGAGGTAGGTCGAAATACTCTTTAAAGAGAGTGCGACCCACGCCTCGAGCAATCACAACCTCTCTCTCTTGTTGTAGGCGCGCGCTGTACCGGTGTTAGTTTCTTTCTTGCTACTGCCTGAAACTGCTGCTGCGGTGTTACGTTACCGGAGTTCACTATCTGTTGCTGTTGTAATAACTAAGTTCTTGTGCTACCGAAACCTGCCTTACCCAACAGCTCTTGCTGCCTGAACTTGCGCTACTAATCGAACTGTTTCTTGCTGCTGAACCAACATGTTACTCTTGTGTTAGTCCATTGCCTTATTACCGGAGTTTACCTAATACTTCCTGCGGTATAATTGTTGCTACTCGTTACCAGAACAGCAACTGAGTTACTGTTGCTGCCTGAACTTGCGCTACCAATCCAACGAACAGCAACTGAGTTACTGCTGCTCTTTACTTTATTGTTGCTGCTATATACCGTGCTATTGCTCAATCAAAGGGAAAGCTATACTTACAGGTTCATAAGACTTAACCTATTTATTTTTACATTAAGTAATGACGCATTCAAATGAATTCTCATGAAAATGAATCAATGTGAATAACTCGGTATTAAATTGCAAATAATAGTGTGACTTGATTTAAGGTTTGGGTGTGATAAGTAACATCTTGCACCAAAGCGGTAATAAATTTTTACCTTACCTCATATCCTAACTCGCCTAATGGATAAAGTAATTTAATTTGGTAACTTGCTAACAAAGTTTCTAGGTTACAGAAAACTAGCTAGCAGTGGCACTCTCATATTCGTGGTCACCATGCTCTACGATGGGGTCCTCCTAGCAGCGCTAAAAAAATCACATTAAGTTGCAGTATCACTTTCTGGTGCACATTAAGTATTAGACGAGAGGCTTAAATTCTCCCGAAAAAAAATTGACATTTCAGATGTAGTTCCCATTTACAATAACCAATCAATGAAATTTGTTATTTCACGATATCTCTAAAACCCAAAACTTGTCCACAAGACATGCTTAGAGGTGCCAGAAGTAGTTTCTGAAACTAACGGATCATCGCAACACAGACTATTTTATACAATCTTTCTACTATATTTTCGATGTATCAGAGTTCCTGGACTTCAAATCTTCTGAAATAAGAGCAGAATTATAATCTCCAGAATGAGCTAAACCGCCACCTAAAGCTGCAATTGCTTGGTTAAATCACAGATGAGTGATTCTGCAACACTTACAAGACCATTATAGTAGCGTAGCCACTCAATAAATATTGAATCCTTGAAGGGGGGAAAAAAACGTAATCTGAGCTCCAGAAGAGCTAAACCACCTATAGCTAACTTCCTTTGTTAAAACTACTCTTTAGTATTGAACCACTTGCTTCATCACCTTCTGCATTACGAAAACAAAGATTTGTTATTAATTGAAGTAGACTCGCTCAAGATTTCAAACTGGTAAATGAACTGCAAGACAACCTTAACATATACATTCTCAAATGGGTAATTGAACTGTAAGATAACCTTAGCATCATTAAGTCAAATAGTCCAAAGGAACTGATAAGCTCTTTATAGAACTTGTTGTTCGAGGGTGTACATAAACAACTTATGCAATGCTTACTAATTTTGCAAAAAAATTGTACTCAAGCTAACCTCAAGCGCAACAATGGAGTTATACGTACTAGTGTGGTTTATTTAAAGGCTTCTACGCTATTATTTCATAATGAAACCTAAGAGAGTCTCTCAGCCCTCGACAATCAGCTCCTTTTGGATAATACCCATCAAATCAGCCTATGTCGCGTATCACTTGGTAAAGAATGGCACAATATTTTTGAGATTGGCCTCTAGAGAAATTTGGTGATATCAACTTAAGATTGTATATCAGTACGAAATACTACTCTGATCTTTTTTGTGTAGACTTCTCCTTTGTTGCAGATAATCATATTGAAGATATTTTCTTTCACTTACCATGTACAACCAAACAATGCAAAAATAGATCTTTTTTAAATTTTACTATTTTTGGAGATATGCCATTTCATGGATTATGGTTCGCTGTCTTTCATTTTCCGCGAACCCAACACAGTATTAGGATTCTAATTTGAGTTGCGATTATTATGCTTCTTTATTCTTTAATGTTGACATATTTGTTAAGTTTCCTGCTTTAGTGGATTTTTAGTCGCTTATTCGTGGCTGATACCTTTTCAGTCGGAGGTGAAGCACTTCATGGGAGCTTTACCGTAATAAAACCTTATTTGCCAATTTTTTTGGGAAATAAATCTTAAGGGCTCTTTCGATTGTATATCATTACGTAAGGTTTTGTAAAAATTGTACAAATTTAAGCTGATATCTCCTATTTGTAAACGATACAGTTGATCTAAAATATATCCTGCACCTACACATTATATTATATACTTTGATTGTGAACAAAACCAAGGCGTATAGGACCTTAGCCACGAATGTCTCTGATTTTTTAAAAGTATTCTCCAGATTTTTCTGAATAAACTAACCTATCAATCATCGAATAATCTTCTAATTCTCTTAATTGGCATGAGTTTCAACAAATTAAATTAATTTATCCGAACTGACTGCTTGATAAAGTATAGCAGTACACGAAGTATGCTACTACTACTATTGTATGTAAATTTGTAATCATGTTTATGTACTTTGGAGTCTATGTTAGTTCTCACAGTTGATATATACTTTCAGTTACAATCGGTTGGGTAGAGAAGCCGAAGTGGAGGACGCCGAGGAGATTATTGAAATGGCTAGCAAATCTTCCCTTACAGATCAGCAAAAACAAGTTCAAGAAAATATTCATTGTCAGATCAAAACCTTTGGCACTTCAATGGATGAGAATCTTTTCCCCAATCATGAGAAGAGAAACGACTAACTAAAATCTTCTCCATACAATGATAGTACTCAACGTCACAGTGGACTCAGTTTTGCTGTTGGTAAAAGTGGGCCACCTACCAACAAACCAGGTGAGTGTTTGTTTGTGATCTTTGTTATTGATTTATTAAATCTTAGCTCAAATTCCTTCATAGATGAAAGTAAAAATTGCAAAGACTTATAAGAAGAAGAAAAAAAGACTTTTTCTTGTATTGTATGATTCAATTTTTTTTCTATGTATGTAGGAACTACAAATGCTATTGGCCCTGTGGTGGTTGTACCTCTCCACCTAGAGGGAGGTCGTAGGTTCGATACCTCATGGGGTTGGAAATTCAGGGTTACGGATCCCTATATAAAACGGCTTGCCTTGCAAAAAACAAAAAAACTACAAATGCTATTCTCAGATGTGGAAAAGCCATGCCTATGCTACGTTAGTTATAAGTAACCAAGGTTCATATATTGTTGGGTACTACATATGATACACTACATGCATTGGGTCCATATGATATATTGATGGATAAATTTACCTCATGATTAGGGTTGTACAGAGAAAACCGTGAAACGGACTGAACCGGCAGTTTTTCCGATTTTCTGAGGCCCGGTTCGGTTCTTAGTTTAAAAAGTGGGGAACCGGCCACACCCGGTTCGGTTACCCGCTTCGGTAACAGGACTAAACCGAACTGGGTTAGTACAACAAGTTACAACTTAGTATAATAGTATCCTTCATCATTAAGAGGCAACCCCCAACCCCCAAATTCTTAAACAACAAACACAGAACTACTAATAACCAAACCCTTGAATACCACAAACAAAACCCTTAAATCCACCAAGCCCAATACCAAACAAACCAAACAAGTAACTACTAACAACCAAGCCGATCGAAATCGAAACGGAGGTGCACCCATTACCAAACAACCAAACCTTTGAATCCCACAACCCAATTCAATCCATCTCGACCCAGAATCGGATTCAGGGTCAAAAACTAAAGGGTATGCTATTCAAGGTTAGAAATTACAGATTGAAGGAGGGTTTGTTGTTGGGATTTGTGGAAATGGGTTACTTAGGAGGAAGAATTGAAGAAAACGCGTTAATGGGGGTATGAAATTGGAGAAAATAGTAAAAAGGGGTAGCTCAGAAGATGGCGATACGATTGTAAAAAGGGATAGCTCAAAAGATGGGATCTGTAGAAATGGGTTACTCGGGGTTTCTTTTTCTTCTCCTTTTTTCTCTGTTTCTACGTTTCAACAGTCACAGCATTTGAAGGCTCTATGGTATGATGATATGATGATTGTAATAAGTTTTCGGTGTTGTAATAAGGCTGTGATTTGCCGGCTAATGACCGCAAATCTCAAACAGAGACTTTTCTCTGTCTCTCTCTCTCAAATCTCAAGCTTTGATGTTGACTTCTGAGTAATTTTTGGACCAAAACCGAACCAAAACCGGACCGGCCGGTTCGGTTTCGGTTCCCTGTTATCAAAAACTAGGGGTATCCGTTTCGGTTCGCGGTTTAGGGCCAAAACGGACCGAACCGGACCGTGTACAGCCCTACTCATGATGTAATAATATTTTGTGGGTTGTCACTTGTCATATATTGCGGCCTTAAGAACATACACAACAAGGGGTCTCCTTTCTTCCTTTGTTTCATTATTACATTCAGAGAAAATTTGACCTAAATTCCATGAAAATGATCAAAACATGAGATTGGTCCCAATTTTGTGATCTTACTGAGATCAATCCCCCTTCCTTTAACACTGTTGAAAAAGGGAACTTAGTAGAGTCTCGTGGCTCGTATGTCTTTTATTTATCTAAACTATCTCTCTCCTATCTTAATTTTTATAATATAGTCATTTACTTATCAACAAAAAGAAGTGCGGCCTCTTCGACTTAACTATTTCTCAAAATTTCAGAACTCCAATCTTCTTATCAATAAATTATTGTCCACATTTACCAAAAATATTTTTAGAAAGTTTCTCATATAGTATTTTAGATTCACTTTGCCATATAGACGAAAATAACTAAAATCAAAGGCATGAAATTGAGAAGATATAAAAACCCTAAAGTGAGTAAAAATTAAAAGCTCAAAAGTAGAAATTGATGATGCACTTTAGGCCAATAGTTAAAATATGAGAGAAATTTGTTCTCAATGGAGTTGTTGAGTTTTCTTACAAGAGAGAATTGCAGGTATAGCTCATTATCTTGTTAGTTAGTTACTAGAACACAAGAGTTTCTTCACCTGCTATGTGTTTCTCTCTTGGTTATCTAATTTATATATGTAAAATCGTTAGTGACATTGAGGAGGGTAATTTGGACCTATCCAAGATTTATGCAAGTCAAGTAACTGAGAGGATTATTAGCCTCTACAAAAACGCAAAATGGGACTAATCTTATTTTGGCCATTTTTGTGGGACTTGGGCCAAATTTACTAATAAATTTATGTATCCTATATATGGACGACAAGTAGCCTAAATACTGTGACTCAGAAATAAAGCATGATCCTCTTGATTTCCACGGTATTCAGAAAATTCCGGCTTATATATGTTTCCTTGCCATTATCACAAGCCGAGCTATCAAATAGATTGAAAGGTCAATGTGGTTATACTCTTGAACTGAAGGCGTCTGAGATTCCTCATAAAGAAGCTGGTCAAGGTTTATTCTTAAAAGGTGAAGCCACAGTGGGAACAGTGATTGCCTTCTACCCTGGTGTAACATACTCCCCAGCTTATTACCAATATATCCCTGGATACCCTAGGGTTGGTACGAACAATACGGAGCAGCTGATGGTACGTCAGGTATTCCAGTTTTGAGGACGCTTGTGTTGGTGACAATGAGGACGTTGCTAGATGAAGAGGTACTACTGAACTACAGATTGAGCAATTCGAAGCAGCGGCCTGCATGGTATACACCGGTAGACGAGAGGAAGACCGACGGAGATGGAGCTAGGATAATGTGTTGAACAAGATCTGTATGTTTGATACCAATTAGGGTATAGAGTGATCTGATTCAACCCAGTTATTGATCGCACTAAATCACTATTTGGCTAGTTTGGGTTGTAGCAGCAGATTTGAGTAGAAATAATGTCCAGGAAATGGATTTAACAGCTGGACACGACAACAATGCTCTTTGGCAAGAAGTTTCCTGTACCCACTATATTCATGCTTTTGCCTATAGTACTCCACATTTTTGTGTTAGTTTGAATCTGGTCGTCCTGCAGACACTTTTGTTTATTTCAAGAGTCGTTATTACTCTGGAAAGTTTATATGTAAGAATCTTGTCGAAAATGGCTCAATTTGTACCTGATTCAACTTAGTTGGTTTATATTCTGTTTTAAGCTTCTTGATCCAAATTTGATCTAGTGGCACATCCTTAGATTGTAATAAGATCTTCAAAACCGTTGAATTCTGGGAACGTGTAAATTATTTCGCAGAATATGATCTATCTGAATTTAATTTGAGTTCTTAATTCTAGATCCAAATTAAGAACAGATGCGTAATCTGATATAAACTTGGATATGATACGAGAAGAATCAGAAAAAGGGGTATACATATGTTGAAGACTGTATATCGGATTGATCTGAATCAGATCCATTCATGTCCTACAGGGTTGAAACAGTCCCTCTTTACTGTAACATAAAGCAAGGAAAGGGCAGAAACGATGCGGCTAAAGGCAGCCGCAGGTTTAGCCAAAAGACGGAGAATGGATGACAACAATGTATGTACTTTAATGTTAATTCTCGATTTCATTGGCCTTCATTTTACGTATTGAGGTCTTGTCCTTATCTCATATTTTTTCACAAATGTCAAGCATACATCTCTAAAAGTATCTAATAAATTTATATCCCATATAGTTTCATACATATATGATGTATGCTTGTCGCAAACTTGTTATCATCACCATTATATATATAGACACCATAGGAGAGATTCAGAGCTCACTTTGTGTCACGCCCCAAAATTCGCCTTCTGATAAAAATCATTAAGCAAATCCTAAGGCCTAACAAGTCGGGCATCCTACGGATGAAACCCCACAGATGTATTATTTCTAACGTAATTAACTACATCTACTTACCAAAGAAACGCAGCGGAAAAAATCAATTATATTAAAATGAATAAAATGAATAAAATTCTCTACTAACTCTACATACGAGAATTAGACTAAGACGATGAAATATGAAATAATTATTATAAATACCCTACGACAGCTCAGCGATCCAAAGAACTCCAAAGAATCCTGAAACTGAATAACCAAGCCTTACTAAGCAAAATCCTACCGTGCTCGACCTCCTGAAAAAAATATAGCGCACAGGGCGTCAAGCAAGCACAATTATTACCGGTCACTGAACATGACAGACCGATCTATTATACAAAAAGTACTAGTGTGATATAATATCCTGTAATTATATATAAATGATGCAATGCATTGAGGAAATGGGGTTAAATTATTAAGGTTGTTTTAAGCGTCGGCGCCAACTACTATTATAAAATAGTTATAAAGTATTATTAGGTGTGGGAGATAACTAACAGACGACATACACAGAGTCACTTTTAATTCAGTGGGACCACACTCTCGCACCCTTTTGTCCTCAACAGAAGTGCATCCCTTATTGGCGAGCCAGGGATTGGCGGATTCCTTTTTAGTGAGCCAGGAATTAGCGGGTAAATCACCGGATCAAGGTGGTCAAGGATTTTTAACCTACAGGTCTAAAGCCTATTTTATTTTCACTTTCAGGGATCTAAGCCCACGGGATGCTCGCGTAGCATGCAGCCGAGAAGTAACAGGGAAAGAATTTTGGGACTTGCAACCCGGAAAAACTGATAAACAGTTACCTCATATTTGGTTTAGGGACTCGAACCCAAGGACCGTAACAGCATAGCCCTACTGTGTACATTAACTCTAAGTTATCCTATGCATGAATGATTTAAGACACCGACACTCAATCAAAATGACCTATCTGTCCTTGCTCTATAGGCAATGAGGCTATATCATATGATTGGCGATCTTAAGCTCAATGACCTTTTTACCCTCACAAATATAGGAGTAGAGTCTCAGTCGATGATTTTAAATAGGCTTATGCTAGTACCCCCTTGATTTAACATCAAGGTCCAACTTATCCATCTATAGTTTAAAGGGTTGAACACGAGGTACCAATTACTATTACCTACGCTATTGATATGGATATAATTAATATCATTACAAATTTTTATATACTACTCATATATATTCAAAGTATACATTTAACCAAGGTCTGCCCTAAGCTATATATATATATGAGCATACATATATATATACCTATACAGAGTCTGCCTTCATTAAACATATATATACAATCTGTATATACAATATTCAGATCTGCCTTATAAGCATATATGTAATTAATATACAAATCTACCTTATAAACATATATCAGTATTATTAATATACAAATCTACCTTATAAGCATATATCAGTATTATTAATATACAAATCTACCTTATAAGCATATATCAGTGTTCTGAATATATGGGAACCAAATCTGTTTTCATTAACCTATAAATACCTATACATATATACTAAACCAAACAACCTTATACTGTGATCAGAAAAGAAACCATTATAGTTTTTATTCCTTATTACTACTATATAAGCAATTAATTAGATATATCTACTACTATGGTATAAAAGTGTTTTTATAGTACTTTATATAAATAACTACAGACGCAACTCTTCACTACACAGGGTGTACTTATGCTCGTTAAGTCTAGCACAACTACTACAATGGGTTCCAAAAATGATTGTATAGCAACTATGAAATTCTACAGTAATATTGTTATGGAACAATCTCAACGAGCCTACTCGAACAAAAATCAGATAAGAGTGCAATCACCTACTTAAACATGGTATATTAGCTATAATCAATACACTATTCCAATCACAGAGCAATGACAAGCCATAATGGTACTTGCCTGATTAGGGATTTGATACAAATCGAGAAGCGAAAAACGACTTGCAATGCTCGCAAAATCAACCCAACCCACTCCAAAAACGGGCATGATAGAGAACTTAAAGTTAAGGGTAATACTACTCACAAACCAGAGTCTCTAAAGCTATGGGTTGATGGAGGAGATAGAGAGAGAGATGGAGAAGAATCAGGAAGAAATACGGTGGTGGTTGAATGGGTTCTAAAAATGATTTGGAGAAAAAGTTATGATAGCATACTTCCACAAGTAACTTACTAAACTACAACAGCTCTAGAACAAGTTTTTAAGAAAAAAAAAAGCGGGGCGCTACACTTTGTGTGCTTCATTCCATTCTGTAATGGGCCTTTCAACATTTGCTATAATCATTTTCTCATTTCTTCGCCCCATCAACATGTGTTTCGTGGGATTTGGATGCAGAAACTGAGGCTCTGCAAGAGG
Source organism: Kingdonia uniflora (assembly GCA_014058105.1). Taxonomy (NCBI): domain Eukaryota; kingdom Viridiplantae; phylum Streptophyta; class Magnoliopsida; order Ranunculales; family Circaeasteraceae; genus Kingdonia; species Kingdonia uniflora. The sequence goes on from JACGCM010001155.1 coordinate 1,653,569, forward strand.
CGGACCATGTTCTGCATATACCCGGTCAACCTCTGGTGAACTTTCAACAATATTCAGGCTATGTTACAGCTGATGAAAATTATGGCAAAGCTCTTTTTTATTGGTTTTTTGAGGCTACCTATAAACCCTCAGAGAAACCCGTTCTTCTATGGCTCAATGGAGGTACATTATACATGAACATATTTTCTCAAAAAAACTCAATATCTAGCCTAAATTTGGTTACCTGCGGCCCTGAACTTATGATAAAAATATGCATATCATGATGCAGGACCTGGATGTTCTTCCATTGGATTTGGCCAGGCGCAAGAGCTTGGACCTTTTCTTGTGAAAAAGGATTCTGTAGTTAAATTCAATAACTACACTTGGAACAAAGGTAAATCTTTTTCTTTGCTCTTTTCCTTGTTAGATCTTGTTGGAATTTTTCAAAAATTATACCTCTTTTGAGCCTTGAACCCATGACCTCTTGGTCATCTATTTTATGTGACTCCTATACTATAGCCTAAAGTTTAGTCCCACATTGTTTATAAACAATAGAAGAACTAAACATATAAGGTAGTACCCATGTGACATGTGTGTAACATGTGACATAGAGAGAGTGTATAGTTGTGTGAGTGTGTGAGAGGATTTTATACTCTATACACACTTGGACCTCTCTCAGGTGGCCGGTAGGCCGGGCCGGCTCGGGCTCGGACTTGGGATTGGCAATTGGCTCTTCTGGCTCTGGAGGCCTTGGGGGCCTTTGGGCTTGGGCTTGGTTATTTCTTTAGTCTTGGTCTTCACTTTGTTCTCTCCACCTCTTGAGGAGACCTAATCCTCAGGGACACGTCCCACACGTTTGAATAAAGAGAGAGCCATTGGGCAAACTCTCTCTATAAAAATAACTCCTCACCACCTTCAAAAATAACTCACAGAACACAACTCTTCTCTCTCCCTCTCTTGTACGGTTACCTGTGGTGCATACTTCATACGTAGACTTCCGGGACAACTGAAGTCTACTGTATACGTTACGCTCGTTGCATCCTGGAAAGAGATCAGACCTTCGTTACCTTATCCGAGGTAGGTCGAAATACTCTTTAAAGAGAGTGGGGGCTTTGGGCTTGGGCTTGGTTATTTCTTAGTCTTGGTCTTCACTTGTTCTCTCCACCTCTTGAGGAGACCTAATCCTCAGGACCGTCCACACGTTGAATAAGAGAGAGCCATTGGGCAAACTCTCTCTATAAAAATAACTCCTCACCACCTTCAAAAATAACTCACAGAACACACTCTTCTCTCTCCCTCTCTTGTACGGTTACCTGTGGTGCATACTTCATACGTAGACTTCCGGGACAACTGAAGTCTACTGTATACGTTACGCTCGTTGCATCCTGGAAAGAGATCAGACCTTCGTTACCTTATCCGAGGTAGGTCGAAATACTCTTTAAAGAGAGTGGGGGCCTTGGGCTTGGGCTTGGTTTATTTCTGTAGTCTTGTCTCACTTTGTTCTCTCCACCTCTTGAGGAGACCTAATCCTCAGGGACACGTCCCACACGTTTGAATAAAGAGGAGCCATTGGGCAAACTCTCTCTATAAAAATAACTCTCACCACTTCAAAAATAACTCACAGAACACAACTCTTCTCTCTCTCTCTTGTACGGTTACCTGTGGTGCATACTTCTACGTAGACTTCCGGGACAACTGAAGTAACTGTATACGTTACGCTCGTTGTATCCTGGAAAGAGATCAGACCTTCGTTACCTTATCCGGGTAGGTCGAAATACTCTTTAAAGAGAGTGCGACCCACGCCTCGAGCAATCACAACCTCTCTCTTGTGTAGGCGTGTACCGGTGTTAGTTTTCTTGCTACTGCTGAAACTACAAAGTTTAAACTGCGGTGTTGCCGGAGTTCTTGTGCTACTGAAAATGCCGTCTGCACTACTGCTTAGACTGCTTGTCATACTTGCTACTTACCGGAGCTGGAATCTGCCTGTTTGTTGCTGCTGTTACAACCAGTTCTGAATAACTGTTTGTTGTTTGCTGGAATCTGCCTGTTCGAGGTTGTTGTTTGTCGCTGCATTACATCAAGTTCCTATTGCTGTTTAACATCTGAGTTGCTGCTGTCCCTGCCGTTGTGTTTAACATCAGAGTTGCTGCTGTCTCACCGTTGTAACATCTGAGTTGCTGTTGTTCATTGCCGAAGTACTTGTTTTACGCTGCTGAAATACCTTACTTCTATAACATCTTGCTTACAACTTCTAGAAGGGAAAGCTATACTTACAGGTTCATAAGACTTAAATATTTTATACAGATCTATATATACAAGTGTGATATAGTGTGTATTTTTCTGTTTTCCTCCTTTCAGCGTCAAATTTATTGTTCCTTGACGCTCCTGCTGGAGTAGGATTTTCATATTCTAATAAGACTCTCGACGTCTACGGGGATAACATCACAGGTATAAATGCATTAATCGAGTTTTTCATTTCTGCTCTTTCTGATCTTGTAGCCCTTGTGGGGTTTTGGTTCGTCAAGGAGGATGTGGGAGTCACAAATTAATTATCATGTGTGCACTTATAGCTACCGATTCATACGCGTTCCTTGTCAACTGGTTTAAGAGATTTCTGCAGTACAAATCAAATGAGTTCTACATAGCCGGGGAGAGTTACGCAGGTAACGTATATTTTCTATAATATTTCTTCACGTGTTTCATATTTTGTGTAATTGTCCCGTTATCAACAAGGCTTCATATATATTTAGATTTTCTTTCTGAACTTCATATTATAAGTTTATGCATTTATTTCTGAAATTTTATTTTTTATTTTTTATTTTTAGGGCACTATGTACTCAGCTTGCTGAGATTATCTATGATGGAACCAGAAAACAACTACAAAGGAGAATTACATAAATCTCAAAGGTTTCATGGTAAGTATATAATCCTCCTGCGTAAAAGTAAAAATGTAGTCGTGAAAGCACACTCTAACAAGGTGTTAATTGTAGATTGGGAATGCGTTGGTGGATTTCGAAACAGACTTAAATGGGATGATCGACTATGCTTGGGGCCATGCTGTAGTCTCTGACGCTGTATATTATGAAATTAAGACAAATTGCAACTTTAGTGATGCAGTTTATAGCACAGAGTGTTATGAGGGTATAAACAATATTACTCGGTATACAACCTGATTGACATGTATAGCTTGTATTCTCCTACTTGCCCCGAAGGAAATCCATTCGGAAAATCGTCTTCGATGGAAGTTCAAAGTCGGTCCAAGGATATCTTCTCTAGATCATTTTGGTACGTACATACTTCCCATGATACAATGTGCGTTTTATGATAGAATCTTAATTGGAAAAACTATTAAGATAGTATTTTCTTGGTCGTATTTTACAGGATATTATGCGCAAAATACCGGCAGGTTATGATCCATGTTCACAAAACCATGCGACAGACTACTTCAACCGTCAGGACGTTCAAGAAGCGTTGCATGCTAATGTCACGAAAATCTCTAAAGCTTGGGAACTTTGCGAGTAATCCTTAATCCAAAACTATAGAAGCTCTAAATTAACCTTGCTATTCAATTGTACTTATAAGTAAATTATTTGTCTTATTGATTTGTTTTATTATTTTCACAGTATTGACATTAATGTAAAGTGGAACGATTCATCGTTCTCAATCCTCCCGATTATTAAAAAACTCACTGATGGTGGTCTCCGTGTCTGGATGTTCAGGTAAAATAGTTTTTTTCTTCTTAATTTACACACAAATTCAAATTTTCTTGCTTTATATATTAGGAATATTATCCATACGTATTGATGTAGTAGTATATCAAACATATGCTATTTAAGCCAACACACAAAGGATTTTTTTCCTGGATGAAAGTATTTAGCTATTTTTCCCGATTTTCAATCATATTTACGTCAGATTGTATTTTCGACTAAATTCTGTTTTGCTTGTGTACCAGTGGAGATACAGATGGGAGAGTTCCAGTAACATCAACTAGATACTCACTGAAGAAGCTTGGATTGAACATCACTGAGGATTGGAGCCCTTGGTACAACCACAGAGAGGTAAATTCGTAGAAAATACACGTAAACTTTTGTAGAGAAAAGGAAGATGTTATTTTTGTTTTACGCATTGTCGCATTCTTACGTAACTGTGAAATTTGTACAATAATAATCAGGTTGGCGGTGGACTACAATTTATGAAGGGTTAACCTTTGTTACTGTGAGGGGAGCAGGGCACCAAGTACCTACATTTGCTCCAAAACGATCTCTTCAACTCGTCAAGCACTTTTAGCCAATAAGAAGCTGCCATCTGCTGCATTTTAATTGGCCGGACAGACAATTTTATTTTTACCTTGGTGCATTTTTTTCTACGCTTATGTCGTATTATGGTAACTAAAGGTTCTAGTATGTATTCATCGCATATGGACATTAATACACCAATGAATTACGTTTTAGCTAAATAGAAGACAGTATTAGTTTTATTTTAATCACCTTCTTATAGGGGATTTGAAGAATCTCCGAAAGTATGCAATGTTCAGCTCAAAGCAATTGACCAGACAAAAAAAAAA
>JACGCM010001521.1:0-31765 GCA_014058105.1 Kingdonia uniflora
TGATTGTAAGTTAATCACATTTATTTACATATTCAAGGTTCAAATATTCATGGGTTACAACAACTAAAAATATATCGAAAGCAGTAATTCGCTCACTACCTCAAAGCTAGGGCACACATACTATAAATAGGCATTTACTTCACATATAAATGCCTATAAGTGATAGAAACTACAGTGGAACCTCTTTCTAACAATCACAATTAATCTAAAACTAAACTCTTTGTTACTAAATCGCTCTTAATCGCCTAAAATAAAGGCCAGGTTTATGAGTTTTACCCCAAACTATGCATCACTCACCCTCTAAGGATAAGCCTTTCTCTCTAAACAACTCTACAAAATAAACTAAGTTTAGGCTCTCTTTTATAAGAGAAGAGACCTAGCAAAGTAGAAACCCTAGCTGAACTCAATATGAGACTTCTAATATTAATGCAATTAAAATAAAATACTAGAAATAACAAAATAGAGAGAGTGGTCCTGAAAGGTGGAGAGACGATTGCCTATGTGGGCATCGTAACGGCCACGTGATCCATCAGTAAGAAAACGCTTTACGAGGGACTTAAGATATTTGAACTCGAGTAGGACGAACAATTCAACTATCTTTCATTATAGATTGTCAACCTAGATCGAAATATTGTGGCCTTCAACTCATATGTTTGTTCCTAAACCAAAATCTATTTTATGATATATCAATTCAGTTATTCTTATGAACTATATTATTTGTAATATTTATTGATATTGTGGAAGAATTTTGCACACATCATCAATATATGGCAAATCATAATATATAGAGCCGAGTCGTATGCATATATCGAATAACAATTGTGAGATTAAAAAAAAAAGTGATATCACCAACATTTTTTTAACAAGGATATGCACAAAATGCAATAACAATTAGTAATTGGTGAGCTCACTCACAAGGAACACTCACAAGGAAACAGAGGCTCCATGAAATTCTGACATAACTTAGAGATTTTGCTGGCTCTCCATGCACCAAAGCAGTTTTTGGAGCTTTTTACGTTTACATACTAAGTCACTTGCATCAATTAGACTCTGCCTAAGAAACCTGTGAGATTGGCAAAATGACGAAATTTCGGAGTTAGTTCATTACTCACTCCCAAGAGTTTTTTTGCTCTCTAAGTATAAGCTATTCTTAGTTAACTCCTAAATAGTTCTTCAGCAAAAAAAAAAAAAAAACCCTTCAATTTTGAGTATGCCACTTACTCGTTAGACAACACAATCATGTTCTCATCATATGCATGTTTTCTTTTCCTTGAAAATCGAGGCTGCTCCTTGTTGGCAGGAGTACGAATAACCATTAACTCTGATGTAATAACGCCAGCATAAAAATAAGTAACATCAGTACAGTAGAAGAAAAGATAAAAATTCTGCTTGAAGTTAGATTTGGGGTGGCCAAAGGCATCCCTTTGAGGTTGCTCCGATCTTTCTGATTTTAAGTCACATTTAACCCTAAGAAACCAGGTCTCATTCAGTTGTCCCTTTATATGTGCATTAAACGTCTATCTTTCCTAGAGAAAAAAAAAACTTTTCTGACCTGAATCAAGCGGGAGTTTAGAGTGGTCAGGAGTTTTTTCTGCTGTAGTAGGTAGTGAATGGTCTTCACGAAGAACATTATTAGATATTTCTTCACCTGAAACAGGTGGTGTGACCTCTAGAAATTTTAGCCTCTTTTTTTTATTACTGACTTCATCGAACTGTGTACCAAGGTCCAAAGATTCTTCGGCTTCACTAAACATTTCTTCGTTGTTCAGACGTTCTTTTTGAGGCAAATGATTGTCCCGAAGTTTTTCCACCCTTGCTTCTACGCTAGTTAAATTACAAAATGGGCTCCCCTCCATAACCATATCCATAACTCGGAGTGCAAGATCTCCGTGTACGACGTCATCTAGACATTCTTCTTGAGGGAAATTATTGAATCGAAGTTTCTCCATGCTTGCTTCAAAGCTAGCTAAATCACAAGATGGGTGTACATCCATATCCATTACATGGGGAGAAAATCCACTGCACGAAAAGAAGAAGAGAATAAGCATAAGTACAATGACATATATGATCTTTAAACCTCAGACTAAAATACAGTAATAAAGGTTCCAATATGGGATTTGCTGGTACATACTCTTCAAGTGGTATATAAACGATAGAGCTGGTTCCGAGACGAACAACATCCTCCTGGTGACAATACTGCAAATACACAAGTAGTTATTTAAAGAATTGAAGCAGCTCAAGCCTTCAGGGATTGAGATCCTCTAGAATGATTTTAAATCTTAAGAGGTTACATTAACTAATGTAAACGTACGACGCGGAAGCAATATCGTGTTACGTTTAACACTAACCTAATCTCAATTAGGGTTCTAAATTCTAAATACAAATTAATAAAACTGAAACTTATCCTTAACTTGAATTTCAACTTAAAACAACCTTCCTAAAACATATAACTAGCCTCCCTTTTATAGATGATCACAAGCGGGATTAGAATTAGCAACCCTAATTCTAATCTAAATAGAAATCTACTATCCCTAAATTCTACTTAGCATCTCCAGTAATGAAGAGGCTTAAATCAAAATAGCAAAAATAAAAATAATCCGTTGATGGTGAGAACGGCCATTAGAAGACAATTCACATCATTAACAATGTAAATCTGGGAATGCAAAAATTGCAAAGGGAAATACAAGCAGAGTGCTCGAAAACATTGAAAAAGAGAACTAACAACGCATAAAAGTGAGTTTAGGAAATCATTCTCATATCTAACATCTAAGTTACATTATCATTCTCTTGATCTTCTCAAAGAAAAAAAGTTGATATGTACTATGAAACTATTTTCACGCGGGGAAAACTTTTGATGCTTTTACGAAAAATGAATGTTGTATTATGAACGCACGTCCTGCTTCAATTTTCAACCTATATGTTATAACTACAACTTGTTGGTCTTACTTTAGTCTTAATTCTCATATTCGACACATTTTCATTAACATCAATTTACAGTTCTACAGTCTACACCATTAAACACATGGGTGTTTTGGTAAAAAAGGGGTTAAATATATTTAATGTAAACTATAGCGAAAGCACTTCTCTAAATCGTAATTTATCTAAACTAAAACTCGATTGTACTAAACCGTTCCTAATTGCATAAAAATAAAAGTCAAAAGACTTGGGTTTATGAGTTTTATATCCCAAACTCTACATATGCAAATAAACATAATAACTAAAATAACAATAACTAAAATGGAAAGTGTGCACACGACGTAGAAAACGTTCTACACGTGGTCGTGGGCATGACCACGTGACCCATCAATTATTGTCATACTCCAAGTTCGAATTCAGAATCTTTATGGGCAAGTCAGGCTTCACACATCATTATAATATAAAGATATATTATTATATATCACTGTTGCCCATTGTATTTGATATATAAAATATAGGTTTGTTATGTGTATCTTGGTCTTGGTGGTAATCTATGATAATCAACCATAATACACATTCTTGTTTTTGGGTGTCTAGAGAGACACATTTTCTCAAATTCTTACCTATCATCCCATATACTAGTGGTGAAAAAAATAACGCATATTCAAAAGAAATAAGGAATATGTACCTTGTGAGGAAAGTAATGCTCATTCCTTGCATCTCCCCATGTTTCTGCTTCATAAAAAAAAGGTTATGCAAAACAAGGATCGGAAAGAGATATCCAACATAGCATTCAGAACTATCACATCATCATCATATATTTTTATATATATATATATATAGTGACATCATCGAAAGAAGAACACTATGGGAGGACATTAATACAATCTCAATGACAATGAGTTCTCCATGGTGTACTATATGATTTCAATACTGTGAGACACCACTCGGAAAGGCTTGGGGGAGAAGATCTGCACATAGATCCTCGGTAGAATTCGAGGAAATGATTCTGTCAGCCGGTCTAATGGAGGCTTCGTTCACTGGCTCCAGCTACACATGGTGCAATAATCATCACAACAATTCAAGACAATGGGCACGGTTGGATAGAACGTTGGTGAACCCCAACTTCATGGGATCCTTTCCCATTCACAAAATCTCCCATTTGGAAAGAGTTTGTTCTGATCATTCTCCACTACTTCTTTCGTTAACCAACAATCTGCATCAAGGTCCCCGACCATTTCGTTTCTTGAAAATATGGGCATCTCATGCTAGCTTCCCTACCTTGGTACAAGATAACTGGCCTAGTGGTGTCTTCGGCAACTGTTTATCTTCTTTTGCCTATAAGCTTAAGAGGGTTAAATATGCAATCAGGGAATGGGATACAAATGTATTTGGCAACGTAACTCAGAATATCCATAAGCTGTAGACTACTGCACCTGGATCACTTACTGCAGGAAGGTTGGGATGAACAGGTTAGTATCGAGCTAGGCACGGTACAGAGAGAACATGCGGCCATGTTACACAATGAGGAGGTGTTTGGGAGAGAACAGTCCAGAGTCAAGTGGGTTGCGGCAGGCAACGCCAATACAATTTTTTTTTCCATACTATCACACAAGTTAATAGAAAAAGAACTTTTGTGACTGACTTTACTCTCCCTGATGGAACTGAGACAGCTGAGGTAGATGTTATTCACGATGCCGCGGTGTGGGATTTTCGCGATGTGCTACAGGCCACAAACACTACTGAAGATGCATAATTACTTGAGTGCATTCCTAACGTCATCACTGCAGACGAAGATGCTAGTCTAGCATGCATCCCAACTTTGGAAGAATTGCAAGCCAGTGTGTTCCAAATCCCCGGTGACAGTGCTCTGGGCAGCGATGGTTTCACCTCGGTCTTCTTTATTTCATGTTGGGACATCATCAAGGACGATCTACATGGCACTGCCAAGGAATTCGTCAATGGTGCCCCACTCTCAAGGTGCTATACTTCTTCGTTCCTATCACTAATATCAAAAGTGGATACCCCAACATTGTTTGGTGACTACAGACCAATTAGTCTGTGCTCCGTTGTATACAAAAAAAATCTTCAATTATTGCTTACAGGTTAAACAAACTTCTTCACAAATTAATCTCCTGGGGAATCAGGGAACTTACATTCAGGGCAAGGACATTAGTGAGACCATTACATTAGCTAAGGTTAGAAGAGGCACTAATGTTATGATCAAGATAGACATGGTAAAGGCTTATGAGGTTGGATTGGAGGTTCTTACGTTAGGTTTTGCACAAATTTGGTTTCTCTAGCAGATGTGTTTCACTCATAGCACAATGTGTTCAAAACACCATGGTTCTCGGTGTAGTCCTGCAGGGGTCTTCAAGGGCTACTTCAAATCGTCACGAGGCTTGCGACAAGAAGATCCTCTTTCTCCATTGCTCTTTATTATTGCAGAAGAAGTACTATCCAAAGGTTATCCAAATGTTTTTTGGAGGGCGAGATTGGGCTATTCCATACACATCCAGAGGTTGTACTCCTATCGCTCATCTCTTATATGTTGATGATTTCCCGTTTTCTTAAACGGAAGTCAACGATCCATCTCCGGGTTAATACATTTCTAGCAAGATATGAAACTTCTTGGGCAATTAATCAACAAAGCTAAAAGCGGCTTATATGTACACCACAATGTATATGCATCAAGAAAACATATCATCCATAATGCCTGTGGGTTCCACATCGCTCTTTTCCAATGACCTATTGGGAGCTCCCATAAGTTACGGTCGGGTACTAATTACTCATTTGATCCATTGCTCACCAAAATTCAACGGCATATCGAAGGGTGGCAAGGAAAGCTCTTATCACAGGGAGGTAAATTAGTGATGATCAACCATGTTCTGAACTCGATGCCCATACACCTCCTCTATGCATTACGGTACCTCATAGTGTTATAACTAAAATCGAAACAATGTTTTCAAACTTTTTTGAAGCAGTTTTCACGGGCAAAAAAAGCGACATTGGGTTGCATGGGATGCACTTTGTCTTCCAAAGAATGAGGGAGGATTGGAATACGACGACTCGAAGATATCAAGTATAGTCTTCTACTTAAAAAATGCTGAAATTTTTTGTATAGCAGCTCTACATGGGCATCTTTTTTCAGGAATAAATATACCATCGAAGGGGAAACCAACAGATTGCGATTTGGCAATTCAGTTCTTTGGAAACAGATGAAAGGACTCCTCCAGACAGTAGAAGCTAACACTACTTGGTGCCTCGGCAAGGGAAACAAGAGATTTTGTTTGGCGATTCAACGGGGAAGGCAGTTTATCAGATCTTCTGGAAATCAAATGCACGCAACAATCATGGTGAAAGACATTTTAATGACCGATGGTACATGGAAATGGAAACTTCTTGAGCATGAGATTCCACCACATTGGAAGCATACATTATCCCACAAGTTCTTCTTGAATGATGATGAAGATAACCCACTTTGGGGTCCGTCGGACAAAGGAAACTTCACCGTTAAATCTGCCTGGAATTTTTGGCGCAGCGCAGAGGTTATACAACGACGTATGAAATGGATATGGCACAACTCTATACCGGCAAAAGTACAAGTCTTAAGTTGGAAAGCTTGGAAAGAAGTTATACCTGTGGACGCGCTCATACAACGACGAATCCCTCTTGTTTCTCGGTGTTACTGTTGCTTGGTTGGCGAAACTGAAACTGTTGCTGCTACGGTTTGGGCTTTCTTTGCAACGCTTGCGGTGTACGACAGGGGTAAATGATAGCTGGTGGACTCGACAGGGTCTCTGGTTTCAAGCAGCTAGTCGAGTACTCAAATGGGTATAGTAATAAGGGTATTACCTGCCTACATAATCTGGGAATTATGGAAAGCACGATGTACTTATAGGTTTGAGGAAAAGCTTTTCTCTCCCTTAGTCATCAGAAACATCAACAAAGCTTATAAGAGAGCATGCCCAAACTCAAAATCACGCAAAACAACAACTTCAACGACCTTATCTCACTATAAGTCTTGCAACTGGTTAAGCAATCAGTGTGTACCAAAAGACCTGTGCTTGTACGATGGACATTCCCACCTCTCGGTCATTTCAAACTCAATAGTGATGGTTCAGCACTTCCTTCCGGAATGAGCGGAGCAAGAGGAGTAATTAGAAACAATCTGCGTGAACTTCAACTTGGGTACAACATTGCACTTGGTCATGACACTAATACAGCTGCAGAAATGTTCGCTCTCCTTCATGGTTTAATGCATTGCAAACGACACGACTGGCTTCCACTCATTGTTGAAGTAGATGCTCAACTTCTGGTAAACTGGTACAGATGCGAGCATATTTGTCCCGCAAAGTAGAGTGCGACTTGGAAGCTTCTTACTCAGCTAGGAAGGGAGCTACAAATTACCATGATACATACTTACAGGGAAGGCAATGATACAGCTGACGGTCTCTCTAAACTAGGCAGCTCACAACATTCACAACTTTTCTGGAATGCATCCACTCTTCCTAGGCAGATCCATGCAACATACTTCATGGATAAACTAGGAATAACCACAATTAGGCAGTAAAATAGTGGCCAGGCTTTATGTCCTCCACATGTATTATTGTTTTGCTCGATAAATAAAAAATACATTCGTTCAAAAATATATATATATATATGTATGTTATTTCTACAATTGCGGAAGCAACAAAATATCTCTAATTGCAATTCTAGGGTTTCTCGAGTTTTTCCCCAAACTCAAAAACTCGAACTGAAAACAAAAAGGGCTCCTAACATCAATATAAAGCTGAAGTAGACGGTACGTGACTCGTGGGTAGATGATCCACGAGGCATGATCTATTAACTCTCCCTCCTAAGAAGAATTCGACCGCGAATTATGTAGCCGCATATAATCATCGTAAAATGTCGAATCTATTCGTGTGAAAGATTCCCCCAAAATTTATGAATCCTCTCCTCTATACAACCTACCCATCATGCCAAAAAATCAACATATCCTGCTGCGTAAACGGCTATCCAATATTTCATCAATTTCGTTAGTCATCACAACGTCAGGTGTAGGTATCACTAGGTGTGACGGTATGTCACCGTAGAACTGAGCCAAAAGTTTGACATAACAACATGAGATCGCGCTCCAGGAATGTCAAGCTCATAAGCATTTTCCCTATACATATCCTGCTGTGTCTAAAACGGCTATCCATATTTTATCAATTTTGCTAGTCATCACAAGTCAGGTGCAGGTATCACTAGGTGCGACGGTATGTCACCGTAGAACTGAGTCAAAAGTTTGACATTAACAACATGAGATCGCGCTCCAGGAATGTCAAGCTCATAAGCATTTTCCCTATAGCGCCGAATGCGATAAGGTCCTGATTTACGCAAGAAAAGTTTGGACGCCACTCCTGTGCGACATCTTTCTTTATATAAAGCATAAAGCAACCAGGTCTCCAGGTGAAAAGATGGTTCTCGCCTATGCCGATCCGCCCCTTTCCTTTATTCCTGCGTAAACATCAGCTAAATGTCGTCGGACCTCCTCATGTATCGCCCGAATGGACTCAGGAAACTCTGCAGCACTGTCAGAAGTAGGTAATAGTTGGGGAATAGGTGTTAAATCCAACGCAAGATCTGGGGAGTAACCCGTCACAATCTGAAAAGGAGATAGTCCGTCGAACTGTTGATAGAATTATTAAAGCAAACTTGGCCTGTGAAAGTGCAAAATCCCACTCCGTAGGCCTATCCTGTAATACACACCGTGGTAGATCACCCAAACTCGGTAAACCACCTCTGTCTAAGGGTGAAAAGCTATGAAAAATGAAGCTTAAAGCGTAGAAGTCTCCATAATGTCCTTTAGAAATACCCCGTAAACAGTCGATCCTTATCGAAGTAAATGACTGCGGAACCCATGTAAGCGCACCACTCCATGAAGACATTCTAGCCACGTAAGCCGCATCTTCCGTCTTAGTGTAGGGTATAAAATGTGCCATTTTGAGAATCGATCAACAACCACAAAGACAGAGTACAACATCCTTGAAGAACATTCGAGCCACGTAAGCCGCATCTTCCGTCTAGTGTAGGGTATAAAATGTTCCATTTTGAGAATCGATCAACAACCACAAAGATAGAGTACAAACCTTGTGTCTTCGGGAATCCTGTGATAAAGTCCATCGAAACATTTCTCCAAGAGCTAGAAGGAATCGGCAAAGGTGTGTAAAGGTCAGTGTTCTGCTCTTTCCCTTTAGCCGTCGCACAAGATTGATATCTCGGATAAAAGCATTAACATCCTTGCACATAGTATCCCAGAAGTACCTCTCGCATAAGGGTCATAATCTTGATCACCCCGAAATGTCCCTAAGACTGCCATCATGGATATCTGCAATCAGTCATTCCCGCATAGAAGAAATCGGGATAAAGGGCGGTACCCTTAATAAATGCCCATCCTGAATAGTGTAATCCTCATGAGAACCCTGGTGCTGCTCATATGACTCGTAAATAGGCCCAAAGTACACATCAGAAGGGTACAATGCACGTAACTCAGAAAACCCAAACACGGAGGAGCGTAGTATGACCAAGAAATGAGTTGTCCTACTGATCTTGTCAACAAGCCCATTTTCTTACCCTTGATGCTAAATGTGAAAATCGAAATTCTGGAGGTAACTGAACCACTTAGCCTGTCTGTCTATCAAGTCCTCTGTTGACTATGCATGTGTCGTAATGCGTCATGATCTGAATGGATAACGAACCCCGATGAACCAAATAATGTCGCCAATGCTGTAAAGACCGCACTACCGCTAGAAACTTGATATCATACGTATTGTAGCTCCACTGTGCTCCAGATATCTTCTCACTCAAATAAGCCACCGGCCTCCCAGACTGTAAAAGCGTAGCTTCAATCCCAGTTACATAGTGTAGTAGTAACCTCGATAACTGGCCTAAAAAAATTGGTAATGCAAAACAGAAGATGTGATAAGCTTTTGTTAATAAATCGGAATGCCTCTTTAGCCTCAGAAGTCCACTCAAAAGGCATGTTTCCAATGAGGGAAGTGGTCGGTGCCATAATATTGCTGAAACCCATCTATGAATCGCCTGCAGAACGTGGCCAACCCATGAAAACTACTTACCTGTGTTGTCGTGGTAGGGACTGGCCAGTCCTGATTGTATCCACTTTTTTCTCATCCACCTTGATCCCTCTGACAAAATAACGTACCCCAAAAACTGCACTGCATCGACAAGGAAAAAATACTTTTTCAACTTAGAAATAATTGGTGTTGACGTACGGCCTCTAAAACTCTCTATATGAATAAGATGCTCCTCCTTCGTACGATTATGGATAAGAATATCATCGAAGTAGACAACCGCAAGCCTCTCTGCGATACAGTCTCGTAGTACCTCGGTCATCAATCTCATAAATGTGGACGGTGCGTTAGATTGTCCAAAAGGCATCACTAACCACTCATATAGACCGTTTTTGGTCTTAAAAGCCGTCTTCCACTCATCCCCTGGTCGCAAGCAAATCTGGTGGTACCGCTTTAAGATCTAACATGGAAAAAAACTTAGTGCCATAGAGATCATCGATAATATCCTCTAATGAGGAATGAGAAGTCTGTACTTCACCGTGATTTTGTTAATGCCCGACAATCAACACACATATGGTAACTTCCGTCCTTTGGGGACTAAGAGTGCTGGAACTGCTGCGGGTGACATGTTCTTCCTCAGAACCCCTTTTGCACATAACTCAATGACCTCTCTCTGTAACTCTGCGTGCTCTACTGAGCCATACGATAATGAAGCAAATTAGCAGAGCACGACTCAAATCAATGCTATGGGTAACAATCACATACGATAACTTCCGTCTTCTTGGGGACTAAGTGCTGAAACTGCTACGGGTGGCATGCTCTCCCTCAGAACCCTTTCACACATAAATTAATGACCTCACTCTGTAACTCTGCGTGCTCTACTGGGCCATACGATAATGGAGCAAATTAGGCAGAGGCACATCTGGAATCAAATCAATTATGGGTGACAATCAACACACATACGGTAACTCCCGTCCTTCTTGGGGACTAAGAGTGCTGGAACTGTTACAGGTGACATGCTATCCCTCAGAACCCCTTTCACACATAACTCAACGACCTGTCTCTGTAACTCTGCGTGCTATGTTGAGCCATATGATAGTGGGGCAAATTAGGCAGAGGCGCCCCTGGAATCAAATCAATGTTATGCTAAATATCTCGTAATGACGAAACTCTGGCGGATCTAGCTCCTGGCAGACGTCGGGGAACCTATAAGAAGTGGTTTGTAAGTCAGGTGTGATGCAGGGGAGGTAGACATCGCACAAACCATAGCATAAGCAAGCGTCCTTGTCTCCTATCCTCTGCTAAGAAACTTACGAACCGGGGGTTCTTCTAGCGATAGACCTATATCCTCTCTGTCGAATACCCCTCACATGAAAACATGCACGTTAGGCAATCGATATGTATAACATTCCTCTCCCATTACCATGACGTGCTTAGGAGTAAATGACAAATATCTATTTTAATAACAGAACATAATATGGATTCTTCATACTCTCCCATTTTATTTTCACACGTGTACGATATAGTACCGACATCTCCGTTGTTTCCCGTCTGTTTGTAACCAACTTAATGTAGTAACTTGAGATGGGGTACGAGATTGAGCCGTAGTTTATCCGCTACGCTCTCAGAGATGAAGTTAAGTCGACCCCCCGTCTATAATCGTCTCCAATCCCTTTCCTTAAGCCTCTACCCGTCTGCAAAAAAGTACATGCTTTTTCAAATACTCGCTCCAATCCCTTTCCTTGAGCCTCTACCCGTGTGCAAACAAGTGCATGCTTCTTCAAATATTCGTTAGCCCCTGAACTAACATCGCTCCCTTTGTCAGTGACCCACATAACGTGAGTGCCCTTCATGACACTCTCTCGTCTTACCCCATAACGTGAGTGCCCTTCATGACACTCCTCGCCTTACCCGTTGGTGTGGCACAATCTCTATTTCGGGCCTCACCCGCTGCTTTCGAACCCATTACCGATCCCGAAGAAATTCGTGATTCCACCCCAAAAATAGTTTTTGCATGATTCGGCAATGTTCTTCCTCGGTAAACATCGAACCGGTGTCACAGGGCGCCATTGGCGTACCCGTGTCACAATCGGGGGGTTCCCGACCCCTCTCCTTTATCTCCTTGCTGTCATGTCCCAAACCAGTCGGTTTGAATATAGTATATGGCAGGGGCACGCCAGTGCCAAGCATGCATGCATGCCCTGCCTGTGCCCGTAGTTCCTTGCCCAATTCTACAACATTGCCCCGTGCTAGGTTGAGCCCTGCCCTACCCACAACACTATGCCCGTCCTGGGCGTGGCCTACCCTGCCTATGTCCTGCGTGCCTTGCCCTTGTAACATGTCAACATCGTCTTCACCAATTACCTGGTTTATTCGCTCGAACGTACACAAAAGTAGTTTGAACGACCACCAAATTTACCTATTTTTATGACAGAACTATTGGCTTGGATGTCACTAACTCGCTCGAACGGTCACTCCTCTTTCGAAACGATTCACGAGTTTCTTCAATCTCCTTTACGCTAGGTTCCTCCCTCTCTCTAGACCGGAGGGCCCCTAGTCACGGACAACCTTACCTTCGTCAATGGCGTGGAATTCTGCTCTTCTCCAATCGTTTATCGAATTCTCGGCAAGGGTTTTGAATTGGGGTTAGTCTTCTTCGTTGGGCTTCCTGATGATTGGAATTGTTGATCATGTGAACCTCTCGCATCGAAGTCACAACCTCGTCGTTGTCTTTTGATGGAGAACTTTTCGACATGTTTCCGTCTTTCTATCTATTAGATCAATCGCACGGTGAACCTCTCTCTGTCTCTTCGAGGTGTTTTATCCCCAACCTGATGATTGGAATCGTTGATCATGTGAACCCCTCGCATCAAAGTCACAACCTCGTCGTTGTCTTTTGATCAAGAACTCTCCGACATGTCTCCGTCTTTCCCATCTACTAGATCAATCGCATGGTAAACCTCTCACTCCGTCGTCTCTTCGAGGTGTTTCATCTCCAAGCCATTCCAACAAATTTTTCAGATTCTCTGTCACAACTCCGCCTCCAACTTGTTATCTCAAGAAACGCACGAACATAGAAGGCAAACCTAGACTCGCTTATGGCTCTGGTACCAATTTGTAATTTCTACGATTGCGGAAGCAGCAATCTCTAATTGCTACTCTAGGGTTTCTCAAGTTTTCCCCCAAACTTGAAACAAAAGAACTGAAAAAAACAAAAAGGGCTTCTAACATCAATATAAAGCTAAAGTAGAAGGTACGTGACCTCGTGGGTAGACGACCCACGATGCATGATCTATCAATATACATACATACATACATATTTAAAGAATGTTATTTTTTCTTAAAATTTCAGATTTTATTATTAAAACTGCATGACATATCTGTTATTTCAGCAATCGGCATATAGAAAACATCATATTACATGTATATAACTATTGCTATTTCGTGTATATGAAATAATAATATGAAAACAATGAGATCCTTAGTAGACACTGGACCAATATATCAAAATTATCGTTGCTTCAAGTAATATGTCATGATATATTCGACATTTGTTTTCTTAACTTGGCATATAACAAATTTTCAATAATGACCGATGTATTCGGCTTAAATGGTGGCCATATAACAAATTTTCAACAATATTGGTATAGTGCCAACAGTTTAAACAACAATTTGGAGAGATGTAACAATATCATACCTTCAATTGACATCTGATGATGAGATTTTCCGCTCCCCTGCAGAATCAGCAAACAAATATAGGATCGATGGGAATTGTCAAGGAAATTATGGAGACCCTAAAAACAATATTTCGTTATTCGATTCGTACCCGCTCTCATCTTCCAATATCTCCAAGTAAAAAGCGTCAAGTTCAAACCTATCCGGCAGTGTGATAGCAGAATATGGTGCACACATAGCTTCCTTCAGTGGAATTTTATCTTTTTAGAAGGCACACATCTGTTTACTTTAGTAAGGATCTCACTACAATCATGGTATAGGTATTCAACTTTCTTCGAGTATATTCTGACAACTCCAAGAAGAAGGTAACCCAGGACTCTATACGTGACAGTAATTTCATTAGGATGATCTCATCTGCGAGGAAAATTATTTTTTTTAATAAGCTTTGTAGTTTAATGAAAAATTTAAGCAAAATTGACCAAAACTTCATAATTTGTTTTTATTGAAAACCAACACAATAGCATAATCCTCAAAGTGATATCAAATCCAAATGTGACGATATACAATTTAAATTTATAAAACAAAATAACATCACATGATAGAAAACATTGGGTAGAAGCAATGAATTTATAATCAATCAAGTATAAAACTCACCTTCACTCAAGAATTAAAAACTTTATTAAATCTCTCAAAAATAACTAAATAAACCCTAAACTAAGAACCTCTTTTAAAGAAAAAAGAGTCCTAATAAACGTCATAACTTCCTAAAAAAATCCCTTTTCATGCAATTAAAAGGATTTCTTAAAAATTAAAGATTTAAAAAACAAGAAAATATAATCTAAAAAGAGAGAAGCCGTATGGGTGCAAGCGACCACAACATATCAACTATCCCTTCTTCAAAAGTTCGAACAAGAAATTTGATGATTTTATTAAGTGTACATAATAGTAACCAAGTTTCTTAAATGCACGAATCCTCCCACAAAATTTTCAACGCAAAAAAATAAGCATAATAATCTTGGTTGGTACACAGATAAGATAAGTACACTAGATAACCATCAAATAATGCTGGAAATACATAACGACGCAACAAATATGATGCTTGTGATATCGAGCCAAAAACTCCACCCAAATAGGGTCAGATGAGAGACTCAACTCGACTTCACTCCAGTTCGTCAAGCTTCATCCTGCCCTCAAAGGCAACGACTCAATTGTTAACAGTTAGCAACATCGCTATAATCTGCTTCGAAGTTTTGTCGATTTAATCAAATATAGTGTTGTAAGAGGGAGGTCTTTCTCTACAGTGCTTTTGTTTTACCATTGTTGACGAAGAATGACTAAGATGAAAAAATCTTAGGATTTTACAGGCTTTTAGTAACACATTTGGTAGAAAACATTTCGGTGGAAGAAACGAGTTTATAATCAATCAAGTATTAAGAATTAAGAATTATGATGAGGCTGGTAACACATAATGGTAAACATATTTGGTAGAAAACCCACATTCACTCAAGAATTAAGAATTTTATTAAATTAAAAAAAAAATACAATTAAAGAAACCCTAAACTAAGAACCACTTTATAGAATAAAGAGTCCTAACAAAGGTGAAAACTTCCTAAAAGAAATCCTTATTTTATGCAATTAAAATAATAACTTCATAAAAATCAAAAAAACTAAAAACAAGAAAATATAATTATAATATGAGAGAGAGATGTCGTAGGCATGGTTGCCCTGAGGTTAGGGGAACCTTGACGAGGTTCAAAAATTTGACCCCCTTGCAAGAATTTGTCTTTGATAGTACAACATTTTAGTTAAAAAATACGATAGTTTTGGGGGCCTTTTTATCAAGACTTTAAACAATTGGATGACTCAATTTTATATTAAAATTCAGGGCCTAAGAGGTCGCCTCTTCGGCATATGCCTAGGGTCAACCCTGGTCGTAGGGATGCGGAGGACCAACGAATATCAACTATCCCTTCATTAAGTTTGACCACAACTTTAATGATTTGTTCAAGTTTCCAGAATAGTAGCCAAGGCCTTCGATGCACGAATATTCTCATACATTTTTTCAACGCAAACAAATAAGCATAATAATCTTGGTTGGTGCACAAATAAGTACACTAGACTACATAACCATCAACTAATGCTGGAAATACAAGACACAACAAAATATCATGCTTGTGATATTGAGCCAAAAAGTCCTCACAAATAGGGTCAAATGGGGGGAGACTCGACTCCACTCCACTCCAGATTGTCAATTCTTGCCATCAATGACAACGAATTGATTGTTAACCATTTGCAGCATCGTTGTAATCTGCTTCAAAGTTCTGTCAATATCAAATCTAGTGTTGTAAGCAAGAGGTCTTCCATCTACAGTGCTTATATTTCAACATTATTGATAAAGAACGATTGGGATCGAAAATTCGGGGATTTTACATGCTCTAGTACCACATTTGATAGAAAGTTCTTCAACGGAAGCCACGAATTTATAATTAATCAATCAAGTATAAAACTCACATTCACTTAAGAATTAAGAATTTTATTAAATCTCTCAAAAACAACTAAAGAAGCGCTAAACTAAGAACATCTTTTATAGAATAAAGAGTCCTAACATGGTCGAACTTCATTAAAGAAATCTCTTATTTCATGCAATTAAAATAATTTTCTAAAAATCAAAGGTAACTAAAAACTATAAATAAAATATAATTTAAAGATGAGAGAGAGATAAACGTCATAAGGGTGCGAATGACCCACGACATATCATTACAGCTAAGAGCAACTCCAATTGACTCAATATGCCCCTTCCTCAGCTATAATAGTCAAATGGGGTGGGGTCTAAACACTCACTTTAACTGACTGACTGAACATCAAGTTATACCATATTTAGCTTTCACCTTCCTCAAAAAAGCCTGGCCTTTTCATCTAGTTAAATTGTTGGTCCATATTTTTTTTGGAGTTGTACGAGACAAATGGGCTAATCAAGATGTTGAAGTTCAAAGAAGTCCTTTCTCCTTCGCATTAGGGAGTGAACCCACACTTCTTTCCCTCCAATACGGATATATAAAAATAGGTTCTCGATCCAATTACACCTTTTTTGTGTCTAGACCATACAATTTTGTCTTCTTGATTCTTGTATCTTTCTTTCCATCATTGCCCCATTTTCTTACCCTCATTTTTCATGCCACAACCATTACATGGTATATACTTTATATTACATAATCTAAGTTAAAGAGAAAGGGAGGCAAGATAACTACATTTGATTAGAAGAGGTAGGTTACAATCTAAGCTAATTAGACTACTTATAGGCTACAATAGAAAATGAAAATACTATACTACCCTTAGCATTATACTAATACTAAATCTATCTCTAACACCCCCGTCAAACTCTAGATGATACAGCAAGTAACATCAAGAGTTGCAAGTAGAAAACAGAACCACTAAACCATATCCAAAGTTCAATTCCGAAACAATACCAGAACTTGGATACGAAGAAGATGTTATCCATTAATGCCCTAGAGAACAAAACTAAAGCCCAAAAAAACTCGGATGTAGCAGAACTACATAAAAGCCAAAAATCAGATGTCATATCAATCACCAAACCAAATGCTATCAAACCATTTCAGAACAACTCATACAAACTAACCGCCAAATCCGAATCAGATGTTAACTAACTACCAAATGCTAATCAGATGCTAACTAACCGCCGAATGCTAATTAGATACGATCTAACGCCAGATTCTACACAGATGTGAGTTAACCGCTAAATTCTACCAGATGCAACCTAATCGCCAGATCTGAACTGAATGCAAACTATATGTGAAATCTTAACTATATACAAATTACTCGCAATATCCTGCTCCATATCAAAACCAAGACCTGAACTGACAATCCCCAAATCAAATGTGAAACCTAAAAGTCAGATACGCGACTGTAGAAACTAGTCCCCAACTCCCAGAGATCAGTTATCACCATCCTGAGATCAGTTCCCAGCACTAGACATCAGTTATTAGCCCACAAAAATCACTTCTTAGTACCCAAATTTCAGTTATCAGCACCCCGATTACAATTATCAACACCCAAAAATTCAAACCAATAATCAGCTCAATCACAACCCACAAAAACAATCAAAAATCAGCAATCAAGTGAAACAGAAACCCTAATTTTTAAACTACTATTACAGAGCTCTCATCCTTAACTAATCAGATGCAAACCCTAAATCGGTTCTACATCCCAAATCAGATTTGCATCAATAAATACCAAACCCTAAATCAGATTACAAAACCAAACCCCAACCAATAATCCCCAAATCAACCTCAAGCCACTAACAAGCAAAAATAATAAAAATCCAAGTCACTACAAACCCAAATCATAGCTCTAAATCGCATAAATTTAACACTCGAAGCCCTAAATTAGATTTTAAATTAATTTCTTCTAACTCCAAATATCAGATTGCAGCAAGAGAATGAAATCAAATTGCACCAAGAGAGGTAAAAAGATTGCAGAGTAAGAATCAAACCAGCTCTAATACCATATTACATAATCTAAGTTAAAGAGAATGGGAGGCAAGAGAACTACATTGATTTAGAAGAGGTAGGTTACAATCTAAACTACTTGACTACTTATAGGTTACAATAGAAAAGGAAAATACTATACTACCCTTAATATTATACCTATACTAAATTTATCTCTAACACTTTAAACATTTTTCAAGAAGATACCTAGTATAAACAGAAAACCCACAAAGAACTCGACTTCGTCTTAAAGGTAATTAATTGAAAACACAAAAATCTTATGAGTCGGAAAAAACTCTTACAAACAGTGTTAATTCACTCCGCCGATAACTAACCTTTAATCATTTCAATAATAATATTTTTCTCCCTCTAATCTATTTATACATGGTACCAAAACAAGTTACTTTCGTTCCACACCCTCGCTGATCGACGATTATCACGCTCTGGTAACGTTGTTTGTTTTGATCACAACCTAAGCTTCAACAACTTTTACTTTTTGGATCCAATAACGAGATGCGATAAATGTTGATCTGAATCTCAAATCTCTTTGGTTTATTTAAGGCAATAGATTGCGATGGCTATCGGTGACGAGTCGAGTTCGAGTTCAACCACTTCGTCGATTGAAACGAGTGGAGATGTCCAGTCCTTCAGCTTTATTCATGATAATCTGAATCTGAAGATTACCACACAACTACTAGATGGCTTAAATTATGTTCGATAAGCGCAATCCGCGAAACTGTTTATTGATGGTCGTAGAAAGATAAAATTTCTTCTTGGCATAGAAAAAGAGCCTGCAGAATCAGATCTGATGCATGCAAAGTAGTTTTCGGATGATTCGATGGTGAGAACTTGGTTGATTAATTCTATACAGCCAACGATCTCCGCTGGGTACTTATTCACGAATAATGCGCATCTGATTTGGGAATCACTTCGTAAGGTATATTATCAACGAGAGAATAATACTAAGATCTTCCAATTTTTCAATGAGATTGAGAATTTTAAATAGGGTACTCAGACTTTAGGGATGTATTATGCGAGACTTCGATCAAGTTAGGAAAAATTATCTCATTATGATAACTTCATCGAGTGGCCTAGCGCACCAAGTGAAAAGGTTCCTTCTCCATCTACGGCAACACAAATTTGTGCGAAGATTGTGGAGAAGACTCGGGTGTTACAATTTTTTGCAAGGCTCAATCCCGACTTTAAGTATGCACTAGTTCATCTACTTGACAGGACACATTTCCCAACTCTTGAGAAGGCACACGCATATTGTCTTTCCGATCAGAGTCGTCGGTCACCTATACCTCCTATCTCAGGGATCCCTTCAGAGACCTTCAGAGACTCTTGTTATGGCTGTTCGTTATGTTTATCCGGTACCACCGTCAGTTCCTTTGTAAACTTCATAAACATCATCACCTAGCTTTTCTCCATTACCTGCGACTCCCAGAAACTCTCGTCTGCCGAGGAAGTGTGATTATTGTAGTAAGTGGGAACATCTAAAGAGAACCTGTCATGATTTGTACAGTCGACCTGCTGGTTATCAACCACGCCCATCTCAGTCCTCATCACACTCCTCACACTTATCTACCGACTCTAGTGCACCAGATTCTTCGGCCTTTAGTGTTCTCTCTCAGGATGAAATCAACACATTCCGACAGCTTCTCTCTATGTCTTCCACACCGGCAGCTTCTCATACAAGTAACTTCGCATTCGCAAATAGTATTTCTACATCTTCAACTCCGCCTTGGATAGTTGACTCGGGTGCCACCGATAATATGACTACCGATAATATGACTGGTATGTATTCACTTTTTGGTCTTATGTATCTAGTTCATGGAAACGGACGAACTTGCCAATGGAACTGAGACTCCTGTTGCAGGGAAGGGCTGTATCCTGATTACAGATTCACTTTCTTAACCTAATATCCTCGTGTCCCTCAGTTGGACATTAATCTTCTTTCTGTTAGTAAGATTACCAAAATAAAAACTGCAGTATACCTTCTTTCCTGATTATGTTATTTTTCAGGATCTGGTGTCACGGAAGATGATTGGCAATGGACGTAAAGACGGTGGTCTTTATTTCCTGGGATGGACCTGTCTCTTTTATTACTCTTCAAGATCTTCAGTTAAAGTTTGTGTCTAATAGTGAAAACGTAAAGCGGTGTTACGCTGGCATCACCGCTTATGCCATATTTTCTTAAAGTATTTATGTAATTTATTTCCATCTTTCTTTTCTAAAGTAACCATGTCTGATTTGTTACTCTTCAAGATCTCTAGTTAAAGTCTGTGTCTAGTAGTGAAAACGTAAAGCAGTGTTACGCTGGCATCACCGCTTAGGTCATATTTCCTTTAAGTATTTACGTATTTTATTTCCATCTTTCTTTTCTAAAGTAACCATGTCTGTTTTGTCTTATGACAACCGCTAAACATCGTTGTAGCACGTATCCATTAAGTATTAATAAAACTTCATCTTGTTTTGATATTGTGCATTCAGATATTTGGGGTCCTGCTCGTGTTACCTCTAGTTTAGGATTTCATTATTTTATGTTGTTCATTGACAATTTTTTGAGGTGTCCTTGGTTTATTTGATGAAATCCAAGGATTCAGTCTCCTCTATTTTCCAGACATTCACCGTAATGGTTCGTACTCAATTTAGGAAAACTATATAAAAGTGTTTTATTCCAATCAAGGTGGGAAATTTATGTCCCAAGGTCTTCGCAAATTCTACAATGCCAATAGCATTGAGCATAAAACCTCTAATATAAAAATTCCGCAGCAAAATGACAAATCAGAAAGGAAAAATTGTCGCATTCTTGATCTTGCTCGTGCTATGTCTATTGACATGAATTTCCACTCGCATTTTTGATCTAGCGTTGTTCTTACTGTGATGTTTCTTATAAACCGGTCTCCGTCTCGAGTTTTAGGCTTTCGCATCCCGTATTTTATTCTTTATCCTGATCATTTCGCTTTTCAAATTCCACCTCATGTTTTTCAATGTGTCTGTTTTGTCCAAGTCACTGGGTCAACCTCTAAACTAGATCTTCGTGCTTTGAAATGTGTTCCTGGGTTACTTTCATGCTTAGAAGGATTATAGATGCTTCTATCCCTCATCCTGCCGTCATTTTACCTCAATGGACATTACATTCTTCGAACATGCTCCATTCTTTATGGGCGGTGTTCTTTCTCAGGGGGAGTATTTTCAATGTGTCTGTTTTGTCCAAGTCACTGGGTCAACCTTTAAACTAGATCTTCGTGCCTTGAAATGTGTTCCTGGGTTACTTTCATGCTTAGAAGGATTATAGGTGCTTCTATCCCTCATCCTGTCGTCATTTTACCTCAATGGACATTACATTCTTCGAACATGCTCCATTCTTTATGGGCGGTGTTCTTTCTCAGGGGGAGTATTTTCAATGTGTCTGTTTTGTCCAAGTCACTGGGTCAACCTCTAAACTAGATCTTCGTGCCTTGAAATGTGTTCCTGGGTTACTTTCATGCTTAGAAGGATTATAGGTGCTTCTATCTCTCATCCTGTCGTCATTTTACCTCAATGGACATTACATTCTTCGAACATGCTCCATTCTTTATAGGCGGTGTTCTTTCTCAGGGGGAGTATTTTCCAGTTCATCCTCTTCCTTCAGACGATTTATCTACTCTTTCAGATCCACTTCCGTTTATTGTTCAGTGTGACTCTGGAATCCCACCTTTGGTTTCACCGTCAGTTTCACACCCTTTACAGGTTTGTACTCGACGACATCCAGAATGCCAACCTCCTACACCAGACTGCCAAGCATCCTCTGTACCTCCAGGTCCACCACCTGCCACCGATTTACCTTTATCAGGTATTGAGCCTTTTCCTACCTTTTCTATACCAGTTACTATTGATGATTCACCTATTGTTATTCAAAAAGAGAAGCATAATGCAATGAAGCCTAATAGATATTCAGTTACAGCAGTTTATTCTATCACCTTTGGTTTCACCGTCAGTTTCACACCTTTACAGGTTTGTACTCGACGACATCCAGAATGCCAACCTCCTATACCAAACTGCCAAGCATCTTCTGTACCTCCAGGTCCACCACCTGCCACCGATTTACCTTTATCAGGTATTGAGCCTTTTCCTACCTTTTCTATACCAGTTACTATTGATGATTCACCTATTGTTATTCAAAAAGAAAGCATAATGCAATGAAGCCTAATAGATATTCAGATACAGCAGTTTATTCTATCACTGATTATACTTCAGAACATTGTTTATCTCCTACTTACCGAGTTTTTCTAGCTTCTCTCTCTATGGTTAATATACCATGTACAGTCAGGGCCGTCCTTAACCCATTGGGGGCCTTAGGCGAACTCTAAAAAAGGGGCATTTTCATTGTGTTATTTTATACCTAATTTTTGTATGTCGTACGTATAGTAATGCACGAGAATAAAATTAATATTGATCTCTAAATTTACGTATAGATGTACTTTATTTACCCAAATTTGAAAATGTCCCTCAGACACACGTCAATAAAATGCTCTATTAGTTTGATTACTTAAATATAATCAATTTGAATCACTAAATATAACAAAATAACTTAAACCACTCAACCTAAGGCTATTTGTTGATTACAAGACTGTATTTTTTTAATTCATATTTTATTTTTAATAGGCCTTTCGGTATGGAATTTTTTTGGGGCAGGGGCCTTGGGTGATGCCTAAGTTGCCTTAAGTTAAGGCCGGTCGTTCGTACAGTGGCAGATGCGTTAGCTAAACCTCATTGGAAGGCTGCGATGTTGGAAGAATTACATACATTAGAGATCAATAATACCTGGTCATTGGTTTCTCTCCCGCCTGGAGGTACAGCAGCCGAATGCAAATGGGTGTTTACAGTTAAAGAAAATCTAGATGGAACGGTAAGCAGGTACAAGGCTCGATTAGTGGCCAAGGGGTATGCACATATACATGGTGTTGATTATCAGGAGACATTTGCTCATGTGGCCAAGATGAATACTATTCGAGTCATTTTCTCTATTGTTGCGTCAAAATTATGGCCCATTTTCTTGATGGATGTGAAGAATGCCTTTCTAAATGGAACATTGTAGGAAGAGGTATATATGTTTTCACCTACAGGTATTCGTCCCGCTTCTGATTCAGGCTTGGTATGTAAGTTAAGAAAACCTATTTATGGGCTTAAGCAGTCTCCTCGTACTTGGGCTGCTACATCTGGTACCGCTATGATTGACTTTGGTTATGTTCCGAGTAGTGCTGACCATACCTTGTTTCTTCGACATTCTGGTGGGAAGACTGTTGCATTGCTTGTCTATGTTGATGATATTGTTATTACAGGAAATGATATTCAGGGTATTCGTGACTTGAAATCTTATCTATGTACCCGCTTTTAAGTAAAGGATCTCAGTCCCTTGCATTATATCATTGGGATTGAAGTTGCTCGTTCTAGTTCTGGTATTTTTATCTCTCAGAGAAAGTGCATTCTTGATCTTCTCTCTACTTTAGAACAGCTTGCGTGTCGTCCTTCTAATACACCTCTAGAGCAGAATCATCGTCTGGCCGACTTTAAGGGAGAGTTATTGGGGACATTGTTCAGTACTAACGGCTTGTTAGGAAACTACTCTATCTTTCTCTTACCCGCCCAAATATTGCATATGCGGTTGGAGTTTTTAATCAGTTTATGCACAAGCCGGGTCTTCCCCATCTTCAGGCAGTTATTTGTGTTCTTCAGTACCTCAAGGGGTGCCCTAATTGAGGCATTTTATTTCAAGATCATGGTTATTCTCGAGTCGAGTCTTGGACTGATGCTGACTATGCAAGTTCATTATCCGATCGTTGCTCCACTTCTGGGTATTGTACCACTATTGGTGGTAATTTGGTTACATGGCGAAGTAAGAAACAAGATGTTGTTTTCAGGTCTAGTGCAAAAGCCGAGTATTGGGCCATGGCTCAAGGTGTTTGTGAGTTCATATGGCTTAAGCGTCTTCTACAAGAGGTTCAAATATAGATTTCTCTCCCTATGACGTTCTATTATGACAACAAATATGCTATTAACATTTTGGCTAATCCGGTGCAGCATGATCATACCAGGCACATTGAGGTTGATCGTTACTTCATGCATGAGAAGCTTAAATCTAGATAGATTCAGTCTCTCTATGTTTCTACTTCACAACATCTCGTAAATTTTCTCAAGAAAACTATTAGTAGCAGATTATTTTTAGATGTTTTGACCAAGCTGGGCATGTACAATATTCATGCTCCAGCTTGAGGGGGAGTGTTAGCAGGGCTATTTTATGTTCTTTTAGTCCCACATTTGTTATTCATAGAAATAGTTTAATATCTCTATCCTATATATATAGAGTATAAATAACCTAAATAATCAATTCAATAATAATATTTTTCTCTCTCTAATCTACTTCTACACCAACACCCGGCTAACCTAGATATATCACTCCAGTATTCTACCAAGACCTAATCCTAAAAGCATGGGCCTCGCCAAGATATAATGTTAATGCGACTAAACTCTTACCAAAATCAAGGCATGTACAAAATAAATAAGAACCCAAACTTCTACTCCTACAAAAAACAAAATAAACAAAAATGGTATATGTGTTTCATGTTTGAACCATTTTATCGGAAATATATATAATCCCAATATCTACTATTACCCCCTACTATCACCATGACCACCACCACCGCCACCAACAGCAACAACAGAAAAGCTCCAACAGTTCTAAAAACAAACAAAACATACACACACACATACATTTCAACATCTAATCAGAAGAAAACAAAATGGGTAAACATCAAATAAACCAAATTTACCAAAATCTCAGACAAACAATCTCAAATTCAGACACACCCAATGTAGTATTTCCCAAAAAAACTCATGAACCACATTGCACTTTCACAGTTTCACTCTCTAAAAATCCAAACTTGGTAAGATATAAAGGAAAACAACTGAAATGGAGAAAGGGGTTTTTACCAACAGATGAAGGGATGTTAGTCTCTGTAACTTGAGATTTCTTCAGTCTCTTGTGACAATAAGCAGCAACCCAAACAGCCCCTAACTGCCCTTTTCTAGACAACAAACATTGTGAGTAAAACATTCTCTCTTTCTTTCTCTCTAAAATTTGAAAATTTTGAACCAGAGATTTAATTTAAACTCCAACAACAAAGGAGAGAAGTTAAGAAGTTAAGAAGTTGTTGTGGTTAAGAAGGAAGTTTTCATGAATAGAAGAAGAAGAGAATAAAATTCAAAATAGATGAAGAAATGAGGACAGGAAAGAATGTGAGTTTACTTTATTGTCCTTTATATTTATTATTATTATGAAAGAAAAAGTAAGAGATTTGATTTAGATTTTTTCTAGATTATCCAACGGCTAGATGTCAGATAATTTGACTGCAGTGAAATGGATTTTATTTGTTATACACAACTTGTATTTAATGAGAAAGATATAAAGTATGGGATTATGGTGCTAACAACCAAAGATGAGGAAGAGAGAGGAGAAAAACAAGAAAAATAGGGACATGCCTTTTAAGTGTAATATTTTTTGTTTTTGTCATTGCCTAGCCTAATGAGAAGTCAAACTATTCGACTTCAGACCTCATGATTCTCAGCATCAATTAGCATCAAGGGTGACCCAAGGTTTTAATTACTTTCTTGTTTGCATTGTACAAGTGGGGCTTCCGCCAGAATAATAAGGCTTACTTAATTTTGGATGTGTGGCAAAAGAACTCAATACTTTTTTAGACCCTGCATATTTATAGTTACTATTATGGCATCAAATACTTTTTACATTACGGAGAAGTTCTGTGAAAATAAATCCACCATTTAACTAAAATAGAAATATTAAGAAAATAAAATTTGGTTTTTGATAATAGAAGGGTATTTTGGGAAAAGAAAATATGTAAAGGAACTTAATTAGAGAACAGTGGACACTAATAAACCGACAACAATGAGACAGTTTCGCACAAATCATTTCGTGGTGTGTGCGAGTAGAAACGCACCCTTTGTCTTTTGACTCATGTTTTTATCAATGCCTCGTGTAAAAATCAACGTCATATCCTTTTAAGTCACTAATGGCATATCTATAAATTCGATTTTATTGTAATTAACGTACTAATGATTTTCATTAAGATAAGATATCAACTGATGATCATACTCTATCAAACCGGACACACATGTACAAGGTGATATCTTTTCCGGTCCTTCTCATTTTCCGATGCCATCGCTTCCCAAATAAAAAGTTGCTATGCAAAGGCACACACTGCATTCTCATGAAAAAAGTGTAAATGCAAATTATGGGTTGCATCCACTTTTGTAAATGCATACATTACATCCATCAATTGTAAAACAGTTTGAACATCTTGTTACAAATTTAAAAGTTATGGGGTTTCCAATGGTAGATCTAAACTAGTTTACCGCATAACGTGGGACTGACCACGAAAATTTTGTATTGTCTTTTTGATTTTATATTTGTGTTTTTAGCAGAATTTTTTTCGATTGTAAGTGCTAATAGGTTGAATCACCTTGATTCGAACAACATCGTAGAATTTGACCGCTTGAAAGCCTCATTGCCGAATAAAATTTTTTTTTTTTTTAATATTTACAAGTTAGAAGAATAATCATTTTTTAGGTAGTATGCATAGATGTATAGAGTTTAAAAAGAGTAGGGATAGAAACAAAACTACTTCGCAGGAGAGAAGAAAAGATAAGAGAAAAGAGAAAAAAAAAATAGAGAAAATCGTGGGAGTGGAGAGAGGTTTTCATCTGACCTAAAATATTCATTAACTTATTACTGTGTGTACAACTAACACAATCTGAAATAAAGAAAAAACTAAAGGGTATTTTAGAGATCCCAAAAAGTTTCGACTACCATCTAACCTCTTCGTAACCACCAAGAGCATTTTTGTGTAGTTATGTGTGGAGTGACCTCCGGTGGGTCAAATAATAGATTTCGATAAGAAAAAAAGATCCATTGATCACTCTGGAATTGACAGGAAGTAAAGAGAATAATTACTCAACATCTTACTCTGGAATTGACAGATCCATTGATCACTTTAAGTTAGTCCAAAAATCAGAATAAAAACAAAGCGACGGACAAGACCACCCCATAATGGATTACAATGAGAGTGAAAACCTATTGAGGTCTCTAAGTTAAAAAGAAGGTACATACTTATGAAGAGAGCACCTTCTGAACCTCAGCTGTTACGTCCTTTGGGGTTTCTCTGCATGAAGCTCTGCGACAGCACTCTTCTTTGTATAGTAATCAATGACCTGCAGTGTACAAATGAATATTACATATGTTTATTCAATGTTGATGAAGGATAATTAACTTCAAATGGAACTGAAACATCAGGCAAGATGTTCAAATGGAACTGAACCATCAGGCAAGATGTTCACAATGCCTACATATGGTTATCAATTTGTCGTTCTGAAAACATTCATTACACAGTGTGGTAATAACAGTATCTAAACATGGTTAGCATATGACGCATACATATTAACCATATTTAGTAAGAAACAAACTTATCACATAGTATTTGGAGTTGGGAGTTGGGAGTTGGAAGTTGGTGGAGAGTTGAAGAGAAAATGAGAATGCTTCTATAGTTATCTTTTACACAGTTATTAGCGTTTATTAGTAGCATTTAGTATACATTGAATTGGCACAAGGTTAGACAATATCCATCACACAAAAATTGACATAAGATTTGTTGAGACCAGATAAAGACCAATTAGCATCACATTTTGTGACCATAATCTTCCCAACTGCATCCATATGTTATAGTACAACCTAACATTAAAGACGTCCCACTTGTAACCATAGAAAGCATTTGATAGAGTTGAAAAAGAGGGAACACTAGAATAACAGAAAACACGAATCTACAATTTGATACCCAACGACTAACCACAAAATTATCAATCAATAACCTACATCTGAAATCCCCCACACGTAACACCTATAGATAAATCAACTCTTGTTTGCTTATCAGGGTGACATCCACATCCCCTTGAACAAAAGGCATTTTCTTTCCTTCCATAGCTCCCATAGAACAGCAAATACATAGCACTTTACAAGAGCCTGAATGAAGACCGCGACGCTTCCCTTTTTATCTCACTTTCAGACTCAACATCGTGAACCAAAGATATGAAACCAACATGTTGAGCTCAAAACATCCCAGCTTTCCCTCTCATAGTCGCTGAGATTTAGATTCTTCTAAGATGTAGTCCACCACGCACACCTTCACTATCACTTTAATATATTTTCAATAGATACTGTACTTTGCAAGGTCGGAAAAAGACGCAATGAAACTAATATCTCGGAGACCAAACCCTGCATCAAACATTCTCCAAAAATCTACTCTCCAGCTTAAAGTATTTTTCACAACCAACCTCAAAATCAAGGAACTATTTTCGAAAAGGTCACACCCATATTTGTAGGGTAATAGTCTAGTAGGATAAGCACCAATATAACACACAATCATACATACATAAAATGACTACTTCCCTTGCTAAGTATCCCTCTAATATTGGCGAAAACTGCCTACTCATCTCCCTAATCGATGTTAAGAACCTGCATCTTTAGGATGAAAGCCCACCCTCAAGCTACCATTAAAATCTCATCTTTCATTTGTAAAGTTCCTCAATAATCTCTCCAAATGGTTCACAACTATCATAAGGATAGAGAATACGGAATATAGTATACAAGGATGCTAAAAAGAAAAACCTCTGAAAGTAATTACCCACCCTTACAATGTTGATTCAAATTCAACCAACAAACTTCTTTTCCGTAACAATTACTGCCAAATCATCCATGTTTTCCACCTCTCTAATGTCAAAAGTATTATTTTTAGCTTATCTAGTGATTTAAGAATGATTCCAGATAAGGAACATATTATCTTGATCTTATTTCATTTGATCATTTATTTTTAGACAACTACAACTAGTTCTAGAAGATTGAACATAATGTAGAACGTGCCTTAAGAAACCAATGAAGGCGCCCTAATGCATAAAAGTACACAACAGCATGCCAGAAAATTAGAACTACAAGGTATATTACTCAAAAATCCTATGAAGAACATGTTTGAATCAGATAAAACAAACAAAAATCATACATACCGCTCGGTTTGCCTATGAAATGCTTCAAGCCTTGACTTGAGAACTGCTGCAGTGTCGTCCTTCCGTTGAATCAAAGGATCTCCGAATCTTTAAGAACAACAGTACATGTACTAAAAACGCATACAAAGACCACTACTCCACTAGTCAAATGTATTAAGTTTTAATGAAAGGAAGATCATGCAAGGATAGAAGCTAGTCAAAAGAACATACAAAAAAGAGAGAACCGCATGAAAATCTAAGGAGTCTCAATCAAGGGATTCAGACTAACTTACATCATCAACACCAGGAACTTTGGGAGGAGCGAATTTGGTGTGATAAGTCCGGCCACTCGATGGATGGATCCAACGGCCAGTAATTCTCTCTTCTAAGATGGCATCATCTATACAAGTTTAGCACCTTGTCAACTTTAGCTCCCTGCTTTGCAAGCATCTCATCTAGCTGTAGGGACAGGAAACAAACAGTAATAAAATCTACATAAATTTAGTACCAGGAATGTTGCTACAACAGAGAGGCTTTACACTCCTAATATAAAGCTGAAGCAGAAACAACATATTTAATCTTAGCATCACAAGAAGAAATAAACATGAAAAGTGAGCTTAACTAAACCTTCATAGATAGAAGCAAGAGTTAGATGAAAGATCCGATCAATAAATATAAAGCTTAGTGTTGGAAGTTGACCTAGAGTTTTTGAAATTTGGACCCTACCACAACAGATTTTGTATAGTAATCTAAACTTCAGAAAGGGAAATGCAACTAGGAAAAAAATGTGGATTGTCTTCTAAGTTTGTAATGCGCCAATGGAGCCGCACTGTTGTCCCACCGTGCCTCGTCACTTAGTATATAAATAAGATTGAGTACATAAAAGTACCTTCTCTGCTTGCACACCGTCCTTGGAAATCCATCAAGGATAAACCCTTTTTGACATGAAGGCTTTTTCATCGCTTCGTCAATTATCCCAATGACTAAATCATCAGAAACTAGTTCTCCCTGAAATTACAAGACAAAAGAAACTCGTATGTTTACAGAATAAAAGGGTACTACTATAGAAATCTTATGTAAAACTAAGAGATCATAACTGTTACCTTCCATCTTCTTTAGCCTTAACACCAAAGGAGTTTTCGCGAAACAGCCGCTCCAACATATCACCAGTAGCCAAGTGACCCAAGCAATACTCATCCTTGATAATGGGAGACTGAGTGCCTTTGCCCGACCCAGGTGGACCTGCCATTATCTACTTTTTATGTAATTGCTTTCAAAAAAAAACATAAAATCAAGGCTAACTTGTGAAGATTTTCAATGGGGTTACATGTGAATCCTGTTTATGTTTATAGTTTTCATTATTATGGTATCCAAGCTGAAAATACATGTCTGTATATTCCATCTTGAGGGGGAGTGTTAGAGAGTATGGTAAGTAGGAGTTTTATATTCCTACTAGAAGTATTCTATCCAATTGTAATAGGAGTAGGAGAATTAGTAACTAGGTTGCCTCTATATAAGCCTTTCATGTAATAGTCACATTTAGCAGTTAAAGTTATTGTCATAATTGTTAAATATACTAGGATTTTTCCATCATTAAGTTCAATACTATGGGGCCTGGAGACAAAGTCGAGTAACTAAAGTAGCTAAGGGTGTGCCGGTTCGTGAAACAAATGAAATAAATAAATCCCAGAAATCATATTCCTGTGTTTGTTTATTAGGAAAATCACAACAGGATATCCATTTTTAGCTATCGGCAAAAGATATGCACTAAAATCTCAACATATGTTTGTGTATTAGAAACATCTAAAATCTTCAGATTTGGAAAAAATAATTTGAAGAGAAAAAAATGGAGAGAAACACAAAGAGACTTCTGTGAAGAAGAAGACATCTTTAGAGGAGGAGAATTTGAGCCAGAAACTAATAAAAATATGCGAAGATCATAAGATCATAAGCATTGAAGTTAATATATTGGGACACATAAAATGTACTAAGAGATACCATCACGGAAGGGGAAAATCTGGAGATAAGACACCAAAGAGAAAAAATCGAGAGAATATCCGGAGAGAAAAAATCGAGTGAATAACTCCACATTCTTTCTTTAATCCTTCCAACCACAACATTTATTTTCACTAAATGAATCTAATAAGGGATTTCATTTGTTTAACACATTTGGTGGAACGAAGGTTAATGTGACGACTTAGAGGATCTCAAGTTGTTGTTGAGTTTTGATGGTTGGAGTTAATGTGACCGATTAACTCAATTGAAGTTCTCTTATGCAAGTGTCTTTTATTGCAAAAAAAGCATTTCCTTATTTTTCCGATTCCTACCAATCAATGAAGATAACTCATATTTATAATTCTATTTCCACATCTAAGAGGAACGGCAATCCACTGGTTCAATTAGATCACTAACTTTAGCTAAGAAAGCAACTTGTATCTACTTCATATTATCAGTCATTTTGTCTGCATTCCACATCTAAGAGGACGGCAAGTCCACTGGTTC
>JACGCM010002100.1:0-14341 GCA_014058105.1 Kingdonia uniflora
AGAAAGCCGTTTGGGATGCATTACAGAGGAAGTATGATACGGAAGAGGCAGGCTCTAAAAAGTTTGCGTAAGCCGATATCTCAAGTTCACTATGGTCGACGATAAGCCAGTAATTTCCCAATCACATGAGTTGCAACGAATTGCACATGAGATCGTGTCCGAAGGGATACCTCTTGATGAACAATTTCAAGTTGCCGTGATGATTGACAAATTACCGCCTAATTGGAAAGACTATAAAAATATCCTGCGACACAAGTCAAAGGAACTTACCATGGAGAACTTGATTACTCGTCTTAGGGTTGAAGAAGAATCTAGAAAAAAAGACCTGAAAGAGGAAATCCTTTTGGTTCAAGCCAAAGGGAAGGTCCATCTGAAACCTAAAGAGAAACCTTTCAAGGCTAAGAATGACGGTAATCGGAACAACCGTCTTAACGGTGGTAATCCGAATAACCGTCAGAAAAATGGACACCAAATCTAATAAGGGAACGAACCAAAAATCCCCACCATATAACGGAACAGTTTCTATTGTGTGTTTCAACTGTAACAAGCCTGGACACATATCTAGAAACTGCCGGAACCGAAAACCTGTTTCTCAAGCCAACGTTACCGAAGAGCCCTTAGTGGCTATGATCACGGAGATCAACATGGTCGGTGGAACCGACGGGTGGTGGGCTGATTCGGGCGCTTCTAGGCATGTATGCTATGAACGCAATTGGTTCAAGACCTATAAGGAAACTGAAGACCAGAAGGTGCTACTTGGGGATTCCCATTGCACCAAAGTGCTAGGCACTGGAGATGTTGAACTGACATTTACCTCTGGAAGGACAGTGACTCTGAAGGATGTGATGCACACTCCTGAAATGAGGAAGAATCTTATTTCTGGCTATCTTCTCAACAAGGCAGGATTTTAGCAAACTATTGGCTCAGATCAGTACATTTTGACTAAGGGTGGGATTTTTGTGGGAAAGGGTTTTGCTTGTAATGGAATGTTCAAAATGAGTATTGAAATGAATAAATCTGCTTCTGCTTACTTATTGTCTTCTTTTAATATTTGGCACTCTAGACTGTGTCATGTTAATAAGAAATTAGTACACAATATGAGTAAACTTGGTATGATCCCTAAAATAGATTTAAATGATTTTAATAAATGTCAATCTTGTAGTCAAGCTAAGATTACTAAAACCTCACATAAAAGTGTTGTAAGGGAAACACAACTTTTAGATTTAGTACACTCGGACATATGCGAAATGGACGGTACATTAACTCGAAATGGTAAAAGATATTTTATAACTTTTATAGATGATCATTCAAACTATACTCAAGTTTATCTGATGCGTCACAAAAGTGATGCTATAGATATGTTTAGGACATATGTAACCGAAGTGAAAAATCAGTTTGATAGACACATTAAAAGATTTCGTAGTGATAGAGACACAGAATATGATTCACATGAATTTCAAAACTTGTATGAATCCTTAGGGATCATACATGAAACAACTGCTCCTTATTCTCCAGAATCTAACGGTAAAGCTGAACGTAAAAATAGAACGTATACTGAGCTAATAGTTACTATGTTACTTAGTTCTGGATCACCCAAATCTTTATGGGGTGAAGCATTATTATCTGTATCCCATGTTTTAAACCGTATTCCTCATATCACATCTGAATTATCACCTTATGAAATTTGGAGAAAAAGAAAACCTAATGTTAGCTATTTTAAGGTTTGGGGATGTTTAGCCTATGTTCGTAAACCTGATCCTAAACGGACCAAACTAGCCAGTAGAGCTTTAGAATGCATTTTCATTGGTTATGCTATAAACAGTAAAGCCTATAGGTTTCTTGATATTAAGGATAATATAATAATTGAATCACTAGATGTTGATTTCTATGAGGACAAGTTTCCCTACTTACTGAGGGACAGGGGGTAGTAGTGGGGGTTCTCAACCTTCTACGTCTTCGACCCCTAATGTACCTCAAGTAAACGTTCCTAGAGCTGTTGATTTTCATGATACAGACCCAGAACTTCGTAGAGGTAAACGTTTAAAGATTGCAAAAGATTTTGGTAACGATTTTGTTGTAAATACCTTAGAATCGGACCCCAATACTATTAGAGAAGCGTTAACCTCAGGTGATGCTGATTTGTGGCAAGAGGCCATTGATGATGAAATGGATTCTCTTACTACAAATGAAACTTGGGATTTAGTTAACTTACCTCCTGGTAGTCGCTCTATTGGGTGTAAATGGATATTAAAGAAAAAACTTAAACCAGATGGTACTATAGATAAATATAAGGCAAGACTTGTAGCAAAGGGATATGTGCAAAAAGAAAACATTGATTTCTTCGACACATATTCCCCAGTTACTCGTGTGACTACCATTAGAGTATTATTAGCCGTTGCTGCCGTGCACAATTTGTTAATTCACCAAATGGATGTAAAAACCGCATTTTTAAATGGAGAGCTTGAAGAGGAATTATATATGGATCAGCCTGAAGGCTTTGTGGTACCTGGTGAGGAACACAAAGTCTGCAA
This sequence comes from Kingdonia uniflora, assembly GCA_014058105.1. Taxonomy (NCBI): domain Eukaryota; kingdom Viridiplantae; phylum Streptophyta; class Magnoliopsida; order Ranunculales; family Circaeasteraceae; genus Kingdonia; species Kingdonia uniflora. Next base: position 2,532 of record JACGCM010002100.1, read on the forward strand.
GCTGAACAAGACCTTATACGGTCTAAAGCAAGCTCCAAAACAGTGGCATGATAAATCGACCAATTACTTCTTTTAAATGGTTTTAAGATTAACGTTGTTGATAAATGTCTATATTATAAAGTATCTGGTGAAAGTTGTATTATGATATGTCTTTACGTTGACGATCTACTTATTTTTGGTTCTGCACTTGACATTATTTTAGAGACCAAAAACATGCTTAACAATAATTTTGATATGAAGGACCTAGGCAAGGCTAGTGTAATTTTAGGCATGAAGATCACACGCACAGACACTGGTATTACTCTTGATCAATCTCATTATATTGAGAAGATCTTAAAGAAGTACAAATATTTTGACCGTAGACCTGCGTGTACTCCTTGTGATCCACAAGTTAAACTTTTAAAGAACTTGGGAGAGGCAGTTAGACAGAAAGAATACGCAAGTATTATTGGAAGCCTTCGCTACGCTACGGACTGTACTAGACCTGATATAGCTTATGCTGTAGGGGTTCTATGTAGATTTACGAGTAAACCAAGTTTGGCGCACTGGGGTGCCATTGATAGAGTTATGCGGTACCTGAAAAAAACCATGAACTTGGGTTTACACTATCAGAAGTTTCCCGCGGTCCTTGATGGATTTAGCGATGCAGATTGGAACTCATTTTCGGATGATTCCAAAGCCACCAGCGGATACGTGTTTAGTATAGCTGGAGGGGCGATTTCTTGGAGATCCAAGAAACAAACGATACTAGCTCAGTCGACTATGGAGTCTGAGTTAGTAGCACTAGCTACAGCTAGTGAGGAGGCAAGTTGGTTGAAAGACCTCTTGTCTTATATTCCTTTATGGAGTAAGCCTATACCACCGATACTGATCCACTCAGATAGTACTGCTGCGATAGCCAGAGTACAAAACAATTATTATAATGGTAAGAAGTTAGCGATACGTCGCAAACATAGTACGATGAGAGGTTACCTCACATCTAGTACTGTTACAGTGGATTTTGTAAGATCGAAAAACAACTTGGCAGATCCTTTGACGAAAGGATTGTCTCGTGACAAAGTGTGGAGCACATCCTTAGGGATGGGGCTAAAGCCTGTTATTGAATCACAAGTGGTGGGAACCCAACCTAAATGACTGGAAATCCCAAGAAATAGGTTCAATGGGGAAAACAAATTACTGTGATATAGAATCATGCAAATAAGGAGCTTGTCACTCCAGAGTTCAACTCGCAGTACATAAATGTAAATATGCATGATATCTTGAAGCGAATGTTAGGCTGAGTTCTATATCTCATTTATTGAGTGGGGTGTCTAGCTACAAGAACACTCTTCATAGATTCACCAAGGTGATTGTGGATGTGCGGCCGCTTCCTATGAGAAATTAGGCTAACTTCTCTAAAGCCTTCACCTATACTGGGATTAAGCACATGGCCGAAAAGTGCTGGCATTTAGATATTGCACATGGTAGGGTTGTATGTAGTTTTCCTCACTGTATAAAAGCGAATAATGAGTTCAAGACTCTGTTCACTTATTATTCTTATACGTTGAAGATTGTCTACTACGTAAAGGTTCAAGTCTAAGGACACCTTCACTTAAGTACAACTCTATAATCGAAACCGTACTCTCGTTTCTCTTTTCATTCATCTATCATTTTAAGAAGTCTTTAAAAGTGGGGGATTGTTAGAATTTTTCAAAACTTATACCTCTTTGAGCCTTGAACCCAAGACCTCTTGGTCATCTATTTTATGTGACTCCTATACTATAGCCTAAAGTTTAGTCTCACATTGTTTATAAACAATAGAGGAACTAAACATATAAGGTAGTACCCATGTGACATGTGTGTAACATGTGACATAGAGAGAGTGTATAGTTGTGTGAGTGTGTGAGAGGATTTTATACTCTATACACACTTGGACCTCTCTCAGGCGGCCCGGTAGGCCGGGCCGGCTCGGGCTCGGACTTGGGATTGGGAAATTGGCTCTTCTGGCTCTGGAGGCCTTGGGTCCTTGGGGCTTGGGTATCCATAATCTTTTAATAAAAAGTTCATTGGGCTTGGGCTTGGTTTATTCTTTAAGTCTTGGTCTTCACTTTGTTCTCTCCACCTCTTGAGGAGACCTAATCCTCAGGGACACGTCCCACACGTTTGAATAAAGAGAGAGCCGTTGGGCAAACTTGGGCAAACTCTCTCTATAAAAACAACTCCTCACCACCTTCAAAAACAACACAACTCTTCTCTCTCTCTCTCTCTTGTACGGCTTACCTGTGGTGCATACTTCATTATTACGTAGACTTCCGGGTAACTGAAGTCTACTGTATACGTAGGCTCGTTGTATCCTGGAAAGAGATTAGACTCGTTACCTTACCCGAGGTAGGTCGAAATACTCTTCAAAGAGAGTGCGACCCACGCCTCGAGCAATAACAACCTCTCTCTCTTGTTGGAGGCGCTATACTTCTTTCCTGAAACTGCTGCTACGGTATTGTTCTGCTACTGCCTGAAACGCTGCGGTGTTACCTGCCTGAAACTGTTGCTGCGGTATTGTTTTGCTACTGCCTGAAACGCTGCGGTGTTACCTGCCTGAAACTGCTGCTGCGGTATTGTTTGCTACTGCCTGAAACTGCTGCTGCGGAGTTATTACCAATCCAACGAACAGCAACTGAGTTACTGCTGCTCTTTATTGTTGCTGAAAACGTTCATTAAAGGGAAAGCTATACTTACAGGTTCATAAGACTTAACCTATTTAGATATTACAATAGGTGACTATTAGAAAGAATTTTGATTTTGGGACCAAAGTTTGTTGTGCATTTAGAGATGTTGTGCAATTATATAGGGTGCAATATGACAGGCTTTACTGTATACTGAAATCATATGCAAACACAAGACCACTGCAAATGAATCTTATAATTGAAATTTGAAATGATACTTGAAATGCATTTATGAAATCAAGCTTTAGCCTCTCGAAGAGAAAGGTGCACTGATTTCCTCTATGGGCTTCGATATTGAATCATTCCTCAACTCGGGCATCTGATACTGAAGAGCGTTTAACGATATTTTGTTAACTTCCATTTTTGCATCGACGTCATTCTGTTTGCTAGCAATGTCCCTAGCTTCTTGTTCCGCAGAGTAGATCTCTTCTAACAGCTCCATCATGCACTTAGATAACGACATCCTACGCCAGTAGTTTTCTCTAAACTGGTACATGAATTTGTTGGCCTGATCCTCAAGAGACATAAGCGCCATAAGAGTTTCATTCATGGAGCTCAATGTTCAACTCCAACTCTTTCTTATTATATTCCGAGCGAAAGAGTTTCTTTTTGGCCGCATCATCCACAGCAAGATATTCATCGAGTTTTGCCAAATAGCTTTCCACTCTGGTCTGGAAAGAAGATATATCATCTTGGTAACAACTTAATTCGAAATCAGACTGGACTCTTTCAAGCCTAGACATTGCCCATTCTCGGCGTTTCTCTAAAGCTTAGGCTTGCATTCCATCTACAAAAGCTGACATCGCATCTCTAATAACAACGTGGCGGCAATCCTCGTCAGATTTCCCAGAAGCAACGACTGGGATAGGCTTCATATTAGGTAGTGGTGTCATCATCCGGAAATAGATATGATACTCAAGTATTATATAACAAAAGTACATTACTTCTAGTGAAATTTGCCCGGTAAAAATCGGGTTATATACTTCTACATGGTATTTGAGATATATATAAAGAGATGAAGAAAACAACTTATTGCACACTTACGGTTCTATGTAGCGTTCAATCTAACAAAAATAAAAGGGAATTAATTTCTTTACAACATACTCGAGGTTATATATGTCTGAGATGCCGGTGACCTTGGATGTGAGAATAGGGGGATTGATTTTGATTGAACCATTACAGGTTTCTCTGAGCGGGGGTTGCTATGACTCCTATGAGTTGAATGATGCAAATGCCTTGCTTTTATAGACGTTTTCATGCCTAGAGGGATATAAGTGCTCGCATTTTGTAATAAAGCTTAATCAAAATATCCACAATTTGCATGGCAAGGAAATTAAAAAAAATTATTTGTTGCCATACAATTTACTCGTGGAAATCTTCGCATTTACTACTATAATCACTTAAATTTTTCTTTTCTCAACTTTGATTATTCATTTTTGAATTATGAAATATACGTGTCAGTCGTTCTAGCTTACGTTAATATACATTATACACTAGTATGAGAGAAATTATGTGAGATAAATGTTAATTATTTTTATTTATGTCTAATACTTTAACCTAAAATACGCATAATTTATTTTGAAAAATAACATTCGAATTTTTAATTTCTTTTACCTACTATGATTTTAGAATGTAATTTTTAATGATTTGTTCTCGTGTTATACAGTGAAACCTATCTAAATGCACACTCTTGGACCATTTACAAAGGTTGTGCATTTATAGAGTCTAATATTCATGTATTGTACAGACTATGGGACCAAAAAAAATTGTGTGATTAGACAGGTTATGCATTTATAAGAGGTGCATTTAGATAGGTTTCATTGTAGGTTTAAAAGATACACATGCTTAGGTGCTAGCTAATTGCCTGGGGAATTTTAGTTTCTTGATTTTGAAGTATGGAATTATAATCACATATAATATCCTCTTTTCCTATATGCTCTGTAGTTTATAAGGAATTGGCGAGGAGACCCATCTTTCATATGGCAGTATAGATGAGCATTCAGGTGAGAAATAAAGAGAGAAAGATCTTGGTGCTCGACAATATCGTTTAAGACTTTTAAGTATATAATATTTTTCATTCGGGCGCAAAAGCTAGTTGACTAGGATATTTTCTTATCGGATATGGAAAGATGCAGGTCACTAGATTAGGTTATTTGCTCGGCCATGAAATGTTGGTATACGTTTAGTGCTTTCTTTGTTGAAAATTTCCGATTCTCTTGCCTTACACATATAGGGTAAGATACAGATGACCTCAGGACAATTTATTTGTCAAGTTCAACTGATGATAATGCGCCTAGTATCGTGTTCTGTAAAGACTATCCTATTTTAACTCATCATATGTTGAGTAAATAGTTGAGAAGGTATGAACGAAAACACGTAAGAACACAATCTGCTATTAACTGAAGCACTATCTTTTAGCTGAAAACCCCAATCCATTTATTGTAAAAATAGGAAACAAACAATGATAACCTTAAGATGTAGATAATTCGAAAAATATTGAAGAAAGGTTAAAACGTTTTAGTGTCCCAAAACAATCATCCTTGGTGGAAAGACGCAGTTATCTGGAATCTCTTCAACTTTGATCTCATCCCGATTTTTCTTTATTTTCCACTTCCGCCCTCTAGGTCCTCTTGACCGCTTTTGCACCCTTCACTCTTATTGCAACCTCTATTGTAATGGTTAGCAGGTTCTCCTAAGCAATTTCCAATTTGACCCTTACTGTGACCTACACACACCTTCGGGATCACCCCTTTTGATAGGATCATTGTTTATAAAACTGTCGCGTGTCGCCTCTGTGATTCCGATAAAGAGAAAACTTACAAGGATTGCAGCAATAGATAATATAAGTACCTTATAAACCCCATGACTTATTAGTAGAGAATAGTATGATATCTTTTGGTTAACGATTACTATTGCTGCTATGTGTTTATGAGAACATTTTTGGTGATTTATAGGGAGAGTCTAATTCCAAAAATAGGGTTTAGTTATGGATGATGGGAGCGGATTCGTGGACACTAAAAATGAAACATTGTGTAAACCCTAATTCGAGATGAGTGGTTCAAATAAAAGATGAGGTGAAAAATAGAAACCCACAAGAATCAGGTGGAAATGAGTTCTCTCCTTGCGGTAATACAACCTATTTCAAAACAAACTACTTTCTCCCTCCCCATTTTTAGATCTGACTCTCTCTCTCTCTCTTTGCATCTCTACTCTTTCAATCTTAGTCTACCATTAAAAGAAGAGAAACTACTCTCTCTAATCTACCATTTTGGGTTTTTGTGAAGCGTTTTGAAATTTGGGTTATGTAGAACATCATATTCTGAAAATTTTGGTTTTGTGTTGTGCATTATGGAGTCAATTTCTTCTTTGAAACGGGATGGAACTTGATAAACATGCCCAATTTACTTAGGGAATTTGTGAGTTATGTGCCAGAAAGGTAGTCTCTCGTGGTGTTCAAAAGAAGGACCTGAAGGTGAACAAAATAAATTAACCAAATAAAAAAATAAAATTTAATGTTGTCTATTTTGTTCTAAACCAACAAAATAAAGGTTAAAGGAATATAGGAATTGTAGGATCCGACAATTTAATGTTGTCCTAAATTGTCGATTTTATCATTTTCGACAATATCGGAGAATCCCTAAACCCATCCAACCTAAAATCAAATTTAGGGAAACAAGAGGAGAGAGAGAGAGAGAGAGAGAGAGAGTTTTGAAATGTTGTCCCCCTTTCTCGTGTGGCCTCTAGTATCCGTTTTCCAGTTTCTTCGTAGGTACGGGCAAGAGGAGAGAGAGAGAGAGAGAGAGTTTTGAAATGTTGAAGATGAGGGAATTGAGGCAGAGAGCCATTGTTTTTGTGTTGCAATTGTAAAGAGTCGAAAGTGGGAGAGAAAGGAAAGAGATACGGAGAGAGAAAAATCTCCACGAAATCAGTTGGAGAGATAGAGATAAGGAGTTTATAGGGAGTTTTTTTGACACCTCATTTCCACCTATTTTTATTGCTAAAGCCAGACTGAAAACTGAAATCCAAATTTAGCTTTTTTCTCCAACACATTTGAACATATCTTTGTACATACACAACTGAAAACAAACAGAAATTGAATGTCATGTAATTAACTTGCTGAGCGCTATGACTGCCCGTTAGACGAGATACTGCGAATGATAGAAAACATGCAGTAATACAGATACTTCGATGCTCACAAAGCAGAGGGGTACACTTATATTACTTAGAGAAACATGCCAATAGCATTCTTTTAGACCAACTAGCATTTCAGTTCCAGTTATTTAGGGGTAGTTTAACCTATAAATCAAAATAAAGCGATGAGAATCATGTGAAGCCTAGCTAAACTATAGCTAGCAAGATGAGTTTGAAAGTAATATTTAAAAAAATCAAAAAAATAGACTCCTCAAAAACTACTCCATATCAAAAGAAAAGTATGACGTGTAAGTAAAAAATGTTAAAACGTATTGATTTTAGTTAAAAAAAGTTTTCCACGTAATAAAGTTTACTATCTGGCTACTCAAAATTTATTTATCTCTCCTCATTGTTGAGGAGAGAGAGTATTGAAACCTAAAATAACTACACTCTTGGGGAGGCTAAAAACTAGATTTATAGCACTTTCTCTATATTTTAACTATAGGGAACCTACACTAGATGCTCTAAGGGGCTATACTCATTGTTTTCGCCAAAATAAAATAAGATGGAGAAAGGTTGTTACTCGGTGAAAAAATGCAGCTCATATACTGATATGGTAGGCCTTCAACATGTTGGTTAGGCATCCTAGCATGCTCTAGAAAGAAAAAGAAAATAACAATTATACTCTCGTTGACTCACATAGCTTTTAGTCTCACAAAAACCAGATCTATTATAGCATACTCGACGGAGGTGTTGATTAAAAAAAAAACGTCTAATTATATTTGCATTGGTAGTTCCGCATAAAAAATATACTGAAACCATACGCAACACCACTGCAAATGAATCTTTTAATTGAAATGATATTTGAAATGTATATATATAATCAAGCTTTACTGATGGATCACGTGGTCGTTACGATGCCAACGTAGGAGATCTTATATTCACCTCTCAGGACCCCTATCTCTATTTTAGTTATTTTTATTTGTTTTATTTTAATTTCATTATAATTATGAGAAGTCCCATATTTAGAGTCTAGCTAGGGTTTCTGTTTGTGCTAGGTTTGTTCTCTTGTAAAAGAAAAAAAACTTAGCTTAGTTTATTTTGGTAGAATTGGTTTGAGAGAGAAAGGTTTAGTCTTAGAGCGAAGTGATATAGATTTTGGGGTATAACTCATAAACTCTGGGTTTTTGGCTTTTATTTTATGCGATTAAGAGCGATTTAGTAAAAAGAGTTTTAATTTTATATTAATTGTGATTGTTGGAAATGGCTTCTGTTATCCAATTTGGCATCAGGGCGACGTTCGTTCTTTGATAATTTTTTTACACCAACTGCTACAGTGATTTTTGCGCTTGCTACAGTGATTATTACAACAGCATTGAGAACATCTACGCGAGGATCGACCAAAAGATGGCTGTGATCCTTGCCCTATTGAGGACCCTCACTAGTTTCGATGGGGACGGAAGATATGCAGATGCTATTGAAGAAGAACCTGCGAGGAGCGACGAGTTACTAAAATATCAGCGGTGATAAAATCGAGAGAGGCTGACAAAATTTTGGTCAACAGAGTTGTCATAACAGTGACTAAAGTTATTGAGGTGACTTTTTATGGCTTAGATTTGGCGAAGTGTTGGCCGCAGGGAACTCAGGTTCAAGAAAGTATGGGTAACCCAATAAGGGCAGAATTTCGTAATCCCTCGCCATTAATTGTCTCGTGTTATACAGTGAAACCTATCTAAATGCACACTCTTGAGACCAATTAGAAACATGCATTTACAATTGTTGTGCGTTTATAGTCTAATCTTCATGTATTGTTGGAATTTTTCAAAACTTATACCTCTTTTGAGCCTTGAACCCATGACCTCTTGGTCATCTATTTTATGTGACTCCTATACTATAGCCTTAAGTTTAGTCTCACATTGTTTATAAACAATAGAGGAACTAAACATATAAGGTAGTACCCATGTGACATGTGTGTAACATGTGACATAGAGAGAGTGTATAGTTGTGTGAGTGTGTGAGAGGATTTTATACTCTATACACACTTGGACCTCTCTCAGGCGGCCCGGTAGGCCGGGCCGGCTCGGACTTGGGATTGGGCAATTGGCTCTTCTGGCTCTGGAGGCCTTGGGGGCCTTGGGTCCTTTGGGCTTGGGTATCCATAATCTTTTTACAAAAAGTTCATTGGGCTTGGGCTTGGTTTATTTCTTTAGTCTTGGTCTTCACTTTGTTCTCTCCACCTCTTGAGGAGACCTAATCCTCAGGGACACGTCCCACACGTTTGAATAAAGAGAGAGCCGTTGGGCAAACTCCCTCTATAAAAACAACTCCTCACCACCTTAAAAAAAAATACACAGAACACAACTCTTCTCTCTCTCTCTCTCTCTCTTGTACGGTTACCTGTGGTGCATACTTCATTCTTACGTAGACTTCCGGGATAACTGAAGTCTACTGTATACGTTACGCTCGTTGTATCCTGGAAAGAGATCAGACCTTCGTTACCTTACCCGAGGTAGGTCGAAATACTCTTTAAAGAGAGTGCGACCCACGCCTCGAGCAATCACAACCTCTCTCTCTTGTTGTAGGCGCTGTACCGGTGTTAGTTCTCTTGCTACTGCCTGAAACTACAAAGTTTAAACTGCGGTGTTACCGGAGTTCTTGTGCTACTGAAACTGCCGTCTGCACTACTGTAGTGACTGCTTAGACTGCCTGTCATACTTGCTATTTACCGAAGCTGGAATCTGCCTGTTTGTCGCTGCTATTACATCTGAGTTGCTGCTGTCCCTGCCATTGTTTAACATCTGAGTTGCTGCTGTCCCTGCCGTTGTTTAACATCTGAGTTGCTGTTGTTCATTGCCGAAGTACTTGTTTTACTGCTGCTGAAATACCTTACTTCTATAACATCTTGCTGTTACAACTTCTAGAAGGGAAAGCTATACTTACAGGTTCATAAGACTTAACCTATTTATTTTTACATGTATTGTACAGACTATGGGACCAAAAAAAATTGTGCGATTAGACAGGTTATGCATTTATAAGAGGTGCATTTAGATAGGTTTCATTGTAGGTTTAAAAGATACACATGCCTAGGTGCTAGCTAATTGCCTGGGGAATTTAGTTTCTTGATTTTGAAGTATGGAATTATAATCACATATAAATATCCTCTTTTCCTATATGCTCTGTAGTTTATAAGGAATTGGGGAGGAGACCCATCTTTCATATGGCAGTATAGATGAGCATTCAGGTGAGAAATAAAGAGAGAAAGATCTTGGTGCTCGACAATATCGTTTAAGACTTTGAAGTGTATAATATTTTTCATTCGGGCGCAGAAGCTAGTTGACTAGGATATTTTCTTATCGGATATGGAAAGATGCAGGTCACTAGATTAGGTTATTTGCTCGGCCATGAAATGTTGGTATACGTTTAGTGCTTTCTTTGTTGAAAATTTCCGATTCTCTTGCCTTACACATATAGGGTAAGATACAGATGACCTCAGGACAATTTATCGTCTTTGTCAAGTTCAACTGATGATAATGCGCCTAGTATCGTGTTCTGTAAAGACTATCCTATTTTAACTCATCATATGTTGAGTAAATAGTTGAGAAGGTATGAACGAAAACACGTAAGAACACAATCTGCTATTAACTGAAGCACTATCTTTAAGCTGAAAACCCCAATCCATTTATTGTTAAAATAGGAAACAAACAATGATGACCTTAAGATGTAGATAATTCGAAAAATATTGAAGAAAGGTTAAAACGTTTTAGTGTCCCAAAACAATCATCCTTGGTGGAAAGACGCAGTTATCTGGAATCTCTTCAACTTTGATCTCATCCCGATTTTTCTTTATTTTCCACTTCCGCCCTCTAGGTCCTCTTGACCGCTTTTGCACCCTTCACTCTTATTGCAACCTCTATTGTAATGGTTAGCAGGTTCTCCTAAGCAATTTCCAATTTGACCCTTACTGTGACCTACACACCTTTCGGGATCACCCCTTTTGATAGGATCATTGTTTATAAAACTGTCGCGTGTCGCCTCTGTGATTCCGATAAAGAGAAAACTTACAAGGATTGCAGCAATAGATAATATAAGTACCTTATTAAATCCCATGACTTATTAGTAGAGAATAGTATGATATCTTTTGGTTAACGATTACTTTTGCTGCTATGTGTTTATGAGAACGTTTTTGGTGATTTATAGGGAGAGTCTAGTTCCAAAAATAGGGTTTAGTTATGGATGATGGGAGCGGATTCGTGGACACTAAAAATGAAACATTGTGTAGACCCTAATTCGAGATGAGTGGTTCAAATAAAAGATGAGGTGAAAAATAGAAACCCACAAGAATCAGGTGGAAATGAGTTCTCTCCTTGCGGTAATACAACCTATTTCAAAACAAACTACTTTCTCCCTCCCCATTTTTAGATCTGACTCTCTCTCTCTCTCTCTTTGCATCTCTTACTCTTTCAATCTTAGTCTACCATTAAAAGAAGAGAAACTACTCTCTCTAATCTACCATTTTGGGTTTTTGTGAAGCGTATTGAAATTTGGGTTATGTAGAGCATCATATTCTGAAATTTTGGTTTTGTGTTGCGCATTATGGAGTCAATTTCTTCTTTGAAACGGGATGGAACTTGATAAACATGCCCAATTTACTTAGGGAATTTGTGAGTTATGTGCCAGAAAGGTAGTCTCTCGTGGTGTTCAGAAGAAGGACCTGAAGGTGAACAAAGAAATAACCAAATAAAAAAAAAAAAAATTGCTCAGATGAAATTGTCTATTTTGTTCTAAACCAACAAAATAAAGGTTAAACGAATATAGGAATTGTCGGATCCGACAATTTAATGTTGTCCTGAATTGTCGATTTTATCATTTTCGACAATATCGGAGAATCTCTAAACCCATCCACCTAAAATCAAATTTAGGGAAACAAGCAACAACAATTAAAGAAGGAAAAGTCATTTGATTTATACTACTTGTTGA